>JAGFBZ010000463.1:0-558617 GCA_018398805.1 Hirundichthys speculiger | reverse complement strand
TGTTCCATTTTATCCACTACAAACTGTGGTTGAGCAACTCCAGCCTCTATGTCCCTAGCTTGGTCTAAAATGTCTCTCATGAGTTCAGCACAGAGCTCATTCCGATCCTGCATGAACGGAGCCGCCATGTTTGACCACAACACAAAACAGACAACAGACCAAAACAGTTGATTTCACAGGATCAACGTTAGTCCCGCCCACTGAGTTTGATGATTGGGTTTGACGTTTTAACACATTTAATGACAACAGCACAAACACGGGAGTCATGAATAAATAAATACACTGTGAAATAACTGTGAAATAATTAAATATATTTTTAAATAGATGTTTTCTTTAAAGGGATATTTTAGTATTAAAATTCTTTATTTAAAAAGGTAGATTTAATTATTTAATGGGACATTTATTTAATTAATTGCATATTTCATAATTTCATGACATATTTAATTATTTATTGATGTATTTAATAATTTAATGATATATTTGTTTATTTAGTGGTAAATGTAATTATTCAATGATGTTTTTAATGAAAATTTTGATACATTTAATTAATTAGTGGGAGATTTAAAGATACGTATTTCATGATAGATTTATTTATTTCATGACATATTTATTTATTCAATTTTATCACTTTTCACCCTCCATATAAAACTGCATTTTCGTCACTGTGCATATCTGAAGATAACCTGCGCACCAAAATCCATTTCGTTCCAGAAATGTTTGTCTGCTATAGCATTCTCCTACATGTCCACATCTTCCATTTTAAATAACTGAAACCATTTTTGCTTTGACAGAACAAGTTTCCAATAGGGATGACTAAAATACTGGCTCCCTGATTGAAGACTGGCATCTGGCCGTCTTTGCTCTTTTATTTGTTACAAAAGTTGTTAATCTTAACTTAGTTTTCACTTTTAACTTTCAAACAAACTAACTTTGTGACTTTGGTGGCAGGAGTTATGTTTGTGCCAAAGTTTCTTCAACAAATAGGACCTCGGGGTTTTCACTCCCCACTGAGCTGCAACGTTAATACCAGTGTGTGCATCTGAGTGAATAATTGAAAATAACTACATATAAATTAAGGATGCCAAAGCAGTAGGCATGGTAATGTGATGCCAATGGAAAAATAGTGAATGACTAAAATTTATTTTGGCTGATCAGCATCCACCTGGACGGACTGAATCCTCTGAAGTCCTACGACTGTATTTGTGTGAGTACTCTTTGTTGAGCTCATCCCTAAAAAGCCTTCATGCAGGTGTCTTCGTAGATTTATTTTCTCATTTTCCTGTTGCAATTTCATTTCCTTTGTAAAATGGCAAAAATAATGGCTTTTTCTTTCTTTATGGCTGTTTTTTATTTTGGTTATTTTGTTTTTAATTTCCACTCTAATTGTCATTATGCTGCGTTGACTGAGCACTTTTCCAGCCGTACATGGACATCGAGCTGAGCGAGTCTAATTTAACCCAGTTGTGGTCAAAATTAAAATGCAGTTTTATGTTGCAGTATAGAACTTTTTCATCAAGACAACTTGGAAAATAAAATCTCTCACTAATATCAGTTATGTCAGCTTATGATTATCTATGTACTTGAAGCTTGTGACAGGAAAGAATGAGTTGATAATAAAGGCAAATCACCAAGTTGACTATACTGGAGGGTAGTGCTGGGCGATATGGAAAAAATCATATATCACGATATGGACTGTTTTATATATCACGATAACGATATATATCACGATATACCATAATAAAGTATGTTTTCAGTTATTCTCTGAAAAGTTTGACAAACATTTCATTGCTTACTTTTCAACTTTATTTTGAAAGGACATTTAGCTGAACTGTCACAAACATACATTTTAGTGCAGCAAAAACAGGTAGGTACAGAGGTACAGTAGCTTTCACATTTTTTTTAAAGTGCACAACAGTTTCTGAGAGGAAAAACACATTTTTGCACTGAAGTTCAGCTATAAAAAATAAACACAAATTATTTTTCAACTTTCTGAAATCTGTAACCTTGTAGTGCAAAGTTTGCAAACCAATATAAAGTGTCTAAAGTAAACATCAGGGTTGAAGAGAACTCTGTTTAAGGCATTAACCATAAATAAAAGTGCAAATATAAAAGGCTACTTTGTAGAAGTAGATATGATTCTATCAAATTCATCATTGCAGGTTATTTAATTACATATTTGCTGTAATAATTGATAAAATTAGGTTAGAAACGATAGAAGAGAAATGGCACGATATACACTTTTATATTGTCCCCACGATATATATCGTCATATTGCCCAGCACTACTGGTGGGGCTTTTTTGAGAGTTTCATTTGCGTGGTGAGGTTTGCAGCCATCCTGGTGGGCCTGGGCTTTTCTTTCCCTGTGATCACGGATGAAGATTCACCGCGGCCATGGCTCAACCGTGTCCGCTGTGAATCTAGAAAGGATATTTATGTTGACAGCGCTCCTTCTCCCACCAAACCCGAGAGGAGGATCACACAAGCTGTCACTCAGATTGATGTCTCCCCTGACGGCGCGAGTTGAAAGGGAAGAAGGAGAAGGTAATGACGAGGGGATGGAAGAGGGAGAACGCTCCCAGGGGTTGGAAACGGGTGAAGATGATCTCTTACTGCTGCATCATCGCTACTGAATTCATCATCCTGACATTCACACATGCACAGAATTATACTGTATGTAGAGGGATTTGCAGCCAGAGCAGAGCTGCTCTATTTCACAGAGGGTTTGTTGAATGTGTCTTTGATGTGTTGCCTGAAAGGAAGAAAAAAAAATATGAATAAGGAAGAGCCTGATACAGGGTTGGATGAAGAGGAAATAAAAAGGCATGATCTTGTGTACTGCTGCACCATTTATCATCTGATGCACAGTGAGAATGAAAACTATATGGTGTAACTAGTATCCACTCACATAAATAATTATAATGGGATGCTGTGTGTTTTTATGTGGGTGTAATATTCAACCATGACCAAGAATTCATTTTCAGACGATTATTTTTTTATACCATGGCTCCACCTTCTGCAACAAAGATTTTTTTTTTTTTAAAGTGCTTCTGCATTATGATGATAGGAAACATAATCTAATTTCTTTTTTCATTTACAGGACAGATTTTTTAAATAGAGTAATAAGTAGCTCCTGCCGCCTCCTCCTCTGCTTATTTCAACCCCATTCACTCCTCGAAGAATGCGTCTGAAACCCGGCAAATGGGAACAAGTGAACAAATGAATGTTTCATGAATGTTTTCATGATGAGAAAAATGCAAATGAGGATGAGCGAATGAATAAATGTTTAATGAATGCTTGTTTAATGAAAAGGACTTATTAAGTAGAACGCTGACTTAGCACCGCACCATATCCCGTCAAAGCACGCATGAAAGCATCGCATTATATTTTGGAAAAAGGGTTATGCAGTACATTTGGATGAATAGGTGCTGCTAATCAGTTGGACATGACTGGCAGGACAAACCTATCGACTTTACACGTAATTGTCACTTTATTTCAACTTAGCATTTGTACTGAATTGTAGTGCACCAACTGATCAAGTAAAGTGGGATGGGTGATGTCAGCCATGACACGTCTTTGCTCTTTATGGCTGAACTGGGGATAGGAGCAAACACAAGAATGCTATATTAGCTATTGCTGGCACATCGCTCCATATAACATGCAGAGTGTCCTCTAAAATATGCTGATTAGACTGAGAAGTAGTTAATGCCTGCGAGTTCAAGTATCTTTATGTTTCTCTTGTCTCCGTTTGCTTGTATAAAGGTTATTGATCTTTGCATGTTTGTGCATGATTAATACATGGGCACGGCTTCTAATGAGTATCGCTGAGTGTGTTTGGTTCTTCTTTGAAGCCAATGTGGTTCAGCGTCTCTGCCTTTGAATATCTGATACTTTAGAGCAATTTATATCAACAATCACAGACTGTATCAGAAATGTATATAGACAGTAGGTATGAAAGTTAATTCTAACCAAGTCATCATAGTTAGATATACAGTCATGGAAAAAATTATTAGACCCCCCTTGTTTTCTCTTCAGTTTCTTGTTCATTTTAATGCCTGGTACAACTAAAGGTACATTTGTTTGGACAACATAACGATAACCACAAAGATTGCTCATAAGAGTTTTATTTAAGAGCTGATATCTTACCATTTTCCATGGTTTTCTTGATTATAACCTAAATCACTTAAGTTTTTACATCAATAGCTATGGCGTTGTACTCCCAAAAACACTGCTTTTATGCATTCAGTGTTTTCTTTTCTGTCTGTTTTAGTCACATGATGACGTTTAGTGGTACCAGGTATTAAAATGAACAAGAAAGTGAAGAAAAAATGGTGGTCTAATAATTTTTTCCATAACTGTATATCTCCTACGCTGATTGCTTCATTAGTTTTAGCTTCACTGGCATAGTTGGGTGTTTCTTCTGGAAGTGATTTACACTCTTGTTTGGAGAGAAACCAGAAGCTCCATTTACTTCACAGCCTCACGAGATAATATGTTTTAGGACATTTTTCGCCTGAGTTATGTATGTAGTGTCACCATAAAGGTGCAACAATGTGAGACGCTAATGGTTTTCTCTGATATTTCATACATAGTGTTAAGACCATGTTTGGCCAACCTGCCGCCATGTACATATTTTATTCATAAACCCATAACCGTACATTTGTTTCATGCCTGACCTTAACCCAGTGATTAGGGGTTGCCAGAAAGGTTCCCTCAGTTTGCTGAATATTTGAGGAAAGAAAATTTAAAAAAGACGATAAGACATTTTGTGCTGGGAGGTGGTTAATGCATCACATCACCGTACAAAGAATATCACTTTGATTAGTAAAGGTTTTTATCATGTGACACAATAAACAAACCTGTTACAATTTGCAAAGCTAAACATTAGCATGTTACTTGTTTGGAGCCTTAAAAAAATAAAGTAGTTCCAGTATTTTGTACATAATACATTTATAATTGTAGGCATGTAATGACTTTGAGGGCAGACACAAACTTGCAGCAGTTTTGAGACTTTTTTTTTAGTGATATTGTGAAACCATGCTGCACTCTGAAACAACAACTTTATTGCACATTCTGGAGTTGACTTGAAAACTTGAGTGTATAGCTTATTGTTTTCAGATTTAGACCATTTGTCATTCCACAGAGTCGACCACATCCTTCACAGACAGTTTGTTTTTTTGTTACAGCTTGTTTTCGCTTCACTACTTTAAGTTATGAACACTTACATTCATTTGTGTAACAAATGGTTGCCAAAATCCCATCTCACTGCAAGCCCAACATTTCAGGTTTTGTCTCATAAACGTATGTTCATTTGTAAATATTCTGCCATTCCTTCATTTTGGACCTGCAACACATTAAAGGCTAGGATTGGAGTGATTCCAGGCTTGTAATAAGGTAAAACAATGATGATATGGTACAGAAGTAGTATCCTCTGAACAGCAACGTTTAGTATTAGATCTCCAGTTGGTTGCCAAATGCACAAGAAAATCATTTAAATGATTGAAAACAATGTTTCTCACAGAAAGATTTGAGATGATCTGTATTTTTCTCCATCTACAGTCCACAATATTCATAAATAATTCAAGAAATGTGGAGGGATTTCAGCAGGTAAAGAACCATGTTGCTGAGCAGCTCTGCTCCATCAGGTGGACCTGCTTCCAGAACTGTCATTCATCAATAACTGACTGGACGGGGAAGAGATCCCTCTGGGGAACTTTGTCAAGTATAACCGTACAGAGCTGCATTCACAAACGCCGCAAAAAAACTGCACTGTGGAAAAAAAGAGAAGCCTTACGTCACCTTTGTCCAGAGCTGGACTCAAAAACATTTGGGAAGGACCACCACATGGTGAAAACATCTCTTCAGCTCAGATGAATCACTATTCCAGATGGTTTTTTTTTTGGGACCCAACACAAATGAGACCATTCAGACTCTCATCAGCATCGAGCTGAAACTGTTCATGAATGTATTTACAGAGTGTAGCCTGCATGAAGTGGGGAGAGAAAATAAATGGATATCCTGGCTTCAAAACAACATCTGACGCAGGGACGTCAGTGCATCTTTCAACCTACGATCTAAAACGACACTCTGCACATGACAAAGGCATAGCTGAGGAAGACCAGGGTGTTCTGGACTGACCTGCCTGGTTTGTTCCCAGCAGAAAATGATTGGAAAACCTTTCAATGGAAAAAAAAAATGTTACGACCCCTACTGTTGCCCACTGGTTTGCAGGAAAACTGGGAGATAATAATTGAAACTAAGCATCGCTTGCTCAGTGCCATAATGTATTGTGAGAAGGATCTGCAACAATACAAAAGAGTAACATATTGTTTGCTGTGACAAACTGCACTGATTGCTCCTTTTCTCTTTTAAAATTACTTTAATTAGCATTTTTCTGTTCCATCCCGAGACTTTTTGATTTGAATTTATAAATCAGGCTTTCTAAACATCATGTCAGTAAAACACAAATGACATAACCTGACATAATAATGACATAGTAATCACTACCAACATATCCTTGTAAATAAAGTCAGAGTTATTATTTATTATTTATTATATATTCTCTATTGTAGTTATTGTTTGTTTTTATTATTGTTTTATCCTATTTTATTGTTGTCCTTTTCTCTTTTTTATTGCTATTCTCACTGCTGCTGTAACATTGTAAATTTCCCCATTGTGGGACAAATAAAGAAATATCTTATCTTATAACATGTTGTGTTGTACATCCACATTTTTTGACCTTCTGTTAAAGTGTGTTTGGCTCTTTCTGTAGACTTAAATACGATAGATAGTTCAACAGTTCAGGGTTCCCGCTGGATGTAGAGAAGGATCATTTTTCAGCAGCAGGGTGGCAACATTTTATAATCCCTGAATGAATGTAAACCTTTTAGCTCTAAACGGAACCATATTATTCCAATAACTGTCATTATCCCTCAGATTAGCTTAGCAGAGAGAACATACCAAATGGTGAGGGCCCGCTGTCTCCTGTTTGACCTTCCACTCCCACACGGGCCCTCGCTGCATATGCTCTCTCTCTCTCTCTCTCTCTCTCTCTCTCTCTCTCTCTCTCTCTCTCTCTCTCTCCTCTCTCTCTCTCTCTCTCTCTCTCCTCTCTCTCCTCTCTCCTCTCTCCCCAGGCCTGTCCTCTTTCTCCCAGCTCACCTCTCTCTCTCTCTCCCCTGTTGCTACAGTTGCATTAGCGGAAAATGGGTCTTAACAAAAATATTGTCAAACTGCCTGGGAAGCTGGGAGGGGGTGTGGAGAGAAAGCTGGGGGAGCATGTCTAAATAGCTCTTATTTGAATTGCTAATTTGAGCTCCAAAATAAAATGATATTGAAAAAGGAAAAAAAAAAAAAAAAAAAACTGTCGACAGAGCAGAGGACAGAGCAGAGGAGAGCAGGTCTCTAATAAAAACAATGTGGCTTTGTGAGAGACCTACAACTTGGGTGAGCGTCTTTAAAGAGTGACATCAGAGCGTTTAAAAACAAGGTGGGCTTCAGCTTCTCCGAGGAGCTTTCTCACCCATATACACCTCCGTTCCTCTTAGTTTTTCCTCTAGGTCTGTCCTCTCAGCGGCTACCCTCCACCATCCTCTCTTTTTCACAGCTTGTGCGTTTGGATGACAACTGCTACTTCCTCAAAGAGCACGCGAATGTGTGAATGTATGTGCAACAAAGAAGGAGGCGTTGAGGAAGCCTTTGTTAGAGATGTCTAAACTGGGCTGCCTTTGTGCAAAAATCCACTGATCTCTTTCAAATGAAAAGGAAAGCATATTTTTGTCTCACTAATAGGTTGTCTTTGCGCTATGAGGAGTCCTGCATTGTTTTTGCACGTACATGTCTTTGTGTCAGGGCGCTCTCACAGTAGGTAATCTGTACCCTGCAAAAGCATGACTGAGACCTACAGTCAGGCTCGGTTAGCAAGTGTGAATGCTCCGTTTCACGCTCCGGCACGCAACGATTCCTGGTTTCTGGCACGGTTGGAAGAAGTGAGCTTGGACACAGCATGGTTGGACACGTATGTGGTAGTGCTGGGCGATATGACGATAGAAAAGTGTGTATCGTGCCATTTCTCTTCTATCGTTTCTAACCTAATTTTATCAATTATTACAGCAAATATAATATAATATTATATTTAATATAATTAAATAACCTGCAACGATAAATTTGATAGAATCATATCTACTTCTACAAAGTAGCCTTTTATGTTTGCACTTTTATTCATGGTTAATGCCTTAAACAGAGTTCTCTTCAACCCTGATGTTTACTTTAGACACTTTATATTGGTTTGCAAACTTTGCACTACAAGGTTACAGATTTCAAAAAATTTGTGTTTATTTTTTATAGCTTAACTTCAGTGCAAAAATGTGTTTTTCTTCTCAGAAACTGTTGTGCACTTTAAAAAAAATGTGAAAGCTACTGTACCTCTGTACCTACCTGTTTTTGCTGCACTAAAATGTATGTTTGTGACAGTTCAGCTAATGTCCTTTCAAAATAAAGTTGAAAAGTAAGCAATGACATTTTTGTCAAACTTTTCAGAGAATAACTGAAAACATACTTTATTATGGTATATCGTGATATATATCGTTATCGTGATATAAAATAGTCCATATCGTGATATATGATTTTTTCCATATCACCCACTAGTATGTGGGTGAGGACATGTATATAACATACGCGTGATGTGCGGATGCAACAGTGGAGTGGTGCCCAGCAAGCAAAGGGGGGACATGCTGTAAAATAATAAAGAAAAATACAGCACTGAAGTTGTCCTTTCATTCATTCAGCAGATCATTGCACTAACAGTTCCTTCCCCTGTCACTTTTTACATGTGTTTTATTGACTAAACAATAGACACGTAATGTGTATTATACTATATGGATGATTGCCATGAGGTGATCAGGCATTTAATATTTGCAATGAAGAAAGCCGTTTCATTTGTTCAGACCATTAAAATGCACCTGCAAACATTCAGCAGACCTCCGACACCTCTCTCTTCCACACATCGACCCAAGCATGGAGCAAATATTCTACATAAAACATTATTATAAGACACTGCTTGGCTAAACAAGGTCCAGTTAGATCCAGAGATATTTATGATTATGCAGCATTGAACATTTAGGAAGTACAGCCATTATAAGCAAACTACCTCAATTTTTAAAGGGCTCAGAAGTATTTGGAAAAAATGATATAAATATAACGATCATTTTAATATTATGATGAAAATCCTGTGCAGTCGGTGACTGCCTGAAGTCTGGAGCCCTTGGAGATCTCCAGATTCTAGCCATCATCCATTTCTGCTGGTGTGTTGACCTCTCTGCCTTCAGTTTTGTCTTCAGGAACTGAAAAGCGTTCTCCAGCTGGGTTGAGATCAGGCCATTCACTTGGCCGTTGAAGAGTGTTTCAATTCTTTCCCTTCAAAAAGTCCTGAGGTATTGTTGTATGTTTCGGGCCATTATCCAGCTACACTGTGCAGCACTGTCCTTTCAGTTTTGTAGCCTTTGGCTGAAAGTGAACAAAGAAAACTGACAACCACGTTCACCTCAGAATTCATCCTTCTGCTCCTGTCAGTAGTCACGTCATCAATAAAGAGCGTTCGATTGGCAGCCATTCATGCCCATGGTCACTTTGAATCGTGGGCTGTTTCCCTTCCTCTCAGTACTGTTCTTCATTCTGGTACAAGTTATCTTCATTTCATCTGTTCAAACAATCTGATTACAGAACATGGGAGGCTTTTTATTTTTAAAAAAGATGTTGGCTGTGGATGCTCTGTATTTCCATTTATGAAGATCCTGCTTGGTTGTAGATTTTAACACTGATACGCCTACTTTCTCCAGAATATTCTTGAATCTTGTTGATGTTGTGAAGGATTTTTTTCTTTACCAAGGAAGGGATTCTCTCTTTCCACATAAGTTGTCTTCCAGGGACACCCAGACAGGTCTTTTGATGTGACTGAGCTCACCAAAGCTTTCTTTCTTTTGAAGAATGTACAAAACTGTTCATTTGGCCACTCATAAAGTTTTTGCTCACTCTTATATATTTATATTTTTAGTTAGTTTTTTTTAGCCTAATGATGGCATTGTTCACTTGCATTGAACCCCTGAAAATGGAGATACTTGTCTAAAAAATAGCTGTAATACCTTAATGTTAAATGTTGTATTTTTGTGAAACCTCTTGGGTTAAAGCTGGAAGTCTAAACTTTGATCACATCTTGAGTGTTTTATGTTAAACAGCAGTGCAACCTGAAGTAAACTCCTTATCAGTGAGGATAATAAATAGAAAAAAAAGAAGAAGACAAAGAAAGGAAGGGAGCATAAAGATCTGGTTTTCTGTCAATGAAAAAAGGTCATGTGGTGTGAAGGGTCCTGTTTACCCAGAGTGATGGGAGCATCAGAGGTAGAAGAGCAGTAGGTGAAAGTTCTTATCAGGTCCAGGATGTGTGGGCACTATTATGATACGGGGTTGCTTTGAAGGAAAAAAAAAAAAAAAAGGTCAGCTGATCAGGTTTTTCCACCAACAGATTAATGGATTAATTATTTTATGCAGCTCTGGATGGAAATAAATGTTGTAATGTTTTATAAACTAATCAAAACTTGTTTTATTTTATTCTTTTGGTTAGGTAGTGCACCATATAATCTAAGACATTATGGGCCCGATCTTCCGCCAGATCTCCTAAAGCCACTATTTAGGGATAGAGGGTAGCAGGAGGGGCGTTCCCCCGCAAAGAACGCAATCTTCCAGCTTCCTAAACCCGCTATCCCACCTGTGCTACCCCCTATATTATACATGGGAGTGGTTAGGATGTTCCACCTGTTAAACCAATCAGTGCGTCAGTAGCCATTTCCTTTAAGAGCAGGTTGCGCTACCTTCAAACTGCTATGGAGCGTCTTTTCATCCAGATCGGAGCAGTTCTCATGCGCAGCTCGTCTGGGACTCTGCTGTAGAGCTTCCTCCTCCTCCTCTGCACTGATATATACATAAAAATATTTTTACACAAACAATTCCTATCAGCTACCTGAAAGTCCCAGATAGTCGGTGCGCTCCCAGTAAACACCCTCTGGTCGTCTATGGTTTAACTGGCATGCAAGCCGTTTAAGATGATCTCTGCCGTATTCTCATGGTTTCAACTGAGGCCAGATCACGCTTTTTATACAAGAGTTAATTCCAGAGGTAGAGCCGTTTGCGCACGTCCACATGTGACCAGGTGGACGCACATTGATGCCATTTGGACACGCTCTTGTACGTGCCCACATGGGTGTTGCGGGTGGTCAGTTTGCAGAAAGGGCAAAGACACGCCCATTGCCACATCTACAAAGTGAGTAAAGGAGTCAGCATAACGAGTAGCGGATTTAGGGAGTGGAAGATTGCATTAGCGGTTAGCGGAGGTTCCTAAACCTGCAATTACGGGTAGCGGTTAGCGGCTAGCGGCTAGCGGTAAGTGTACGATCGGGGCCTATATCTCATTCATATAATCAAAAAGAGAACTTCTTCACTCCTTTGAATCTCTTTCCAAAATAAGCACATCTCCTGAGGGATCAGACACAATATTGTGCTCAGCAACATGTTCTGAGACACTGATCTTTGCTCCATGAATAAATCAGGCTGCTCACGTGCCATTTTCTAGTGAAGCTAAGTTCATCTCTTTGAATCACAGCTGTAGTGAGGATGGGAATTACATGTTATTTTCTTTTTTTTTATTACACATAAGTTATATCATGTGACAAAGGAACATGATGTTCAGTGTTAAGCTGTAGTCATACAAATTATTCAAGTTTTAAAACACAAACTATTTGGTTAAAAAATAAATAGATACTGAGACAGTAAAATGAGCTCATGAGTCATTTGGAGCACAGCAGTGCTGCTGCTTCTCACATGTGTTTTTTTATATTGCATCTTTAGACGTCTATGTGTCAGAGTTCAGTTCATGGCGGCGGTGTGGAGTGTAATGTAGGTTAGATGTATAAGCTACAGTGCCGGTTCACCGCGCTGACCGGGTAATGAGGTCTCATCTCTGTTTGCTGCCAGCTCACCTCAGCTGGCACACCGGGTCGGGTCAGTCCCTCTGACTGTGTCACGCAGGGGCTGGAGGACCGTTAAAGCTGCAGCACACAGCTGTCTGATCATCTGCAGGATCACCAGATTAAGGCATCCAGCATGTCATCATGTTGACAGCAGGTTCTCGACGTAAGGTCCAGAGAAACCCAGCAGCGCCTGTCCCAGCTGTCATCGGGCGACATCAGTACAAGTTCATTCATGGGTGGGCTAATATGTTCCCCCATCACGAGCAAACATGGACCTGTCTCTACTCCACATAAACCGACCTTCACCGTATACAGTAACACAATTCAAACCTGACAGATTCCATAGTGGAAACACAATATATCACGCGGTCTGTTCTCAACATGATGCTGCAGCGCAGATGTTCTGCAGTTAAAGAAAATGCAGTGACAAAGTCAATATTTGTTGAGCTCTGAAGTGACATGCTGTAAACATACCGCAGACAGCGTTTGCTTCAACTGCTGTGAGATTTCTGAGCTTTGAGCTGTTTTTGACAGTAAAAATTCACTGAGTAGCTGTTAGTCACTCACCATCAGAAATCAGCACAGGTTTTTAAAAGCATATATCCTGGAAACACAGACATTGAAAACTATTCTGTTCTTCTGCTGATTTCAAATCTTAGCTCTGTAAATTTAAGATCTATCTTGTTTTAAATATAATTTACTTGTTTAGTCCACATATTTTCATAAAAACGCATCATGAATACGTCCTTTATTCCTTAATTAGCCAGGAAATTTTAAATTAACTTTCTCTGTAAAAATGTTGTTTCCACTAAGCCGTTAAACATAACTTGCTAACATTCGGTAAAATCCACATTGATTTACGACTTTACTGTACTGCAAAACAAACAAACAAACAAACAAAAAAGAAATCACAAGCTAAAATAGAAGAACAACAATGAACAATAAATTGCCGGTAAAAATGACTGATTTCGGGCCGTACAGTAAGATATTTACAAAACAATTGATCTCTTTTATTTTCATTTTATTTTTGTTTTATTTTAAGTATTTATTCATATTTTGTTTTTACATTACACATTCCTGGGTCTTCATGTGTCAGAGACTTTTTCTTTGCCAGTTTTCAGTGTCTTTCACCTCGTACTGATCAGTCTGTTTTTGAGTAACTTGAGCTAAAATTCAGCTTTTTTTAAAAAAAATTTTTGTTGTTTCAAACCGTTGAAACCTACCAGATCTAAACTTGAGACAACATTTCTTGTCAAGTAAAAATATCTTGCTGCATGGACAGATTTTTCACCAGAAAAAAAAACGTTTTCACACATCCAGTATGATGCAATGAGCAGAATGAGGTTTAGCAGTTGACATGTTTATTCTGATCATCATCATCACAACAGGATAAGATGTCATTCTAGGAGCTCTAGAGGTTGTTGTGATTTTATAGTATAAGATGAAGATTACAAAAGCAAACATGGTCCGTATATAACGTACAGGATACAGACATAACTGCAGAAATGAGCAGCAATGAAAGCCAACGTCTTGTTAAAGGTCAGGGTCTCCATTCATCACCAGGCTCACTGTGAAAAGGCGGATATGGGGGTTTGTGTGTCCTTTTCACCACACTTGTGTTTCCTCCTGAGAAAAATTGAATTAGCAGGTGGTACATTAAGCAGCTTATGTTTAGTTTATGATGTTCACCCCTCTTTTTTTCCCTCCACTTACCTGTGCTCCTTGCGCCTTCTTTTTTTTTTTTTTGACAAATGTCTCGTCTCTCCCCGTGGAGCTCCACCTCCTTCCTGTACCTGCCCGCGAGGCTCCGCAACACCTCTGTGTGTTTGTCGACTTAATGCTGGAGCGAGGCGCTAATCTGCCATTAGGGCTCAGGCAGAGAGAGGCTTACTGGTGTTTCTCTTACAAATCCACTCGCAGAAAAAACTCTGGCAGAAATGCTGCACTGCATCTCGATGGATTAGAGAGGAGAGGAAAGGAGAGGAGAGGAGAGGAGAGGAGAGGCAACAAAGGTCAAGCAGAAATGATGTGATGGAGGGAAAGGTGAGGACAGACGTAACAGTAGAAAGACAGTCAGACACAGACAGAGAATCTTGGGAATCTAAGATAAGATAATCAGTTTGTGGGTCTTCAAACTCTGTATTTGCATGTTTTTACGTGGGAATACACAAGAGAAAGACACAAAGTAAAGGACAAAAAGGCACAACAAAGCGTGTTATAATGGTGCTGTGTGGGGGCGCTGGTTGTTGAATGAGGGGTTTTGGCTGCTAATATTTAATGTCTGTTATCCACTAGGCTTTTACTTAAACGTTTGTGCAACTATCACTCGCTGACACGTCACTGCTCACTCTCTTAACCCCTTTCAACCCGTTCAAAGCTACAACAGATTTCCTCCTGCGTCCAGCCTCCGTGCTTGTCTTTCTTCTCTTAGATTTGGCTTTAATTACGTCCAGGCCGTGCAGCCCCCCCCCAGTGTCGCCGCGACGCTGCCCGGGCGTAACTCGCACCTTTCTAAAGGCTGTCCATCTGTATTTAGAGCGGTGGAGAGCGAGTGCAGGGGTCTGAGATGAAGCAGCCCTGACGGGCAGATGGCTCGGGTCCTTGGTGCCAAGGCTGAGCTCGGTTGCGTCCGTCCCATCACTCGCCCCCTCTTGGCTCGGCCCATCTGTGGATCGGCCCTTTGGGGGAAATGAAAGTGACCCACCTTGGCCTGACTCACCAGCTCCCTCACTTCTCTCTCACACTGTCATTTTTTTTTTTTTTTTGTTTTGTTTTTCTATAACCGGTTTATTTTGAACAACGGTCCATCAGAGCCTTAATCACAAATCACAGATGTAAAACCTCCTACAGTCATCCAAGGAGCAGCCCCTCGAAAGGTAAGTGAGGTGCCTTTCTTCTTTGACAAACACTCATGGCTTTCCGTGAGCAGTTGCCATGGTTACGGTAAAGGAAGCGACCACCTGTGGACTCGCTTCTGATGTAAAAACGAAGGAAAAGAAAGAAAGAAAAGGCAAAAAAGCAACAAATTGCTCAGACTGCAAACTGATTGAGCGAGTGTACCCTGGAATAAATCAAACATTTAAGCTTCTGTGATGTTGCAAGAGATTCATGTTGGCAGATAAAAAACAAACAAACAAACAAAAAAACCCACTGATTCAGCAGACAGCGAAGTCTCTGGATGAGTCAGACAGGAGATCAGACACAGTGAACATGAGCAGCAGGACTTAAAGTCCGTGTCAGAGCAGCTCGAACCCCCAAACGTAACTCACTTCACAGATCCTCCTTCCTGCTGGACATCAATCTTCAAAGCTGCTGTCTTGGCAAAGAGCAGATTTGATTTCTCCGCTGAACAGTACTCAACCTTTGACCTCCCTTCCCCTCAAAGCCCTAGTAGTTGCTATGGTTACAATAAATCAGGTGGCAGCAGTAGTCTCAGCCCTGCAGCGTACAGAGCTGCTGTGAACATTATAGGAATGGATATAAACTTCTTGCAAAGCGAAACCGAACGCAGTCAGGAGGAAGCCACCCAGGTCAATAAATTAGCCGTTTATTTTCAGCCTTGAACAAGGTGACGGCTCCTGAAAGAACCCAGCATGCAGTGCAGCGTGATGCTCCCAGAGGTGGATCCCGTTTTAAAAACAAAGGTATGCCTGAGCTCCCTCCCCTGTTCTGCGTGCACGCAGGCGTGCGCTGTATGTGCGCGTACGTGTGTCCGAGCGCGTGAGGATGTGTTGACTCGGCGCCTGTGGCTTCCTCGTGCCAGCGCAGCAGTCTGGTGAGCCAGAGCAGCATGGCGGCTGCACAGCTGCGTGCGGGTGGCTCCCATTGGCTGAGGTTAACGAGGTGGAGCGCACATCTGCACCGGAGCCGACCACGGATGAGTGAAGCTGCAGCAGAAGCTGTTGGGCTCGCTCCCTCTTTTCTGCTCGTGGTTGGGTGTGTGAGACGTGCATGACCGCGGTCTTATTTTCAGTGTCAGGCAGGGTGTCGGTATATTAGTAGAAGCAAAATATAAGTAATTCCAGTTAAGAGTTATTTGCATTTGATGTCTATGCAAACATGCTTTTGTTGTTGTTGTTTCAGCCTAAATATAAAACATAACAGATATAATGGTGTACCACAGTATCTGCAATTTACAGCAATGTACCCTGTATCTCAATACTGTTTTTTTCTTTTTTCATGTAAGAACAATAAAGAAATAATCTAATCATAGAGGGTCTTAGTATTTTCACGATGAGGATTAAATGTCATCAGCGGCTGCTGATCATCAGTCCTTATTGAAATGATCATCAGTCGCCTACAGAATATCCAGCCAGTACTGAGTAAGCACCACTCCCAACCCAGAGGTGTTTACAGGGTCACGCAGAGGCGCCCCTCAAACTCCACCCTGAGGTGTCATCAAGAGGAACAGTCCTGGGGGGTCCGCTCTGCAATCTGATTTGTGTCTGGACTGTTTTGAGCTCTCTGAGCTGGCTTCTTCTGAACCATCAACATGTCGCTTTGACCCAGTCATAACTAGACCATACAAGGAGATTTTTACGGTCTAGTACAAATCTTAATTAATACTTAATTAATACTTCCATACTGGATGTAATCAGTCTATCCCTATCGACAGGCTATGTGCTTTAGGCTTCTAAAGTTGATTTATTTAATATTAATAATTATTTAATTAAGAAAGGTGGTTCTGATCCAGAAGTAACCTCCCTCTTATTTCTTGAAAAGTTCTTCAAGTTCTTGAAAGAACTGTTGCAAGTCAACTAATCGATCATCTACAAAGAAATTATTTGTTTGAAGAGCTCCAGTCAGGGTCCAGATCCCATCATAGTCCAGAAAGAGATTACACTCCGTTCATGTAAATGGGGAGTCTTCCTCACAGAGTTTGTCATGGTGTCCCTCAGGGTTCTGTACTTGAGCTATTTCTTTTCACTCGTCATGCTTCCATTAGGCATCATAGCATCAACTTTCACATGTATGCAGATAACACTCAGCTCCTCCTATCCATGAAGCCGGATGAGACCTGTAAACACCCGATGACTGCAAATTCAATCCATCCATCATCTATGCCCGCTAAATCCTCTGCAGGGTCACGGGGATCTGTGAGTCTGTCCCAGCTCTTTTTGGGCGAAATGCAGGGGTACACACTGGACAGGTTGTCAATCCATCACAGGGCCACACGTGGATAAACAGCCACGCACACTCACAATCACTCCTACGGAAATTTAAAATCACCAATTAACCTGATATAGATGTCTTTGGACTGTGGGAGGAACCTGCGTGGAGAGAACATGCAAACTCCACACAGAAAGACCCCTGCTGAGGTTCGAACCAGGAACCTTCTTGCTGTGAGGCACCAGTGCTAACCACCAAGCCACCGTGCTGTCATACCACAAATTCCCAGTTACTAAATTAAGATAAGAATGTGATTGTTGTCTTTGGACCTGAACACTTCAGAAATAGACTGTCTAGTCGCTTGATAACTCTGGATGGCATCACTTTTCATCTAATCTTACTACCTTGAAGTTAATTTTAACCAGGACTTGCCCTGCAAAACACACTTTAAACAAGTTTCTACAAGTTTGATGGGGAATTACAGCAAATTTGATTCAATCTGTTGGGTTCTTTCGGTAGGTTATTTTTTATGAATTAGCATTACATTTTAAATATCTAACTAAGTTGGGGTGAATTGGTTTATGAACTGGAATAAACAGAATTATGAATTAGAAAATTTATTGAAATGGGCTGGATTATAATTAGGACTTAACTAGATTATATCAAACTGTAAATGTATAATGCTTTCTGTGTAAAGTTCCTTGTGATGGCTTTGTTGTGAACTGGGACTAAATAAGTAAAGTGAATTGAATAAAAAGGGTTTCTGCTGTCTAAAAGCCCCTAACAGGTAGTCTTGATGGTATCTGAATCATGTTCAAAGCAATATGAATGAACATTTTTGTGAGTACTCGTGCACCAAGTCATAAACAATGAACCATGTTGCTCGGCTTTAAAAGGCTTTCGGAAACTCGTTTGCGGCGGAAATTCTCATCTTGGAATGAGCCAGTAAACAAGAAGTCACTCTTGGAAATGCAGGTGCTTCAGAGAGAAAAGTAGATTTACCACAGCAAGGGCTGCAGCATGCAACGGCAATAAATTCTGAGAATAAACATGCCGAAACGACAATACGATTCCTTTCCCTGCTCATTAAATTTGAGTGGCTTCATGAAGGATTTATTCTCTAACCTTCACTGAGCATTTTTGCCAACCTCTAAAAAAGTTGCTGGGTTTTACTGTCCAGTGTGCCATTTGCAAAAGACTGTACAGGATTGGCGTAAATTCTTCTTAATGAGAGCTCATGTTTGTTTATGCATGTCCTCACTGCACCCTGCTGCTACGTATAAATATGAAAGTATGCGGTCGTGCATAAATACGTCTTTGTGCTTAATGGTGTTCCTTGCACGGCAGAATCTATCTAGGACAGTAGCATGTAGTTATTGTTGTTTACACCACCTATTTACATGAGAAAGCCCTGCAACAATAGACAACCTCAAATGTAGTTCGGATAGCCGGCAGTTTTAAACGCTGTAGCCCATCATCCTCATTGTCTGTCTTACCCAGGGAATGTAGAATTAACAGATTAGCCGAGTGGGGAGGGAGAAAACGCGGGCATTTGCTGTTTGATTTAGAAAAGGAGAGAAAGTGGTGGTTGTTTGAGGAAGCTTGTATGAATTCATATGCCTATTTGAGGATAATGGCAGAAATTGTATGCACACAGGACCTGATGAATGCAAGCAGGCCATGATAACGTCCTCTCTATCTTCTCTCCTTTCATGTGTCTATGTGGGGGGGGGGGAGCATGTGTGTCTGGAGAACAAGACAGACATGAGGAGATAACAAGGAGAAGGAGAGAAGACAGACATGTTCCCCTTTACCTTGGCCTTACTGGCTGAGTCACTGCAGATGGAGGGGATGTTTCATGCTGCATTGCAACACATAGTTCTGCCCACCGTGATATTTTTTTTTTTTTATGACACTCCTCCCCAAGGATGTTGGAGTCTCGACGAGGCCCCTGACAGTGATTAATATAACAGTCTGCTGCTGCTGCCCCGACGCTTGAGTTCTTCTCTCGCGTCGTCGTACATCTGTCTTTCCATAGGGAGGGTTATGGCAACAGCCTTGCATCATGCTGCGGTCCATGGGAGGATGGGGGGGGGGGAGTTCACAGGATATTCAAATCTCGATCCGGCTCCTTCATTTTACTTCTGTCAGTCACTGCTTCAACCACTGCAGAAGTGACTGGTGGGTCTAAATCCAGGTAAGATTTAGAGAAAATAACCCTGTTGGACTAATCCACCAACATTCAGCCACAGTTTTCTTCAAGGAACAGCACTGAAGTCTGATTAGCTGCTCAAAAGGCTCCCGGAGACCATCTGGGTTTGATGTCGGAGAATTTGCTGTTCAGAGAAGGTATAAACCCAAGCATCTATGTTCTGGACCCAGACTGAATACTAAGTTGTTCTGCTCCTCATTTTTGATTTCACACTAAATGTTCAGGACTTTTTTTGTCCATTTAGTTTGATTTGCTCGTGGAAGGTCCCGGTTCGTTTGGCATTTGCGTTGGCCTTTCAGCAGCACAGCCTGATTGGGCAGTTGGGTTGCTCTGGTTGGAAGTGGACCAAGACCCACCTTTTTTAAAGGTCCCAGTTCAAGTGAACCAAATTAAATGCATCATTTCCTGCTTTGGTCTGAACCAAAACTACCAAGCTACAAGTTACAGGTGTTAGTTTGTTCAAAAACCAAAAAAACTAGTCAGGTTTATTCTCCAGTGGTAACACAGTAGTTGCACTCCAAAGAAAACCAGAACAAATGGACCAGGATCCCCTGAATTATTTGGTGAGAGAGTGAATACAAGCAGTATAAAGGAATACCAAACATGGTATAAAAAAAATGCACAGTGGGATGAAAGAGGGGGGTAAAATTCCAGAAAAAAAATTCTGACTATATAATGTCAAAGATATGCAAGGAATGTTAAAAAAAAGAAAGAAAGAAATATGTGTCAGTCCCTTCAGTTCACTGCTGGTTCAGTCATCAGAGACATCTGCGCCTGCACACAAGTATGAAGATCTAAAATGGATGAAACTTCACTGCAGACTGTCTACAGTGTTTATGATAATACTGTGATTGTGGGGCAGAAATAATCACATGTTAAGTAAAATTTGACCAGGTCATTGATTCCAAGCATTATGTCTTCTATATGCACCGTGTGTTTTGGTTTTATTGTAAATCTGGTTTGATGTGATACATTTAGGTGTGCTTGGATTTTTTAGAGTGAAAGAAGATCAAAACAAGGGGAAATGCTGCATCAAGTTATTCAAACCTGAGCAAACAAACTAAGGTGTGAAAGCGTCCTGGAGATAACTTTGCTTACTTACAAAAAAAACATCTCTGCAAGGCTATCATTCAAGTTCCTAAGAAGCCCCTTTAACTCAGTTTGAATTTCACTTTTTTTTCTGGGAATCTGAGCTGCATTTTTTTTCTTTGTAAATTGCATGCATTAATGCATTTGTCTTTTACTTACTGCCAATTACATAAGATACACTGTCCTAGTTCGTGTGATTTACTAACATGGCGTGTATTCTGCATATTAGCATATGGTTGTATAGTGTAGTTTTTATTAATATGACGCTTACATTCTTATTGGGCATCGGACTGTTCACTGGCTAACATAAGGTTTAATGAAAATATCAGCTTTTCTGCTTCAACACAGTCCCATTAGACCAAATCAGAATTGGGTCAGAGCTTCAAAATAACAGAAGAGCTTTATTATTATTTCTGTGTATCTTCAAGCTTCACATTCTACCAGAAAGAAACTCTCTAAACAATAGGTTGGCATATTTAGGATGGAGATGAGGTATAGTGGGAGGAGAGGTGTACTCGCACTCCAGATGTCTGAGAAGACACGATTATCTGTCAGTTCAAAGCTGCCTCTCATTTTTAAATGACCCAAATAACATATTTCTGAACTGCACAACAATTAATGCGCTCAAACGTGGTTCTCGGTTCCAGCGGCCCTCGTGATGGACACGTCGGAGCGGCCCTGCACGCATTGAACTCTGAGGGGAAAATCAGTCAGTGTGTCGGTGTGCCTCAGTCTCCATCTCGCGTGTGTGGTGTCATGTTGAATACGTGTGAGTGGTTAAATATATGTGTCAGTCAGAAGCAGAGGTGTGCAGCAGCTGCGCGGCGCTCGCTGCGTGCAGGTGCGCCTGTCACTTCGGAGGGCGACATCTGAATGGTGTCTTCCTTAGCATGTTTTTTTTTTCCTCCCCAAAGGAAAAAAAAAAGAGAAAAAAAGGGAATGTCCTCCCATCGGAAAAAAAGCTATTTATCTGGTTCACAAAGCTTCTGTTTTAAAAATAACTTCGACCTGAAGGCCTCAAAAGGAATAGATAAATGAGTTCATTTCTTTTTATTAGATAATCTCTTTTTTGTTAAGTTATATATTATTCTACATTTATCCTGTTAAATAAGATAATGAATGAAATGAGGTGTTGGTCCTTTAATCTGGGGTGTGTAATAATATTTTGTCACTAAACCAAACCAGTTACTGCATGGAGAACCTGTTAAAGTTATTACACGATAGCCTCATTATTATTTCTAACTTGACATAAGGAATTATCTCCATTAAAACTAAAAAATATAAAATGATAGAGACATATTTTCTTCACTATTCTCCATGGCATCAGCTGTTCATCTCCAGCAGCTTAACTTCTTATATATTTTTTCTGAATTGTGATGTGCACATATTAACTAATGATTATGGATGTAGGTGCACAGTCAAAATGTGGACATGTTTTGGTCTTAGGCCAAATGATGGTTTTAAGACCAATGAATTTGAGGAGGTAATTTGTGAGATTTGCAGAAAAAAGTGGCAGTCCCATATGGTGACTTCACTGTTTCTGAAGGCAAAAGAAATGAGATTACTGTTTATCTGTATGACAATTTATCATCAGTAAAAATCATTAAATTTTGACTGACTGACTTTAATATCTGAACAGAAACTCCAAAATAACAAAAAGTATCTTATTCAGTGAGCCATTTATTTATTAAATTCTCATTTACAATGACGACCATTCGGATTTGCTTGGTAGTGTGATGTCAAAGGCCCAGATCAGTGGAGAATTATCCAGCCACGGCGTCTTTATCTCCACCCAACCTCAACCCTTAGTTAGCACGGTGGCTTAGTGGTCAGCACTGTTGCCTCACAGCAAGAAGGGTCCTGGTTTGATCCTTAGTGGGAGCCTTTCTGTGTGGAGTTTGCTTGTTCTCCCGTGCTTGCGTGGGTTTCCACCGGGTACTCCGGCTTCCTCCCAAAGACATGCATGTTAGTTTTAATTGGTGGTTCTAAATTGCCCGTAGGAGTGATTGTGAGTGTGCATGGTTGTTTGTCTGTATGTGGCCCTGCGATGGACTGGTGACCTGTCCAGGTGTACCCTTGCCTTTCACCTGAAGAGAGCTGGGATAGACTCCAGCAGATCCCTGTGACCCTGCAGAGGATTAAGTATAGATAATGGATGGATGAAGGTTTTTTCATCATTGTCTCATCTTCTTTAACAGTTACAAAAGCCTTTTTCTGTGTGAAGTACAACAATAAGAATTCCACTATTAGTCCCACCACGAGGAAACTCATGCTTTGCAGCAGTAAAAGCTATCAAATTTGGCAAAATGGAGTTGTAGAAGAAAAAAAAAATACTTTCAACAATACAATCAAAACATGCAACAATAAAGAAAAGAAAACCACCAGTAGACATCATACATTGCCCAAAAGTAGAGAAATTGCACATTAGAATCTTATGTACGTGTGTGTGTGTGTGTCAGTGGACACACACACACTGTAATGATTGAACGGTAATGGCAGCAAGCAAGAATATGCAATACAGTGATCCCTTATTTTTCGCGATTAATAGGGACCAGCGCACCCCCGCGAAAATCAAAATCTGCGAACTGGAGCCCCGAGCCTCAATAATGTGTTTAAAATATGTTTAAAAACCGTAAAAAAGTAGCGAGGCACTGCAGGGAAACAAGACAAAGACTCAACTGTGGTCTTTCTGTTTCCTTCACAGCCTCTGGTCTCTGAACCGTAGTAAAGAAACCGCTGGTATTGTGCTATTTTTGGCTCGTAATTAGCGGCTAACACGCTAACAACAACAAAAGAAAACGTCCGGTTTTCTCTGCATGGAACGAGCACTTTATTCTGGCACTGCAGGAACTTGTAACATCACACAGGTTGTATTGTTGGGCTCCTGTCGGTTAACAGAGAATGTAAATCTATACACGCTGGGCTGCTGTTGATGCTCACTACACTTTTCACTTGTCGCTGCTCCACAAGTGGCTTTAAGCTGTGTTTCCATTCCGTCTGCAGTTTGTTCTGCTCTGATGCAATGCTTTAAAAAGCAGTAGGGAAACCTCTGTCCCTTCCTCTGTTCGGATTCATTTGACACTTGTGGGATTGTCTTGGGATTTTAGTCTCGCACGACACACACCCACACAGACCCAGCTGAAGCCATTGTTGCGCTTGCAGAGGCACGCGGTGTGAAAACACATCCATCCACGAGTACACCCCCTCGATGCAGCGTAGTCACTACACTGACTGCATTTTGGCTTCTTTTTTTTTTTTTTTCTCTAGGATGGCGACAAGTCTTTTTTCCTCTCACATGGTTGAAATGGAATCCAATTATATCTGTAACGACAGCTCTTCTTCTGCTTTGAAGGAGTCCGCTTGCTTTAGTCACCACTGTTGGGCTCCGAATGTGCTCAGGAAATCAGCGATGCGCAATGGTGCAAATGTGCAATGGAGGCAGATGTAGTGCATCTTTGTGTGTGTGTGCGTGTGTGTGTGTGTGTGTGTGTGTGTGTGTGTGGTCTAATTCCTCTATTTTAGGCAACTGTCTAGGGAACTCCAATCAAACTTTGATACAGCAACATAGAAAATGCAACAGTGATGTCTGTCTATTTGCATATTTTAATTAAACAGTTTAGAATTATACACTTCCTGAATTTATAGGCTAATTATATGATGTTTGTCCTTGAACTGACAGCGTCCCCCCCTCCCATGAATAAATTCATCACAGTCCTGTGACAGCAGACAAAGTTAAGCCGGCACCTGAAAACTTTGTTTCCTTCACTTAACCCTCAATTACCCTCTTTTGTGTTTCTTTTCTGACACGATGAATGAATAAACACCCTGTCACACTGTCTCCGTCGTCGCCCAATGACACGTTGATCACAGGGATGCGTGGGTGGAAAAACGTGCGCGCACGTGTGCGTGAGCATGACAGGACTTCTAAAGAGCCAGTGTGTTCGTTAAAATAAAAGGCCCCTTTGATAAAGCAGCCATGAACGAGCTCTTGTGTGTTTCCATGACACTTTGAAGAAGCTGCTGTTCAATTCGACTTGCTGATTGAGTAAAAACAACATCATCTCACTGACTCAGTTCTCCCTCAGATGAGAGGAATCAAACTGTTTGACGGCCAGTACTGTACATGTTCAGATTTGTTTTTGTTGTTTTTTTTTCAATACTACCACGTATACTTGCGTATTAGGTGTCTCAGTTGACAACCCAGTCAAAACCTCTTACATAATATAATTCTGTCACTTTGTCTGGGACCTCCTGAGTCTAAAAAAAGACATTTAGTGAGCTGTTTAGATTTGCAGGGTTGTGTGATGTCACAGACCCAGATCAGAGCGATCATCCAGCTTTCCCATCTTTATCACGACCCAACTTCATATCATGTAGCGTTCGCTGTTCCTCTGAGGGAGGTAACACAAAAATTAGCGATGTCCGATATTGGCTTTTTTGCCGATATCCAATATGCCGATATTGTCCAACTCTCAATTTCCGATACCGATATATGCGGACTATTTTTCCTCAAAACTAATTTTAGGTAACATCACATATCTCCTGTCGTGGAATTAGCACATTGTCTGTGCAAAAAAAAAAAAAAAAACCCGATACCGATATTACATTTTTATGCCAATATCGGGCCGATAATATCGGTGGGCCGATATTATCGGACATCGCTAACAAAAATGTAAAACATATAAGACGTAAAACCTTGAGGAGGGGGAGGGTAGAATGAAGATGAGGGTCTGACTCCACCCCATAAAAGCAGCTGCTGTTTTTTCTTTTTTTTGGGGGGGTAAAATTTGAAGAAATCACACATGATTCAGCTCACGTGACATAATCCTGTGAATTTGTTTGAGGCCAGTGAAGTTTGAAAATAGGCCACTGACTGAGATGTTCAGATTATGTAGGGTTCTGTGACATCACAGAACCAGATGTGAGTTGCCTTCTCATGTTTATATACTCTCATCATCACATAACTCTGCATTTGCAGAACCTTTAAGATGAGTAGTGCAAAATAGTGTGATAGGATGCACAGCTTTCAGAGGAGGGAGGTGGAGTTTGGGGTATCAGACTCAACTCCTTTAAAGATGCTGCTATGAAAACAGCTGTGAAGTCATAGTTAAAAAGGGGGCTGCTGTACTGCATCTTTGTGGTATTTTGACCAAAGCATTTCACAGACATTTCACTGAGACATCAGGAAACTGTTTAAACTTGTGAAATAGGACATAAAATATCACCTTTAATATACTGTTTATATGCACTTTTATGTAATTTATTCATTTTATATACCAGCTTCATCCTGTTCAGGGTCAGATGGATTCTTGACACCAACCCAGCTATTATCAGACAAGCAAGCAAGTTTATTTGTGTAGCACTTATTCATGTATAAGACAGTTCAAAGTGCTTTACATAAAACATTAAAAACATATAAAGAAGGAAAGAAAAAACAGTAAAATGAATCATAAGATGATATAAAATACCTAAATAAATCAAAATGATTAAAATAAGCTAGACAAAGCAGATTTCATGGATAAGCAAATGAAAAGAGAAATGTTTTCAACCTGGATTTAAAACTTTCATCTCCACTGGAAGTTTGTTCCACTTGTTTGCAGCATAACAGCTAAGCTTCTCCATGTTTAGTCTGGACTCTGGTCTGGACTAGTTGACCCAAGTCCCTTCTGGGTTTATACTCTCTGAACATATCACAGATGTGTTCTGGACCTAAATCATTCTGGGATTTGTAGAGGATCAGTAGGATTTTGTAATCTACTCTCTGACTAACTGGAAGCGTGAAGATTTTAAAACTGCTGTGATGTGTTCAGATCTTTTAGTTCTGGTTAAAACTCTGAACGCTGAAGCTGTTTTATGCTCTTTTTGGGAAGTCCAGTGAAAAGACCATTACAGTAATCCAGTCTGCTGGAGATGAACGCATGGATGAGTTTCTCCTGATATTTCTGGGAGACAAAACTTTTAATTCTGCTGATGTTTCTGAGCTGGTAAAAAGCTGCTTTAGTGACAGCTTTGATGTGGCTGCTGAGAGTCAGATCCGAGTCTATCAACACTCCACGGTGACGAACTTGGTCAGTGGTTTTCAGAGCCTGCGTCTTGAGATGTTTAGCAATGCCGACCCTCTTCTCTTTGTTACCAAACAGAATCATCTCAGTTTTGTCCTCATTAAGTTTAGAAAGTTCTTCCTCATCCAGATGTGTATCTGCTCCAGACACTGACCCAGTAAGTCTATTGGACCGCAGTCATCTGGTCTGACAAGAGGCATCTGACAAGTGGCAGGTACATCCTGGACAGGTTCCTGGTCCATCAATCTACCATCCGCACTCCCTTACTACCACAATTTATACAATTTGGAGTCACCTGTCAGCCAAACATGAATGCTTTTGGACTGTGGAAGAAAGCTGGAGAAAACCCAGATAGGCTTTAAAGAGAACAAAATCTCTGTGAGTCAAGAAAACTAACCAACACATGACTCTGGAGCTCCAGTGGTAAAAATGCTCAACACAAATAAGCAAAATACTGGTAAGATATCTGGACACTCGTCTGTATCTAAGCAGGCTTCATGTGCAGTGTATCCATGTTATGTTAATGCTTTTAATTAAGAGAACAACCTTAGCAGATGGGTATAAAATCCCCTTTCTCCTTCCAAAATACAACTGGCACCTGTCATTGTCCATCTGCTTTATCTCCTGTTCTTTAATATCAAGAGCTAATGAACTCCGCCTCACACCCTGAGTCTGAGCTCGGACCATGTGTGCCCGTCCTTCTGTAGTGTCGAGGGTTTCCATGCTGCACTCAGGGAGATGTTTTTCTCTTTCAGTGGACGTTCACGCAGGCTTCATGAGAGCAAGGCAATCTACACTTGACATATGTCTGCATACGGAGCGATCAGATGTTATTCACAAAGACTGGACGGCTCTGAAGCCCAACAGCCACAACACAAATCTGCTAATTTCCTCACTTCATTGCTCAGCATTCAGAAATAATACCTCAATAAATGGAACTCGTTCTTACACAAATAGAAAACAAAATGATGAGAGCATATATCCAGATGTCCATAGTCCAGTTTTTCTCAAGATCAATGAGCCAGACTTTCTCTAAACGTAAGAGACTTTAAACATGTTGTTACATGTTTTTTCAGACTTAAGCTTTAACAGTTGCAGGGAGCAAAACAACAACAAGTGTGCAGGTATAACAAATTGGTAAGCATCGACGCTGCATCAGATCTGTGGCATTCACCGTAACGTTTATTAGACACTTTTTGACAGATTTCTAAAAGTCACACTGGTTTGTTTTTGTTTTTCTTTTATTGTGTACCTAGAACTTGTATGAGTGTAGCAGGGTATACAGCACTAGAATAAAAAGCTTAGAAGATAAACCAGTAGAAAAGAAGATCTTTTAAAGCATACACGGCAAATTAACTTTCATTTTGGGTCATGTTTACATGGGAATGACTTCCACGGATAATTTCTGGGTTCACTTTATTCTCAGCCTGTGTAGAAATACCATGTTGATATTTTGTTTTTCATTTTGCTCTTGATCAACAAATTATGACCATCTAAAGGTCTAAAGGTCACTTCTTTGTTTCTGAGAGCTTCCTCTTCTGTAAAGAAGATGCCATTTGATGCATCATACCAAAAGAAAATAGACTTTCCATAGTTTGACAACATGAAAGACAATTCATTTACTAACTATATGGACGTCTTCCTACTCATGGACATGGGGAGCTGGAGCTGAAGTGTGTCTGCTGTCTTTGAACGAAAGAAAAAAAGAAATCTGATAATATAAAGTACATTCAGATCAGATGTCTGTTATTAAGAATGTACGGTGGATCATCTTCATAGTCTGGCATCCAATCAAATTTCCTCTCACTCCCTTCACAAGTAAGGAATGTGCTTTGAAACAGTCCGACCTCTGATTTCATTGGTTCTAGTTCCAGCTGTGTTGCTGTGGTTTGACTGGTCGACGCTCATGTTGAAGCGTGACAAAGTCAAACTTTTTGACGGAAAGAATTCTGCCACAGCAACACACAAAACCCACAAATCAATGACTGAACAATGACACTGAAGATGCATCCATCCGAGGAGTTTGCAAATGATTACAAAGTGTAATTAAACGTGCAGGTGGAAATATACTATGGAAAGCATGTGACTGGGATTGTTTTGGCGCCATTAAACTCTTTTCAAAATGCTTCCCAGATTCATTTAGGAATCATTTACTTTGTACTCATATCTATTAAAAAGATCCGAACATATTACATATTTCACTTTTCTTAAAAAAAACATTTTATGAAACCTCCCCAACTCTCTGAAAATGAAATGAGGCTTGTATTTTTATTTTTATTTTTTTAATGTTCCTGTCTCCAACCAGAGAGAAGCTGCAGCTCCACTGCGGGCCAATAAATGATGTCACACCTCATTGTCTGTGCTTTTATTTACAGTTTATGCAGCTGTGATTTAAAACAGTGTACGAGGGGCTCATCTGGCTGATTGATCGGCGTGTGACACATGATGGTTGTGTTCTACAGCTGCACAGGTGGGGAAGCAGACTGCTCACTAATCAAAGGGTTGACAGTTTGATCTGTGGCTCTGCAGGTGCTGGTGTTTTTATGCTAGACATCTTCCCCATGTTAAACCACTGAGATGTTGAATCACTCTTTGAATGTTATATATTCAGAAAATGCTATAATAGCAGCCCATTTACCATGTAAGAATAAATATAAGCTACTTTAGCCCGGTTGTTATGTCTCCTGCCCCTGGGTACATTAGCCTTCTGATCTGCTGCTGTCTGAGTACATTTTCAGTAGTTGTGCTACAGGAAATAAAGAAGTCTGAGCTTGAGCGGCTAAAAGGGGATGAACTTTTCAGCAGCTGGAGCAGTCGGGGTCAGAGGTCACACGTCATTTATCGATGTCAGGCTTTTCCCTTTGTGCCTTCATGAATGCTAATCACTCTTTGGACAATATGATTTAGACTCGATTAAAACACTCCATTAGCATAGAAATAGCACAATACGGAGGAAACGGTGCTTTCTCCTCGACAACTAACTAATTTTGACAGTTTTCTTGAAATGAAAAGAATGACTCGGCAATTAGCGGTAAAGCTCTTCACAAATACCGCAGAATCTTAGTTTGTTTGTGCGCAGTTAGCATGTTAGCGTGATTCTGAAACTGTCAGTGTAATCGATCAGCTGGTGACCAGTTACCCATCTCTCCTCAGGGAGATGACTAATCATTTGCGCGGCAATGAGAATTTTTGACTGCTAATCTTTGCATAGAATGGAGATTAAGCACCATGCGAGGCAATTATTCCCTTTTTGTGTTTTCTTTTTCTGTTTGTTCTGCACGTATGTGTGTGTGTGTATGTGTGTGTGCGTGTGTGTGTGTCGCCTTATCTTATCGCTGTGTCTCATTTCCCTGGAGCAGTTCCCATTTTCTTATCAAAAGAGCTCCATCTACATAGAAATTAAAGCTTTTGCAGAATACGGCTTCATATTTCCCGTCTTGGTTCGTGCTAATAATAAACAGCGGCAACCCTAAAGAGCTGAGAGACGCACACATTCTCTTCTGCCGTGACGGCGGATCCGTGAATGAACGAGGCGACGCGAGAGTGACGTGGAACTTGTGAAGCGTTTCATCTGCGAGGCCTCTTTTTGTCTCTGGTCCCTGAAAACGAGGATTAAGTCTCGCCTCACAGGACCCAGCTGCCTGATTCTGTTGCTGACACTGACCTCCTTTGTTTTTCTAATGTCCAAAGTGTAGATGCCTGCAAGCATGTGTGTGTGTGTGTGCGTGTGTGTGTGTGTGTGTGGTGTGTGTGTGTGTGTGTTTAGGGTAGCGGGGTGGCCGCAAAAAAGATGTAGGACTGCAGAGGGGATTAGAACCCACACAGCAGCCTCCATCCCCAATAAACAAAAGTACATGGTGGTTTACAGTGTGTGTGTGTGTGTGTGTGTGTGTGCGTGTGTGTTTGTGTGTGTACATGCCACTGCCAGTGACACCCAGACAAAAAGAGGAAGACTGAGTCCATCTGTGAAAGCAGCGGGATTAAGCTGTGCTCAAGCCAAGAGCGACATGTCAATCAACCTCTAAGTGTTTGTGCGTGCACTTTTGCTTGTGTGTGTGTGTGTGTGTGTGTTACATTCACAACTGTACCACACACGCACAAACACAAACAAAACACATGCTCCTGTCGGGCAGCGAGGAGCCAACGCCGTTGTTTTCGTTTATAATCAGAGGGATGGCGGGAGGCCAGCCGCTTGTCACTCACCAACCAAAAAAAGTACAAAAATTAAAAAAATAAATAAATTAATTAAAAGACAGAATTTTATATTACGCTCAAACATGAATTACGTGACTGACAACATCCCGTCACTGCCATGGAGGCAACTTTAAACAGGAGCAAAACATTTTTGAGCTGATTTATCTGCTGGAATGCTGCTGCTCCCAGTACAGGGGGTCGCCCCCACCAGTCTCGCTGTCAGCACCCCAGACTGATCCCCCCCCCCCCCCCCCCCCCACCCCCCACCCTCCATGATACCCCCAGCGCTCCTTGTGGCCCCCCGCGGAGGCCATTCGGCACCCAGCCGTGCACAGACCTTCGTGCACTGTGCTGGTGTGCTGGAGGTCTCGACCTGGATGTAGAAGCCCTCCACGTCTTCAGTGAGCAGGCCGTGAAGGTGTAACCCCCCCCCCCCTTCCCCCGTGTTGTGTAGCAGTGATTGAACCTGGCTACACCTTTCACCCCGTCTGGGGGAGGTGTGGAATTGAAATCAATACAGCCTATGATGAGGTGACTGGAGTGGGACGGGGGCGAGGGAGGAAGGAGGAGCAGGGGGGGAGCTTCTGTTTGATGGATGGATGGTTAAAAGGGAGGATGATCAATTATCCTGATGGATTGCTTTTTTGGGGGGGGGGTTTCAGAAATGAGACAGATTTAAGACAGATTGGCCACTGAAAGAGTTTGTGTGTCACTGCAATTTTCAAAACAGCCTGTAAAGATGGAATATTATTCACTTACTTCTTTGTTACTGGGATAAGTGGCAACCGTCCCTCCTCCTCTCCGGAATCCTTTATTTTTCGAAAATGTTTAATCCCCCCCTATGTCCCCTCCCCCCAACACACATTCTCCCTCCAACGGATCCCCCACCACCACCACACACATTATTCTCTGTGCATTTTAATTTTTTTTTTTTTCTCACACCGTTCTCTCCGCCTACTCTCCTCATTTTAGCCTGAAACTAGAATATTGGAGCCTAGAAATAGTTAATCTTTCGGGCTGCTTCTATGATTGGCCGCTGTATGCTGCGCTTCAGCTTCCTTGAATGAGAAATAGGGGTAACCAGGCAACTTCAGGGCTGGAGAGAAGAAGATTTTTTTTAAAAAAAAAAGGAGAAGAGAGCTTTTCGGGATATTAGAATTATGAGGGAATTTTGAACGTGTAGAAAGCAAAGACAATGTGATTTCACCTTGTCTGTCCAGCAAATGGAATTAACAAATGGATTTTCTTAGACACGCTTTCTCCCTCTCTCTCTGTCTCTCTTTCCCTCCCTCCCTCTCTCTCTCTCTCTCACTCACTCTCATTGGGGGAAAAAATAGAGCGCACAAATGAAGGGGACACAGATGTTGGATTAAAACGCATAAATGGGACGCATCAGAAAAGCATCCTCTGAGAAAAGGTAAGTTGTGGGCTTCTCTATTGAAAAATAAATCTATCGGACTGTGAGACTAAAGACCTGTTTAAAGGCAGCTGAGCGGCGTGCCAAGATTTATGGACGGGATGCGCTGGCCGTCTAATGGGAAACGGGTTGCGGTCCAGTCTGGCTGAGAAGAGAAGGGGACAGTCACAGACAGGGTGAGATGGAAAAATTGTGTCCAGCAAATGAAGCTGGGAGTCCACTTGTCGAAGGTTGCTGTGCTGGGTTTAAACGTGTGGTCACGTAAAGGCTGTCACATAACTGTCCCATATTGGATTGCGCGCAAATAAGATGCTGACATTTGACGTTTTGATACGATTTCGATCCCCGAGCTGCACATCAGGTCTGTTTTGCTTCAGTCAACACGATGTCACCTAAATTACCCAAAGATACAAGTATAAGAAAGGCGTGAAAGCTCTCTCTCCCTTTGCCCGTGGGCTGCCTCCTCCCTCTCCAAAATATTCAAATGAAGAGATGTTCCGCTGCACCAGCAGTAAATCATCTCCGGAGCAGCGAGCGTCAACGCGCTCTCGTTCCAGGTGGACGTGGGGGGGGGGGGGGGGGGGGGGGGGGGGGGGTCGTGACGCATATGTTGATAGGTGCATTGATTTCTGTGCGGGAAAAGGTTAGTAAAGGCTGGGAGCTGAGTACCTGTGGATGACTGTTCGGATGGGAGGACACGAGCGCAGCGCGTCGGCGCCGCTCTGTCCGGCGTCGCTGTGCCAAAAAAAAAAAAAAAAAAAAATCCGCATCAAAACCAGCGCGGGTCTTCCAGTCAGCGGACAGAAAGTTCACTGGTCATTGAGTGGGCTGAGGCCATCCAGTTCATCTTGGGGGCTCTAAACGGGCGCTTTGAGGGGGGGGGGGGGGGGGGGCGGGGGGGGGGGGGGCGTCTCAAATGCGTCATTTTTGCCAGTTGCGCCAGTTTGGCGATTTTCGTGGTGACAGATTCCTAAATAGCGGGATCCAATGGATCAATATTTTGAACTGAATAACCAATGAAAAAAACTTTTTAACAATTTCCAAATATGTTTAATATATAAAACTGCATTATCACTGATGCGAACACTGAGCATACTTAAATACTAAAAGGGTTCAGACTGTGATTTTCATTTTTTCTTCTTCTCCACAAAAGATTGCACAATGTCCTGATGTTTGAATAAAACACCTGTGGCATGTTTTAGTAAAAAAAATCCAATGGAACTGCAGCACAAAAGCTCCTCATTTAATGTCTTATCAGCTCTATTTAAAGCACTGGTTCACTGGAGGTGAATTCAGCATCTTCACTTCACCTCCTTCTCAATTATTAGCTTTTATTTAACCAGGTTAGTCCCCTTGAGATCAAGATCTCTTTTACAAGGTAGACATGGGCCCCCAGGGGCCACAAATAGACAAACAACCACACACACACACACACACTAGAGTGATTATCTTAACCTGATATTAATGTTTTTGCACTGCACAACAAACTCTACATAAATGGGCCCCTACTGGGATTCAAACCAGGAGTCTTCTTGCTATGAGGAAACAGTGCTGACCGCTGTTCCAACAGAAACTGAACAACTCTAATATAACTCAACTTTTCTCATTCAGTGAGCCATGGAGATTTGCAGGATTATGTGACTTCACAGACCCAGATCAGAGTAGAATTATCAAGCATTCCCATCTTTATCTCGACTCAGCCTCACATCGTACCTCATCTGGTGGACCTCAGAGACCTCAAGGCCTCAACATGGATTTCTAGTGGCGCACCCCCCATGGGGGTTTCCCTCTAAACCAGCTGCTATGAACACAACTGGAAAGACAGGGCTAAAAAGGGAGCTGTCGTGCCTTATATCTGTGGCATTTCGATCAAAATATGCCATAAATGTTTCATTAAAAGCTCTGGGAAAGAAAAGGTCAAACATGTCTCCTTTGAGAAAAGGCCATTTGTTTTCTTTAAAATATTTTGTCTCTTTTTTGCTCTGTCTCCTAAGATCTGTCCATCTTAACTATACTTCTAAAAACCCAACCCTCTTTGTGTAAAACTGAATGTGAGCCAACATGACCAGTTCAAATGTAACGTTCATCACTGGGCCATATGTCTCCCATGATGCCCTGTGTTTTCTGCTCGAGTGCTCATGGGAGATGATCTCTGCTGCTGCAGTGCCAACGTAACAAAATGGAAAGCAGTTATACAAAAAAAAAAAAAAGCATGTTGGTGAAATAATGTGTACGTGTTGATGGTTCCTGTACGGTCCTGCTGGTATCGTGGACTGGTGGGATGTAAGCAAAGACCAGCATTAGCTTTGTGACTTTTGGTGCCAAAGTTCACAGGCAACTTCAGCCAGTCAGCCAAACTGCCTCTCATAATCTCCTTACTGAGGCTGTTCTGCAACAGATCCTAAGCTGCACTCGCTGGCTCAGTTGTGGAATACAAGTACACATAAACACACACACACACACACACACACACACACACACACACACACACAGTAGGCTACAATTTCCAGCTGTCATCCCAAGACAGTTCTTTGCAGCCCACTGTGAGATGCGAGGCTTAAGATGGAGCCGAACAAAACACTGGAGAGCATTAACTTCTCCAGTAAGGGCTTCTTTGTTGGAGTTCCCAGAGGAGTCGAGCCACTTAATTTAGCTTGTGACAGCAAATGTAACACGTGGGGGCTATATCTCATCCAATTAAGACCACATTGCCTTTTTCCCCTTTTAGCAATAGCTGTGAAATGCTAAAAGTGGTTGAAAATGTTCCTTTCATGCAATCTGAGGGCAGTTAATCTGGAATAACAATCTGGAGTTAATATCGAATAACATTTTTCTGTTACTTGCTGAGCAGTAATTTACCGTAACATTACGTCTTGTCTTTTGGATTCCTGGAAGACTGATGTATAACCAAATCTCTTGTTTCTCCTTAAACCTCTACTATAACCGTGATTTATTTAACACAACTTCCTAAAGATTTCAGAAGATATGTGTCTGATGAACCGGAGTCTAAGAGGTATTCATGGAGCTTTTAAATATGAATGCTTTATAGAAACCTTTGAAGCTCTTTCAATAAGCTTGTGAGGTCATGTCTTAGTTCTCATTTTGCTGGTAAACCTTATCACATTGAAAGCACATTTCAACCACAAACACCCTGCATGCTTTTTTTTTCACAGACAGTGTAGATAAGGTAAATTAAATTTATATAGTCCTTTTTTCGAGGCTTGTCAAACCACTTAAAGCACTTTACTCTACAAGCCACATTCACTCATTTACACAGCACTCTCCGAGTCTAAACCAAGCACAAAAAGTAAGGAAATTTGTGTTTAGTAGATTACTTCTTTGTTGTAACAGTGCTCCTGGGTAATAAATCTTAGATCACTGGAAAGTGTGATTCATTCCCATGAAAGATTTGCCAAATCTTCCCTGCCAATGCCAAACAACTTTTTTTTTTTTTGCTGTTGACTCTTGTTTGGTGGATTAGAGGTATCAATCAGCGGTATCATTGAGGTATCAAGAAACAATACATATTAGCAATTTAACAATTTAAATTAGGGATGTCCGATAATATCGGCCCACTGATATTATCGGCCTGATATTGGCATAAAAATGCAATATCGGTAAATATCGGTATCTGGTTGGTTTTTTTTTTGCACAGACAGTGTTAATTCCACGACAGGAGATATGTGATGTTACCTAAAATTAGTTTTGAGGAAAAATAGCCCGCATATATCGGTATCGGTAGATATCGGTATCGGAAATTGAGAGTTGGACAATATCGGCATATCGGATATCGGCAAAAAAGCCAATATCAGACACTGGGGCGCCGAAAAGGGGGGGTAAAGGATACGGATTATAGGGGCCCATGATTGAAGGGGGCCCAGAGAGGCCCCTAATGATGATCAAAAATAGCATCAACAAATTTCGCCGCTGTGTTGGGGGGCCCGGTAAAGATTTTTTTTCATGGGGCCCAAAATCCCTAGCGGCGCCCCTGATCGGACATCCCTAATTTAAATTCATTCATTTGACAGAAGCAGAGAACAGTTTGATGCAGCAGTCACCAGTGTTCTCTTGGACCCTGCTGCACCTGGGGGTACCAGAAACTCAACAAAAATCAAAAGAAATAGCCAAAAAAAAAAAAAAACCCAAAACAAAACAGTTTGGAAGCAAATCTTTAATGGGTGCAGCCCACACATGCAGCTCTGTTGCTCATCCCATAAACGCATGTTCCTTAAAAATGTGGCACTGCCTCCTGGCGGCGGAGGTTACTGGAGGTAATGTTGGGTTCATTGACTTGGACACTTCAACATATCAACTTCAAACTGCAAAGTCATAAATCAAACCATCCTCTTTCATACTGGCAGATGACCTCTTTACCTTCTGAGCCCCAAATCTCTCAAAATAAGAAATGCCACCTGTAGCTGGAGGGTTGGGGCTGCTCACAGCAGCTCATGTCAGTCATATTAACTCAAAATCTGACTGTGTATTCTCACTTTTTTGAAGTTTTCCTAAATATTAGAGCAGTGGTTCTCAAATTTTTAATGCTGCGTACCACCATGATGACCAATTTTATAATATATAGCCATATATGCCTTCTCAGTTAGCTTTAAACACACAGGAGAGATGTTTATTCCTGATTGTGGTTATTTACTACCTGAATTGTTACCTTACTGAATCAGACATTTACAACTCTGTCCAACAATACTCTCATACAGAGCAAAATAAACACACTCAAAAGTTGTTACATCTGCACTGCAACTGAATATGCAACAAATATTTTTTTAAAAGACACAATTTCAGTTATCTCAAGCTACACATTTCATTTAAAATGTTGTATTCATAGTGCATTGTATGTTTATGATTTTTTTTTAAAAAGTGAAAATGTGGAAAAAATGTGGAAAGTCATGACGTTCCCAGCGTACCACCAGACGCGTACCACAGTTTGCGCACCACTGTATTAGAGCTTGAATCTTGCATTTGCAAAGAGAGACAACTAATGACAGCTTTTTTGAGCAATCATGTAGATTAAATATTAGATAAACCGGACAAAGAAGAAATAAGACATCATAAATACTGGACCAAATAGAGGTGTTCAGCACCTCAGTAAAGTTCTAATTACCACCTTCTTACTACGACAGGTTTCATGGATGAAACATCTGCCCCAGATCTTGACGTAGCCCATTCCAGCCTGAGAAATAGAAAGCCCCTCCTTAAAGACCAGTGTTCCTGGAAAAAAGGGTTTGTGGAGTTAAAATGCAGCTTTAGTCCATTCATTAATGAAAATGCAGCTCCTGGCATCAGGTCAGAGGTTATCCCGGCTGTCTCTGCTACACAAAAGGAAGAGATCGCATAGATAGCAGTGAGCTGCAGGAAGCTGAATGATGCTCGTGCTCTTCTGGGAGTTTAATCAGCATGGCAGGTGCATGCTAAGTTGAGAACGGGGGGGGGCTGGAGCAACCAAACATTTCAGAAACCAAGATTCAGCTGCAGGCTGTGAAAGTTTTATGAGTTTCAGTAAAAATCTGGCACGTCCTGGACTAGTAACTTAGCCAGGACAGATATAATATGATTAAACCTGCTAAAACAGCAAACTGGAAAAACTACAAGATGCAGATTCCAGGTTTTAAACGTTGAGTTTTAGATGTGTTGGTATTTGGTTAGGGTCAGGCAGGCTGTCCAGCCTTTGTGCCAAGTAAGAGATAAATAACCTGATCACTCCAGGAAATAACTTTCAGCAGCAATGAGATTGGATGATTGCTTTGATGTCCTGGAAAGAGCCAAAATATTTAGCTTGGATAAACCTCTGACAGAACAAATTTAGGAAAACAAGCTTAATGTATTTAACAACCTCTCAGTGGTGCCAACCTGCAGTTATGCAAAATTGAAAATCTGAAATTGGAACATTTTTAAATGTAAAATGTCTTTCCAATATATTTGTGCGGGACAATTTTTTTTTTTTTTTTTTTTTTTTCAGAAATAAGATTAGAAAAAAAAAAGGTCCACACTTTGCAACCCCTGAGGGATAGAGGATATTACTCTGGTTGTTTTTTTTCTCTGTTGTAATGAGTCTGCAGATTGAAGCTCTATTTCTGTTCATGTCTTATTAAACATGAAATTGTTCAAAATTCTGCAATGTCTATTTATGTGAGTAATACGGGAACACTCTTGTTTACGTGCGTCAAATCTTGCCAGTACATGTCGTTTATTCTTCTTATTAAACTGCACGTTTAAAAAGAGGAAAACACTGAAGAAATGAAGTGAATTATGAGACAAATTTACACGCAATTGTTGCTAATCAGGGTTGGTATAATGGAATCATTTAATGCAGATGTAATTTTCAGTATAGACATACAGTAGGTGTAATTTATGCGAAGGGCCAATTGAACTCAAATGGTTTCCCCACAATCACAAGTCACCATGTTACTGGAGTCAAATGGGGCAATGAACTGCCAGCCCATCACACAATCACTTCCATGGGGCAGAGCTGGGTGGCTACTAATCCTGGAGCCTTCGTCTGTAACATCTGGAGGCTGAGGGAAGGGTTCGGTGTGAAGCCAGCAGTGTCAGCCTGCCTCTCATGTCCCATCAGCCATCACTGGCCCGGTCCGCTTCCAGAGGTCCGAGCATCTTCAATGCATCAGTGACACCCACCATCACAAGCGGATGTGTAGCGTGCCAAACCAGTGATTCATTAGGAGTCAATTAGCCGGCAGGCGTGGGGCACAATGCCATACGCCTCGAGGTTCGACAACCCACTCCCTACAACTGCACTCTCAACCGTCTTTGGCGCCGTGTGCATGCGCGTCGCATCAGAGCTGCACCAACATACGGCCGCAGACTGTTCCTGTTCTCAGAGGTGTCTGCTTTGTACTTCTTTTTTTTAAAACAAGTCAGTTGTAAGGATTTAGCAGCCACCCAGTTTCTAGGCTGGAAAAAGAGTCCCAATGACCTTCAACTCAACTCGTGCTGTGCCAGTTGGCACCATATGAAGCGCTCATTCATCTGCTAAAGTATGAGACTGTGGAGCTGCAGATACTGTAAATCTTCGGAAGTAAGGAAGGCCCCGCTCAGTATTGACTTTTCTTTCCTTGCCAAGACGCGGCATGCGCTGCCGACAAGATCTATCCGCTCTCAAATCTAGTTTGTCTTCTTTTCAGTGCCAAGGTAAAAGACCCCCCCCCCTCACCTCATTGTGCATGCACCACCACCCAGGGAAAAAGGCTTCCAAATGCAGATATTAATGAAATTAGATTGGAGCAGAAAGCAGCCCTTAGGCCAACATAAGGCGCAAAGCTCCCATCAAGATATACGATGTGATGTAAAGTGATGTGGCGCGTGCACACGCCGTGCTCACATTTCTGTGTAGAGACACAAACTGGCAAAAGATATGAATGCATCAATCATTGATCCGTTGAAGTCAACATGACTAGTTGGGGATGTGTTTAATAAATACTGACATACTGAACGTCAGCTCAGAAGGAAGGAACAGTTTATAAATATGATCTTCAGCAGCAGGGGGCAATAAAGTAATAATTGTTAAATGCATTTTTTAAATAAATAAAGCCATTTTTGGGTGTAGAAGTGTTTAGTCTGCCTCACACTCAGGGTTTCTAGCAGAAATTGTGTCATATCAGTGCAGAAAAGTTGTCCTTGCTCAGCTGACGCTGTTATCCCCTTTTAAAAACTCATACAGGCTGAATGGTGTCGGCTCAGTCCGGCATCAGTGTGCGTTTAAACACAGCATGCCAGCTTTCTAGCAGAGAGACAGAAACGTGATTTTTAAGATCATAATGTTCACTAATGCCAGATGTCCCGCACACACAGCGCTCGTTTCCCCTTTGTTTCGCCTGTTTGTTCGCTGCCTCCAAAAGCAGAACAGAAGCTCGATGAAAAAGCCCTCAGGACTGCTCGGCTACAAAAAATATCTGCATATGAATCTTACCTCGAAAGTACAATTTGTAAAAAGTTTTATCTTCACCTGCAATACATCATCATGACAGAGGCAAATGATCGACGCTGCAACCAATCGGATTTTTGTGTTTTTTGGGTGGAGAGAAAGTAACATAGGGAAAGAAAGCAAGATGAGGCACGATGTATTTGATGTGAGGTGATCTGATCTGCTGTGATTTTACAAGTAGCAAGTAAACGTAACTCAGAGCTGAGGAGGCAAAGACCACTTTTGAAGTCATAGCATTAAGTATTGGTGAATAAAAGTGTTTTGTATATGTATCCATTTCATGTAACATTACTCATTTTGGTTAGCATAACTTAAAATCACATGATCATCAGTTTCTGAAACAACGTCACCGACATCTTCTGATTTAATTTTTTTCTTTATGAGAATGTATTGAAGGTGTACTCATGTAGTGGAAACTTAAACTTTTGTAGCCATTTACACCGAAATATAATGAACATCTAATGCTGACCTTACACTTATACTGTAAACTCACGTGATCCCAGTCATTAGATGTGAGGCGGCAACTGGAACTGTCTATGTCTCAACATTATGACAACATCAGCTATTGTTTTAATGCAGCATTAAGTCTTAAGTCTTGTCTCAAGTTGTGCCATTCCCTGATGTTATTAGTATTAACAACCAATCAGACTGTTGTTGACCTTCGATTGACAAATTATGCTAATGGTTTTAGTGTAAATAGTACCTCTATCAGATCTCCAGTCTCTGGGAAATCTTCACTCTGTAACTTAAAGCTCAATTAGTGTTTTATTACACGTTGGGCTAAAAGCACAGAGGGACGCTCAGATCAATCCTGTACGTTTTATGTTTGTAGGGAAATCTGTCCTTGCAGCAGACAGAGAGGAAGAATAGAGGATGAAGGTAGTGGAGAGAGGAGTGAGAAAGAGGAAGAGGAGTGCAGAGGAGTATTTATTAGAAGATCCAGAGCTAAGGAAATGTCTTCTATTACATTTACTCTTGTCATTATTTAGCAGAAATTTCAGGGCTGTAACACAAAGGTATTTTTTTTTTCATATAAAGGCCATAATTTTTCATTTAGGGTGAAGGCAACTGTGCGTGGTTTGCTTGGGCTGCACAGGAAGATCCCAGTGGGATGTCTTTTTCCCAAGGCCCAGGATTCCCAGCGGTGCTCCTGCTCAGCAGAAATGGAGAGAGAGCTGTTCATCCACACTTACCCCACTCATGCTGTTAACAGTTTGAGGAGGGGATGCAATTAGTAAATTAAATTGCATCAACACACCATGATCAGCCCGATCCACATGGTGCAGATGCCCCAAAACATAGCTGTCTGTAATCTTCGGGTAGAGTTTGTAAAATGAAAGTGGGGCAGCTTCCATTATTTAGACATATTAAGACATACTTGTAAGAACCAACCCAACCATGTATTCAGTAAAACCAAAACAATTCTCTACCTAACCATGTGTTTTTAACTACTAATCCTAACCACAGGCAAGTGAGAGCAAAAAAGTAAAGTAGAAGGACTATGGAAAATGCTGTTTAATGGTAGTCTGGGTCTCTGGTGTGTGAGTCAGCAGAGTAACACAGTCATTCACTCCTTATCAACCTTAAAAGCCTCCAAATCAACCGTCTACCCATAATATACTCAGCATGTAGATGCACATAAGAGAGTTCTTCCAAGTGAAGTTAATCATGCAGTGATCATCTCTTGAGATGTCCATCGTACACTTGTCTAAGCAGAGACATTTGTAGTCGTCTCGTAGTTATTTGAGGACATCCAAGAAAACAGGGCGGGGAAAGCGTGGGGTACTTCCACACCTCCAGGCTTTAGTATGTTCAAAATACACACACTTTTCTTTCCCCTCTCAGTGTGCTTCGTTTCTAATCGCAGTTAGGTTTGGACCAAAATAACTGGGCAGATGTCATCAGAGATCATCAGAGATCATCAGAATGGAGCTGGTCTTGATGCTTTTGTTGAGAAATCACAGGCTAGAGAAAAGAAAGTACCACAGCATCACATTAAATACTTGATTGATTTACTCTGATGCATCAAAATGTTCCACTCCATCTTGATTTTGAATTATTTGGCAACAGTGAAAAACACAAACAATATAAAGCATCAAGATGACAACCTGTCTCTCATAAAACACACATTATACTGGTATATCTCACAACAAATTACCTTTAATGCTTTTATATTTTTGTGTTCCTGCAGCAGACACATTTGACTAATAAACAGTGAAGATGTGGTTTAAAATGGAGCCTTTAGGTTTCTCCAAAACCAAGAGGCAAATACTACAAATGTAGGAACTTGTAGTTTATGGGGTCAGTTCTTGAATTCCAAATGTTCAAACCTAAATATACCAAAAACACTCAGAAATAAAATTCAGAATTTTATTTTGTCACATACAGTCATGGAAAAAATTATTAGACCACCCTTGTTTTCTTCAGTTTCTTGTTCATTTTAATGCCTGGTACAACTAAAGGTACATTTGTTTGGACAAACATAACGATAACCACAAAGATTGCTCATAAGAGTTTTATTTAAGAGCTGATATCTTACCATTTTCCATGGTTTTCTTGATTACAACCTAAATCACTTAAGTTTTTACATCAATAGCTATGGCGTTGTACTGCCAAAAACACTGCTTTTATGCATTCAGTGTTTTCTTTTCTGTCTGTTTTAGTCACATGATGACGTTTAGTGGTACCAGGTATTAAAATGAACAAGACAAGTGAAGAAAAAATGGTGGTCTAATAATTTTTTCCATGACTGTATATCTCATTATACAGATACAGAGATACACTTCCTTGCTTTTATAAACTAGCTTTTATAGCTTTTAGTATGTTGGGTAATTTATCCGCCACCAAATGAATAAACAAATAAACAAACAAATAAATGAATGACTTTAAATTAGCATTCTCAATTTACATGCAACCATTTGTAATAATTAAAATCCATTGTTAATTTTAAATACAGATTTTCCATCCCCTTTGCATTTCGAACAAGTTAGTTTTGAAGGTAAAGCCTGACCTTCATTTAAAAACTGGAGTTTAAACCGACTGGAAAAATCCATTCACGCTTCCCAAAAGTAAACGTGTAGCTTTTCAACAACAGCAGCAGCCCGAGAGCAGTCAGACTAAAAGAAAGAAAAAAAAAATAAATCAGTTGATCTAAGAAATGTTCTGCTTTCCTACCTCAGTGGTATTCACGTGCACCTACTCAACCGCGCTCCTCCAGCGATTTCACCGCCTTACCCAGAAACATTACGTCTGTGTGACCCAATTTACCAACCTCTCCTCCCTGTTCATCTGCTCTCACAGATGCACGACAGGAGGCTCCATGAGCAGCAGAGCATTCATCACCTCTGAGTGGTGAGGTGCTTCAGTTTCATCCCTTCGGCCCGTTCGACATGCCTGCTCCCTGCAGAAGGTCAAACCCCCCCGTATGTAGCTGCTGATTACGGTAGCGAGGCAGGCTGTCAGCAGCAGAGATCCGTTTCTGCCTCCATTCGAGTTTGTGTTTTATAAAATATGTAGTCAAATATGAGCTTAGCAGCATTTTTCTTCCACTGACAGTCAATTTAAATATTGTATCTGCCACATCTCCCTGCTGCTGTGCTTCTTCACCCCCCTGAAGGTAATTGAGAGATTCAATTCAGCCCGTGTAGCTATCACACGCAGTTCTCAGGGGGTTTCATATCCTCCTGATTTTGTTTCACTGAATGCAGTGTTTTCACCTCAGTCTGCACCTCTTTAAAGGTATATTTCACTGATTTCAGTAATCAAAATTAATGAACGACAACAAAAATGTATTTCGCCTTTCACATGGAAAGGAGGAAAACCTTTCTGCTTTCAGGTGACAACCTCAATTTTTCTTTCTTACAGCAGGTATTTGTAAAAAAAAAAGAAAAAAAAAAAAATTTGATTTGTGCTTTTGTGCATCTTTTTAAATAACTGGGTTGAATTGATAACACACGGGTTAAATTCTGATTTCTTGTGTAGAGAAGTCTTTGGTTTTAGAGCTGCTATGGGAATGCTGCGTAGACTACAAAATATAACTGACAATATTTGACAGAGTGTGAAAAAAAAAAAGAAAAAGCAGTGACACGTCCCTCTGGTCTGCACACCAATCAAAGTCACTGCAGATGCAGTTGGCAGCGGAAAAAGCTGTGACAAGGAAATCGGTACATGTCTGTGCACTCGCTCGTGTTTCTGGATCAGCAACGATGATGTTGTCACAAAAACATAAATACCATAAGGTGCACAAAAAAAAAACTGTTTAATTGTTAATTTAAAAGGAATTTCCTTGCATATTTGCAAACTGATGACACACATCATCTAGTCTTGGTGTAATTGACTAATAATGTCCCATCACCACCAGCATCCGCTAAAAGACACACTAAAAGATTTCAAGCTAGCTTGTTTTTCAGTTGACTTTAAGCGTGATCTAACAACATTGTTTAACATGGATAGAATAATACCCATACTTCCATCAGTCTGTTATTTCTGTCTAAATTGCAGGTGACAGAGGTCACTGGTTTGCTCAGTTAAGCCATTAACAGACAAAAGGTGCTTGCATAGAGGTGTTTTCTCTGATTTACTGCTCTCTTCTGCTACTTCATCCATGAGGCCTGAACACCTTGAAGAGATAAAACACAACAACCACTGGTGGAGCCGAGTCGAACTCTGTCTCAGAAAACTTTCTCTTTGCATCTCATTGGGTGCGTTTACATGGGAAGTTTAATTCCTCTTTAATTCAGAATTAAAGTTAAAGCCGAATAAAAGTTACCATGTAAACACTTAATTCCATATGAAAATGTCAATTCCGAATTAAACTTAATTCCGAAGTAAGTGGCTGGTTTATTCCCATTTTAATTCCGAATTAAATAATTTTGCGGTCATGTTTACACTCATTCCTCTTTAAATTAATTCCTTTCTGCGCATGCTCGTTCTCTTGGCCGTCTGTCGCGATGACGCTTATATTCCGGCAGCACGCAGTAAACGGTGTTCAAGAGCAGAGACGATTTATTTAATAAATAGCTTGGAGGAACTGGAAATAATTAAAAGAACAGATGGCAGGAAACATAAAAATTGTGAGCTTTTCAAAGTTGTAGCGGCCAGGTTAAATGAAGGAGGTTTCGCAGATAGAGACGCCACCCAGGTCAAAAATAAGTGGAATGTTGTTGCTAACCAGTTAGCTAAATTTGTTTTCTTCCGGTAGATGTAAAGACGTCCGCCCCCCCCATCCAATCAGAACCCTTCCCAACCCCCAGACCTAAAGCAGAGTTGGATAAAGCCGAACTAACGTGTTTTCCATGTAAACCTTAATTCGGAATTACTAATTTCCATGTAAACTCGAAGGAAAATAATTTAATTCGGAATTATTTAATTCCTAATTTTAATTGCGAATTAATAAACATCATGTAACCGCAGCCATTGAGGCTTCAAAAACACTGAAATACATATTGTTGAGCGCTACACGCTCAGAGTTTCCCGCCATGTGAAAGCATATGTGCCACAGCTGAGCCAGGCTGCGCCTCGGCCAAATTTAACCCCTGTTTGCACAGAACATGAATCAAATTGAAGAACGACTAATCCTGGGGCAGGGATGGATTAACTTGCCCGAGGACCCCGGGGCAAAGATTTATCCCATTTTCTCGGGCCTAAAGATTAGGGCCCCGGGGGCCTGCGTTTTCCAGAGCCAACTTTCTTCTTGAATCCCGTGCAGAAGAGTGGAGCTCACTTTAAGACTAGCTTCTGAGGGAAAAACCATACTTTTCTGGATTTGGCTTTTTACTGCATCTTTATCGTCCTTCATTAATTAGTGTCATTATTGGAAAAAGGGGAATTTAGATAAACCTGACACCCCTTGATAACCCTGCCACTCACATGGCTATGCAGTAGGGCTGTAGCGATACACTAATCTCACGATACGATATGATACATCTGGCTCACGATACGATATTATATCGATATTTTTCTAACAATACATTTACATCATTTTCTGGAAGATTTTAACGAGACAAAGTGATTTTGGTGACATCTTGTGAGTGTTCCAATTTGTTTGAATTAACTGAACTGAAAGGTAGGTGACTGCAAAAAAACGTCTCAGAGAGGAGAGAAAGGAGGCCTCTGATTGGTCAATTCTACATCCACGGCATCGAAGAAATGAGGAAGTACCCACATCTGTACAATTCTGGTTCTCCACACTACAAAGACAGCACATATTCTAGTAATTCATGGAGGAAGATAGCGATGAATGTGGATCTAGAAACAGCCGAGACAGTGAGGAAGTGGAAAAACGCAAGAGATAAGTTTAGTAAGTTTAGCTAGTTCGTGATTGTCCCTCTCCGTTGTGGCGTTGAATAACATAGCGCAGACGCGCTTTCAACATTAACATATATCAAAAATAACTGCGACACGTTGCCGCGAGAGTAAACACAGCCCTTAAAGCCTGCGTTTTCCACCACTGAATACGGTCTCAAATTCTGACAAATAAAGTTTGGCTAGCTCTCAGTTAGCATTACCTTGTCCGGGTGGTGACGTTTTAGGTGGGCTCGCCTCGCAGGTTGGTGGTATTTCCAGAGTACTTTACGTTTGAGTGACACAGCTTGCAAACTGCCATACCTTTGTCTAAATCTTCGCTTTCCTTTTTCTTTTTCAACCCGAACTGCTCCCACACATCTGCTTTTAAGCACACAAGCGCTGCGTTTATACTCGCCGCCATCTTCCTGACTGGATCAGCTGGAAGAGTAAGAAGCTGCTTCTGGATACCCTGTTAGAAATGCTCTACAGCGACACTAGCGGCTAGAGGACTAAATGGCACTTTGCAGGAAGAGCACCCGTGCGAGACACGGGTGTTTTGAAGGGAGCTTAGAATATCGATACCCGCGGCTGAAATATCGATACTCTCTGGGAAATAAAATATCGATATATATCGCCGATATCGATAAAATCGCCCAGCCCTACTATGCAGTCAGGTATAATGCAGCGCGTCGCTCCTAATGACAGTTAACATTTCGAAATGTCTGCGGTTGCTTTAATTTTTAACTTTGCATACCTTTTAATTAAACAGAGGGAAGCAGGGAAGAGCTTTTTGGCATGGAGTTGCGCTGAGCAGCATCTGGCCCAGCAGCAGCGGTCGGCATGACGTCCCTTGACGAGACCCCGTAGATCGAGTCTCATCAGAGCATCACAGTTGGAGACAACACTGATGCTTTGTTTTACTCAGCCGTCAAGTCTCATGTACAGAAGGCTTTATTCAGGCTTTTATCCAGCATGAGCTTTGGTTTTCTACAAAAGAACACCAAAACTCAGAGGAAGCAGGCTCCGTGGAGAGACGACACTGGGAGCGCTGGTGCGCCGTCACAGTCTGCGTGAGATCTTGACCTTGCGATGCCATTGTAATGAGAGGCGGGCGAATATTTCACTTATCATTAGCGGCCTGATTAGCTGCCAATGGGCTGTGCCTTCCATGGTTTAATCCCCCCCCCCACCCCAGTCTCCAGAGTGTGATAATGTATGAGACGACAACAGTTTCGCACTCAGTTTCACGCCTCCCGTGGTTCCATACATCGCAGCAGGCCTAATCACTCGTGTGAGATTAATGGGAGAAGTTGAGGTGTGGTGGGAGATTCACTAATTACAACCGCACATGCTGTATCGCCATCAGGGGACTTGACAGTTTGCCTGTGATTGTGCACGTGTGTGTCGTGTTCCTTAAGTTTCTTTTAAAGCTCGGCTTCTCGAGATACCTGTTATTTTTGCACAGGGAGAAAATAAGGAAGATCAAAGGTGTCCTCCAGAGAAACTCAAGTGCTTTGTGGAAATGGGGGGGTATACTTCTATTCAGATCCATTGTTGAAAAAACAAAACAAAACTGCATAACTGAATGAAAAGAGCTGTGGTGTAAATTGTGCAATTTCTTTTTATGCTCTCAGCTGTTTAGAATAACTCGGTGTTACAGCACTTTTCTCTGTACATCACTCTCTTCAACACGTTCAGGCATCTTTCTGGCAGCTGGTTTGGAAGAACCAAACTAAACGAGGAGGTTTTTTAGGGGGGAGGAGAAGGGATGCTTTCCCAGAACCAAACCTCTCTTGTTTGCTTGTGGTTGTTACTTTGAGGTGTGTGATTTATTTATTTTTAATTTACAACCTCTGAAAAAAAAGCAATGCAACAGGATAATTATTATCCTCAACAAAACAAAAGTTTTTTTTCCTTTAGATTACGTAAAAATGCCTTGCCTCATGGTTCTTGGAGGCTAATGAACCATTTTTACGACTAAAATCACTTTGCTCCTTCCATTCAGAATATTGAGCCACAAAAACATTAACATTTATTTCTCTAGAACAGGGGTCTTCAACCTTTTTTAGCCCAGGGACCCCTTGGATGAGAAAAAAACTGAGCAGGGACCCCTGCTTGTAATTCTTATTTTTTTCCCCCCTGTTTTTTAATGTGTCACATTTTAAGCCTGGCTAATAATAACTTTTAGATGTATTTTATTCTGCTTATTTCACCTTTTTAACCAATTCCTGACTGGGTTATTAGCCTACATGTGTTTATGGTTGATAAAACTTTCATGCATATCATTATTCTTCTTCTTATTATTATTATTATTATTATTATTACTATTATTATTAGTTGGTAATGAGACAATATTTTCTATTATTGCTATTTTCCAACAATGAAACGTTTAACTTCAGGCAGTTATATATTTAGAACTGCCTGTGTGTATATATATATATATATATAGAATATATATATATATATATATATATATATATATATATATATATATATATAATATACACATATATATATTTTTTTTTAACTCTCAAATTATTTTGGTTAAAATTGCCTTTATTTCTTTTTAAGTTGGAGGACCCCGTGCAGTACCTCCACGGCCCCCCTAGGGGTCGCGGACCCCCGGTTGAAGACCACTGCTCTAGAATGATGATAAATGAAAAAATAAATGATAAAAAACAAACATGACAACTGGGAAGCAGTTGTTCTTAGAGATAAATCCTTATAGCGTTTGCAAGCAAATTGACAGCTTTTCTTAGTAGACATATTTAATATTAATATTATATATTAAAACTTTTATTTTAATATATAAACTCTAATAGCTTTAGTCATGACAAGGAGCTGTGCTCTCATTTAGCTCTTTGGTGACCAAAGCCAGGATAACATAAATAAGTATATCAAAGACCTCACAATTAATAAGATGTCTTTTATAAAAAGTTCCCACATTAATGTTCAATTCCAAGGTTTGATTCCACTTTTAGTTTAAATATGTACTTATTTCCATCCATTCTTCTCTTCAGCTTGATCAAAGGCGTGCATGTGACTCTCCATTCTTCAGGTGGGAGATCTGATGAATCTGCTCTGCGTTTTAGGGGAATCCTGCAGATTTCTCTAATAAATAAATGAAATAAGAGCACTGCTCCAAAATTTCCTGCCTGCTTGAACTAAGCAAAAGCGTGACTGGTTCTGACACAATGAGGGCATCGCTCGACGGGCTGATCCAGGATACACTAATCCTGTCTCTAATGCACTTAATAATCACGATGATCAAAATAGCTGGATTATCCAGGATCATTGTGGGTTCTTGCGGTTATCGATACGGTGCTGATACTGATAACAGAGATTGTCTCAGCAGCTTGACTCAATACGATTTTTTCATTCCTGAAAAACTCTTGAAGTGGGAACCAAGGAATCGAGCGCAGACTGTGCTGAAAAACAAGGAGAGGTAGAAACGAGTGCTTGACAGAACAAAGTCCTGCCAAATAAAAAAGTAAAGTTGATAATATTTTTATGATGCTCTTTCCTACTGCAGTGCAGCAAATGATTCAGGGGAAAAAGTGAAGCAAAACTATGACATCAGCGACTCCGTAACATGACATAAAAAGATCAGAAGAGACCAACTGAGTATGAAAATCAGCAGAAGACAAACAGAGTTGGCGAATCAGTCCAACTGTTTCAGAGAACTGATAAATGTTCGATCGTGTCAGTTTGTGAATGACGAAACACGGCTTAAACGTTACTTTAGACACAAAGGAGAAAGTTGTAGCTTCCTGAAGACGGCATGAAGGGGAGGAAAACACTAATGAGGAAGCAAAGTGACAGGATCACAAAACAGCACTTCTGTTCAGAGCTTTCAGAATAAAATCAGTGTTTTTTAAGAGCAGGTGAGAGCTCTGACTGTGCAGCACCAGAAAATTCAGTGTATTTTATTTTCATGCATCTCATCATGCAAAATCAAGCTTTTAGAACAACAACCAAGTCAAAACTACTATTTTATTCACTCTAGGAATATGATACCTTTTATTATTAAAGAAAACTTGCTTATTGATAGTAAAATAATTCATTTGAAAGCTTAAAGTTTGCTTTGAATACAGTTCTTAGTTTGATTATGTAATTGTACATTGCTGTTAGGAGTTTACGTAAATTAGCATGAAGGCAAATGTAGTGATTTTCATTCCATTCTTTATCCCATTTATCTCTAACTGACGATACCCTTCAACAACATAAGAATCTGTGTGGGTCCTTTGCATGTATTGAGCTGTACATAAGCTAATTAACATACCTAATTAACATTGGCGTGTATTAGCAGCTAATGAACAAGCAGGTTAGCAGTGGGCCCCTTGTTTTTTAGAAGGTGTTCAGAGGACACAGCAGAGAATCTGAGGTGATCACTGAGTCTTCAAACTTCACAGAGAGCAGTCTGATGGGAACCTGATGGCACCTGTGAGAACCACAGAGGCCCCGCCCCTCAGCCCACAGGGCCCAAAGCACCTACTGAACACCCCAGTACCAGAGACTCCAGGACGCCCTCAGATCTAATTTGACTCGTCAGAGCTTTTCTGACCACAAAGACGAGCTTCTCATTATTAAGAAGGTGGTCGTAGCGTTATGCTTGGTTGGTGTGTGCGGTCTTTTTGGAGGATATAACACACTAATGTTATCTTTTTCAAGCAAAATACACCCAGTGCCGCTCCTCACCCTCCACCCCGCGAGATGCTGCCCCATAATTCTGATAGTTCAATCCGTTCGTTCCGCTCTAAGTAGGGGTACTTAGCACTGTTTGGCTCATTTTTGATGAGCCGTACAGTTAATTCTGAGCAGCTCATAAAAAAAAAGAGATGATCGATTTATAGATAATTAAACGCTACTCATTACCCTTTGATTCACTTATCTCACACTTACTTGATTATCCTCTGCTCTGAATTATTGAGGAAATGTTTGCATTAGCGTCACTTATCCTTTGACTGGGTTGACAGTCGCTAGTTTTAGCTAGCAGTTATCTCATTATATGTTTGCATAAATGCATCATAAAAAACAATGTGATGCTTCAAAAACCAGATCATATCCACACATTTATGAAGTGAAACTGCCATGTGACTTGCGTGCGGGTATCTCAGTGTGCCAGCGAAGAGACAAACAGGTTTCCATGTTAAGAATAGCTGCTCGCCGCTTCCTCTCAGCTTCATCAATGCCGTCTTTCAGGTTTCGGGTAATGTTTTTGCACTCAGCAGTTTTGATCTTGGGAGCTTTTTTATCTCTGCAAAGGATCTCCGCTGTTTGCGATGGTTTTATTCCCTCTCTGCAGTGTTTCCGAGTCAAGCCCGTGTCTTTTATGACGTGCACAGTGACAACAACATACTGTGGCGCAGTTATTCACAGTTGAGGATCACGGGGAAGATGCTTGTGTCTCTTAATTATACCCATGACCCATTTTGCGATTAAAGAGCTATTTATTTAGCTCGAAGACAGCGCAGAGGGAAGAAAAAAAAAAACTTAATTGTCTCATTAATTACTCTCTGCATGAAACAATGACCAAACCTTCGTGTTCACAGTTCTTTGTGATTCACAAATGAAGGCAGAGGTGGCGCGGTCGCAAAATAAAACACGCTTCATCCTTTATTTTCCCCACAAACAATCATTATGCTGGAAGAGACAGAGAGAGACAAAGACAAAGAGGGCATGTGGGAACAAGGGGAGGAAGGGGATGAAAAAAAGAGATGCAAAAGGGAGTTGAAAGAATAAACTGGGCTGTAGATTTAAGACTAGTTAATATAGAGCAGAATGAAAGGAGAAGAGGCAAAATGTTGACCGTGGAGTGTCTGCCAGGCCTCTTGGAGCTCACCCAGGTCCCAATATCCCAACGTGCTGAATAGCCTGTTTAACACACTGTTCAGGCACTGAGACGCTGCACAACAACAAACCAAATCAGCAGTGAATTAAAGACTCCTCGGGGAAGCAGCAGAGTATCATCAGAGGAGGTGTTTTGGAAAGCCGGGCTCACCAATTAGCCGCTCCGCGAAAAAGTCCACGAGTCTGTTTTCCAACCCTGCTGAACGCAGTGGGTGTGATTAGATGACTGAAAGAGAAAATATAGTATGTTTTCCTGCTGTTGTTTACTATCACCATGGGGAGTCTGTGACACGTTCTTAGCCTGAATATGTCTGTTATAGCGGCACAGGAGAAACTAGCTAAGAAATGCAAACTTTTGCATTGATTTTTGTGTCTTGAGACCTTCGCTTTCTTCATTTCTGTCATGTATCCCTCTTCACTTTTATTAATCCCGAATAGACTCAGTTATGCTGCTTTGCTGGTAGAAATGACAGTGAAGGAGCCCTTCAGAGGCCAGGCTGTCCGGCCCTGCCTTAACCAACTGAGTGCACAGCTCAAAGGCCTTTGCTGACATAAATCTGCACAGCAAAGCAACTGTGTAGCAAAGCTTATGCAGTTTACCAGCTGTAGCCGCTGAACCCAAAGCAACGACGCCCGTCTTTGACTCAAGACAATAAATGAGACTGCGTCGGCTGCCTGTAGTGAATTCTTTTCCGTCTGTATTTTCATTTCCCCGTGCTCCCGCGTGAACACTTCACAGGTTCATCGTCAGAGGTCCTCCATCTTGTCAGAATGAAGCAAACTAATGGGCCGTGGCTGAACAGCCTAAGCGTGGAGGCTATCAGTTCCCCATGGAAGCGCAGGGATGCAAAGGAAAGGAAAAGGAGAGGTCCTTTGGCTGCAAAAAATTTCAGAGCTGACATCCATGCAGGAGTCACGGGGTTTGATTTATTATTTTCTTGGCTTTTGTTTCATGTTTCATGTTTTGGTCGCACTCTGCTTGTATAATCAGTCATGGTGCGTTGAACTATTTTCATACGAGGTGCAGGACCATAACGTCAAAGACTCGCCTCTTCAATTAGTCCAACAAAAGCAATTTAACCTAATCTTCGGTTTAATGGCCTTCAGACACTTATAAGGTCACGTACAAGTTACTTGACCTTACTGTTAATCGTGTCGCTATAATAGCTGATAAAGAGTAGAATGAAATGCCCAGATGAAACATTTCACGATGCTTTGCCTCTGTTTCGACATACTGTATAGACATAGACGACACAAGGTAGCACAGCGAGGCTAGTCAGACGAGGACTCTGCTCCGCCAGGTTGTGACAGGCTTGTCCCGCTCCATAAGCTGGGAGGCATTTTGTAACAAAGATGACCAGCGCAAGGTGCCAGAGCCGGTCTGTCTAGGGAATGCTTCAGCAGCCCGCGGGCCATGCCAGCCTGGAAAAGAGAGGGACGCCACTCCTCAGCACACGCATACAAGCTGCACTTTCCTTTGGGAGTGGAGCGAACGGAGGTGTAATTGGCCATATCCGGTGATAGATGGCAGTTCAACCTTTGCGACTCATCAGTGGCAAGACGTACTGAGGCTTGCTTGTTTCGCAATATGAGGTTGATTGTGCAGTCTATTAAACATCACTCTCTGGAGGACATGTTACTTGCCGGGTTGCCGGGTTGCTTAGAAGAATCTCAGGAATTATCTGATTTAAAAATCAACTTCCCACTTAGTGATTGCCCAGTTTATCACCGAGGCTGTAAACATGATTGAAAAAGTGACCGCATTAATGAATCATTTTCTTCCACTGACACAGACAGAGAATGATACCGTTCCCGTAAATTATCATCTTTGTATTCAGTACGACGTAAATCAAAAACAGAAATCCTACTTGTTATGTAACTACAAGCAAATGATATGTCAAGTATCAATCAAGTATCAAGTATCAAGTCAACTTTATTGTCAGATATGCTATACATGCTCGACGAGCAGCATACATGAAATTTCAGTCCTCTCGGACCCACGGTGCAACAGGGTAATAAGTAATAATTTATAAGTGAAAAACTTAAATACTAAAATTTGCCATGGGCACAGTATAGACAGTGTAGTATAAACAGCTTAAGTGATCAGTATATACAGTGTAGTAGCTTGAATGAACAGTATAACCAGCTTAAATAAACCGTATATACAGTGTAGCAAATGTTATGTCAAAGTCCCAACTGAATGCTGCATGCATTAATTGCATAATTACTACAGAAACCTAATCCTAAATTCTCAAAGCTGTTTGACAAGATATATATCTGCATATTGCCCAGATATTTTAGTTCTTGTTGTGAATTTTAAAGAAGATAGTTGGATTCGGAGATGCTGCATGATATGAAGTTGGGTAGAGATAAAAATGGGTTGGCTGAATATTTCCACCTGATATGGGACTGTGATGTCACAGTATCATGCAATCTGAACCGCTCACTGAATGACACATTTTTAAATGCAGGTGGCCCCACACTTCTGAGCTGGTAGTCTTTTCAGACACCCAAATGCATACTTTTAAGCACTTTTTTATGTAAAAAAAAAAAAAAACCCTCTGAAAAATTCCCAGGATGATTGATGTGCTGAGCGCCTATGAAGGCAAAGCAGCCATGCATCAAAATTTAAGGTACAGCTTGTTTGCTTTTGTGGTTTGTGGAATTCAGGCATAAAGAGACAAAGAGAGCAGCAGGTTGACGGAGGAAAATACGCTGCCATTAATCGACTCTGCTCAAGGAGGATTCCCTTCGCAACTGAGAAATGAGGACTTAAAAATGAGCAAATTAATAAATAAATGGTAGCTTTTGTTGAGAGCTTTTGATAGCTCCGAACAGTTGAGAGTAAGTGGAAAAATGAGTGATGCTCGTTAACGCTGACCCAAATCCTGAGAGACAGTGGGAGCTGTTAAAACACAGAGCAGACTGGGGAGTCTGGGTGACCCAGATAGCATTGGTTTTGAGAAGCAGCCATACATCACATTAAATCGTTCTTCCGTCTAATACAATGAGGCATATCTCTCTGGTTGGTAATGGAAATTATATTCTGATAAGGTTCTTTGTGACATGGAAAATACCTCTCCTACCACGGACACTCAAACGTTCTGTCTTGATACTCACTCTTGGGTAGATTGCTCTTTTGCCGCTGGACCTGGGTGACATTATCTGGCTGATAAGCAGTCATGATTTGTGACACATGGTCTAGACATCCAAAGTATAGCTAGTGGTGATGAGACAGCCACAATTACCAGCTGTTAATCAAGGAAATGAAATGTTTCCAAGCATTAGACTCCATTTTGGAATAACAGGAAGGCTGAGGGACTCTTAGAAGATCGGTTTGAAGCATTACAGAGTCAAAAAGTGGACCCTTTAGGGCAGGAGAAAACATGTTTGTTTTAGGATATTGTTAACTACATTTTCAGCCACTGTTTGGTTTGGTTTGAGCATCTGTACAGTCAAGTCCTGTATCTTAGTGGTGACGATTCACATTGTTTCTAGATTGTTGCGTAAAGATTGGTATCAAAATATCCTGCAAGAGCAAATTTCTCCAACAATTCAGGAGCAGTTTGGTGATAACCAGAACATTTTCTAGCATGATGGAGCACTATGTCATTTTATTTTATTTTATTGTACATTTTACATTACATTTGCATTTTACATTACATTTTATTGTATTTAATGCTCAAGTGGATTTATATGTTTGTGTTTATTTGTCATTGTAACTGTTTTTGGCTGCTGTCTTGGCCAGGCTTCTCTTGGAAAAGAGGTCATTGTACCTCAATGGGACCGACCTGGTTAAATAAAGGCTTAATAATAATAAAAATGTCGCAAGGTGGAAGTGTCTCAAAGATAATCGCACTGAAATATTGAATCACGGACTTTTTAATCCCTTTGACAACCTGGGATCAGTCCTTAAAAAGCAGGTGGGACAAGCAGAACAATAAACAGCAGGAATTGATTTACATTGCACAGGACTTGGCCAAGAAATTGATATCCAGCATGGCAGAGTACATTTCTGAAGCTTATAAGAAGGATCAACACTGTGGATATTAATTTAACCCTGAATAAACTGGATGTATAAGTCTATAAAGGTCCTACTATATGGTTTGAATTGTCCAGTGTTGCCTCAGAACTACAAGAGATTTCAATTTTTGCTCCCTTGTGAATGCATGAATCTCAGAAAAACCCATATGACTGAGGTTTTTTCAAGTTGTCGTATCATATTTCAGTGAAAAACCTGGTCCCTTTTTCTGTCTGTGTGATACTTCAGCTCTTATTTTTTTTTCCAAATCATGGTGTAAGTGTCAGCTATCAAGCTGAAAATTCAGAGAGTCCGGATCATATGAGCGCCCTCAGAAAACACAGCCAAATTCTTGAATTATTGGTACGAGACACAGGTAAATTTCCAAAGCACTCAAACTTCTATTCACACTTTTTCACCTCATGTGCTCCAATGTCAAACAATGTCAGACAGGATAATGCGTGCCCGGTGCTCATTGTGCGGGGGCTCGTCTCAGGCCAGTGCAGGCTGAAGGCCTCTTTCTCCAACAATGGGCATATCGCCCTGCCAACAGAAGCTGCGCCAGCCGCGGTGCCAGCTTGGCTCAGCCTCTGTGTTAGCAGTGGATGATTCAAGGGCATTAATGAACAATGTGTGGGGGGGGGGGGGGTTCCATTTTATGGATGGCTTTGCCAGGATTCCCACTGCAGTTTGCTTTCATACAGCCTGTCATTCATCGATCTCTGCTCCTTCCTGTCCTCTCATGCTGTTGGCCCATGCTAAAATAAGAATCCATCTTCTGTAAAATCTGCTTTGCATGCACAGAAGTGCCAGTCATGCTCTGCTGTTCTGTGTTTATTCATAAGAAGTACAAAAAAAAAACTGTTAAATATTTCACCAGAGGTCTTCTTCAAGGGTGGGTGCTGAACAGCAAGGATTTGCTGCACTCTCATCAAGGATTGATGATCCAGAAGAGATAATAGCATCTTTGTTGATTTGCTAAACTGGTGCCTAGCATTCCATTTGTTAAATTAATGTTGTAATGAGCGAATAAGGTCATTTAGAATTTTAACCACTTCCTGCTTAATATTTCTCATCCTTGTCTCTTTCCTTGCAGTGCTCAGAGCAACTAACTGTGATGGACTGTCAAGCTGCATCTGAAGTACTCTGCCAAAGAATAATATCCACTCCTGACCTACTCTGAGGAACAATATTTGTTGCAAGTCTCCCCCCAGGGGGAATTACTCCTGAGCAATAGGCGAACCTTCAGAAAAGAGCAACAGCGGACCATGTGATACTTGACCTTCACAGAAGGAACTCAGGTACGCACCAGGGGATGTCAGATCTGACCTGACCCGAAGCTGCTTCCAAGAGGATCGGCCAACTTATATTTCAATCACTTTTCATGTTTTGTCAAGTAGTACTCAGACAACATGGGCTCACATTGACAGAACATAGTTGTCAATGCTGGATCTTCATTTACTGAGGAGTACCAGGCACCTCACCATGGATTTAAAGGAGATTTTCTTCATCAAAGAGCAACTGTGAGAAACACAGGAGCGCGGGCGTGTGGGTGGTGGGGGGGGGACCGGACGGTGGGAGCTGGGAGGATTTGCTAGAGTGCTGCTAACCCATGCTGGATCTGCTGTGAGCAGGACGAGGGACTCAGCGGTGGAGGATGTCAGCAGAGGCCGAGCTCCAGTCGGGGGTCAAAACCAGCCAGCGAAAGGAGTCCAGGAGGATCAAAGGTACGTTGGACTCTAACGAGTATCATCGTGGTGTATCAGAACTATAATCACTCTATAATGACATCATCAACACTAGATGTGGATGATCTGTGTAAAATATTCAGCTCATATGGCGTTCATAAGTTTCTGGACTGAGTCTAAGAAATAGCATTTAGTGAAAAGAGGACTAATATTTCAAATCAGATAAAAGTGACATGGAAAACACACATACATCCAAACAAACAGATGAAATAATTTAACTGATAAATTCATTAAAAGTGCAATGATTCTTACATTTCCTTTGATATTTATTCCATTTCAGACAGTGAAACCACAAGACATTTCATGATTTTTCTCGTCTGTTTCATTTTGTTCATTAATAAACCGGTGGGTCCATTTTTTTCACACTTCAGGCCTGCAACACATTCTAGAAAATACTAAAGCTTTTACAGCGTTGTCATGTTTCTAGTCCTTCTAACAAAATGTAAAAGGTATTAAGGATACCAAGTTTTTGAGTCAACATGAACCATGGACTTGTGATCATATTAATCAGGTAATCCAGATATTAAGAAACAGGCGCCATGTTCTCCAGACCAAAGATGAAAAAGACCAGCCAGGATGCAACAGTAATGATGAAATACTTCACCTCGTGCTATCATCAATGCCAGGACATGTTTTTAAGTCTTATGGGAGGACATGGCAACATTTTGAAGTGGTACTGTTCCAGCTTTTTAGCAAAGTGGTGCAGACATGAAATCAAACAATAAATGTATATTAACAAATAAAATAAAGCTGACAAGAAAACCTGTGAAATGTCCAAGATTTATTTCATCTACAAAAACATAAAGATCCAAGCAATAAAAAGAATTATTACTATTATTTTCATTTTATTTTGTTTGTATTTTCCATATTGTCCCAACTTTTTCTGTCGCAAAAGCACGTTTGGACAGCAAAAAAAAATGCTCTGGCAGCTTCCTTATGTGTGTTCGGCGATGACCAAACGCTTGGATCCTCTGTGGACAGAGTCATATAACACTTGACAACATGAAGAGAAGCTTCAGTTAGCAAAGCCCGCCGAGAAGTCTGCTGTCTCATCTCAGGGATCCAGATGCAATAACAGCTCCTCCATGCCCCAGGGATTGGTAGTGCCATGATTTAGGTGTCACGGACAGGGTAATTCACGCCCTGTCGCTTTGATGAACAGCATAAGTGATGTAATAGGACGAGGGCGCTCTCAGAGTGTTCACTGGGAGATTGAATTGGGACTGAATTGGCTGAGAGTAAGAAAGAGGTAGACGTAGAAAAAGGGAGGAAGTGTAGGGTTTGTTTTGAGTTCAGCAAACGTGAGCAAGAAGAGGAAACCTACCTATTTGCTTTCCTACCTCTTCACCGTCTTTTTTTTTTTTTCTACTGTATGAATAAAGCCGGCCCAGTAAATCTGACTTCTGCAGGCTCATTGTAACAAGGCCGTTGGGCCAAGTCCTCCATAGCTGTTTCACTCGCTATGTCGGATTACTCTGATAAATGGCCCAGCTTGAGGAGGGCCCATCGATTTGAGTTAAGTGGAGGTGGGGGAGAAGGGTAAGGGCACTTACAGAGCAGTCAGTGGGCTCGTGAGAGGAGGCTATCAGCACATGCTATCAGCCAGCGCGTTTAACATGTTGATCACGTGTTACGGAGACTAGTGCCACAATCAGTGAAGATCCATATAAATGTAAATTGGCCAACATAAATGCACACAGTGGTGGCGTGGTGTTTCAGCTGCATATTAGGTGAAGGATATCAAAGATCCGGCTGGTGACAAATTTAAGATAAAGCACTGTTTATTTTCTTTAGGAAGCAGCAGGTGAAATTGCTTTTTTGAAACATGGAAAAAAAACCAAAGCCATCCAGATGTTAAACTATTCCTTGAAAGTGACATAAAAAAAACAAAACAAACAAAAAAAATTCAGATTTGCATCATACCATTATATCACGGACCCAAATCATATAGAATTATCTACCATATATGTATCTCTACCTAACTACACATGCTGCATTTGTTGTACCTCTGAAGTGGGTCGGTCAAAGCTGTAAAACCAAGTCCTAAAGAAGCATGGAAAGACGTGGGTCAAGTAGATGACAAATGTCAAACTCCACCCCCCTTTAAAGTGGTTGAGAGGGGTGCTTTTGTATTGTGTCCCTGAGGTATTTTGACCAAAGCGTTTCAGACATTTCATTAAGACCTCAGGAATTTGTGTCAACTTTGTAAGAGGGGACATAGTATGTGTCCTGAAACACTTTTGATTTAGCTTTTTCCCCCAAAGAACACCCATCTGAGCCCATTCCTCACTAATGAAAGCAAAAAGTTATCCCAAGACAGAAAAAAATGAAATGTTTATATGTTGTAACTGACATTTCAGAAAGGTTAAAAGCATACTCCTGAAATGACTTCCTGCTATAGCCGAACAAAGGATGCGATGTGGGTTGCTTTTTTGAGATATTTCAAATATTTTGAGAATTGTTGGGAAGTGCATTTTTCATAGACAGCATTTGGATGATTTATAAGATGGCTCAAAATAAACCACTGTGACAAGAAACCAACATTGTCATTTTTTACTTATTCAAAGGCTGTTAATCTGGGCTTGGCAGCACAGGGATGTGGTTAGCATTGCTGCACACTGCAAGAAGATTTTACATGCTCTCCTTGGGTCTGTGTGGGTTTTCCCCAGGTACTACAGATACCGCAGTCCAAAAAAACATGCATGTTTGAGTCATTGGTGATTCTAAATTGACTGTAGGAGTGAATATGAAAGCTGTTTGTCTCATTTGAGTCCTGTGATAGACAGGCTGCCATCTCACCTCTCGCCAGATGACAGGTGAAATAAGCTCCAGCCCGCCGTGACAGAATGTGTGTTATAGTGAGAAGGGAGCTGCTTTGTGTTGTATAAAGCACCTTGAGTGGTTCTCAGACTAGAAAGGCACTAAAAGGTACGTTGTTGTTGTGACCCCACATGGGACTGAAGCAGGTATCGATAAATATATGAATGACAGAATAATTTAGACTTATGTGCCAGGCAGCGGTAGGGTTCATGTCACAAAGACGTAGTCACTAGAGGGTCTGCGTCCAGATGACTGTATACCAGGTGAATTTGTTGTGACCGTACAGACTTGTCCGCGACCTTTACTTTGTTCTGTGGCATAGGTCTTTAGATATCAGTCATCTGGGACACAGTTTCTACATGGAAACTGAATTCAGCGTTATTTAAAGCTGACAAGGCTGCCGCCAGCTGCCAAGCATGGCTGTTCTCTATTCACCTATCCAAGTCGAGATAATCTCAGTAGGTACTTCCAACAGCATCACATTATCAAGCCCTGGCAGCCTGAGCGTCATCACAAAGCTTCAAACTTCCAACTGACTAACACCGGGGATTTCAATATCCATTTCTGGTTGACAGCTTGTTGGATTGGCCACTGTCCTTTGAAGATTAGTAATGTGGTGATGTGTTTTTTGTTTTTTTTTTGTGAGCAGTTTTCTGTTCATAACTTTTATGGACAGACTTTTTAGGCGCAGCCAAGGAGCGGAGGGGTTTTGGTGTGGTGACCTCAGGATTACCTCTCTGCTTTTTGCAGAGGATGTGGTCCTGTTGTGGTCAGTTTTTACCGGGCGGGGACCTTCAGGTGTCACTGGAGCGGTTCACTGCTGAGTGTGAAGCATCAGGGATGAGAATCAGCACCTCCAAATCTGAGACCATGGTTCTCAGTCAGAAAAGGGTAGAACGGCTTCTCCGGGTTGGGAGTGAGGTTCTGCCTCGAGTTTAAGTACATCGGGGTTCACAAGTGAGGGAAGAATGGAGCAGGGGACTGACAAGTGGATTGGTGTAGCATCTGCAGTAATGTGGGCTTTGTACCAGTAAAGAGAGAGCTGAGTCAACAGGCAAGACTCTGTTTACCGGTTGATCTTTGTTCCAACCCTCACCTATGGTCACCTTTGGGTAGTGACCGAAAGAATGAGATTGTATACACAAGCATCCCTTAGAGATGGGGCGAGAAGTTCAGTTATCCGGAAAGGGACTCAGCATAGAGTCGCTGCTCCTCCACATGAAGAGGAGCCAGTTGAGATGGTTTGGGCATCTGGTCAGGATGCCCCCTAGATGCCTCCCTGGGGAGGTGTTCGGGGCATGCCCAACCTGTAGGAGGCCCCAGGGCAGGCGCAGGAACCTACTTAAATGTGAACACACAGGTTTGCATGCTACATATTTCTACCAGGGTAGCCTAGCTTACAGTAGAAGTTGAAAACAGAAGGAAGCAGCAAGCCAAAGTTAAATCATTTTTTTTCATTATTATTTAATAAAACATAATCAGAGAGTAAAAATGACAGGTGGCTTACAGCAGTTATTTGTTGAAACAAAGCTAACGCTCTCCTGATAGTGTCTCCAGATTGAGAAAAAAAAAGTTATTACATTGTGATTGAGCTGATAAAGTAATGAGGTTAGGAAGACATTAAAACTCTAGTACCTAAGCGTATGTGACGTATTCTCGAAAACAGTTTAGACTTCTTGAGAGAAGGTAGCAATTGAATAATCTGTGTGTCTGAAATGTATAGTTATGTGAGCAGTTAGATAGAGGAATAAAGCTCCCTACTAAAGCCATGATATTAAGGGCCTGGTTTTTCAACAAGTACTTTGTTAATTTAAAGTCACACGCAAGGATAGCATTACGTTTATACTGTTTGCTCTAATGTTGCCTGTATTGTGCCTTTAAGGTGCTCAACATAAGTAGTGTCTTAAAGTCTCTCACTGTGCACCAATTATGTTGTGCGTATTACGTGCTCGTTAAGTCATGAAGGGGTTTTATTACCAACTGTCTTAAGAGATAGCTGTTAATAACCAGAAAGGTATTAACAAAGTTAATAAATTGAAACGGGGCTCCACCTGATAAATCAGGAAACTGATTTATCAGGTGGTGTGACTAAACGGCACAATCAATCTCAGATTGGCTGTTTGTCTGTGTGCCACCCTGTGACCAGGTGTGGCGCTATAGAGCAACAGAGAAGGTGTGAGTCCGAGCACAGACCTCTTCAACCAGCAAATGTTACAAATCTGTGTAAAATAACCACAAACAACTTCTCTCATTAGAATATATCAGAATTTATTAACACAAGTATTAAGATGAACAAACACTTGAATCAAGATGCTGATATCTCCAAACTAAAGGATAACTAGACTAACATAAGCAAATAAACATTAAATGGTAAACGAGTGTCAACTTATATACATGTATGCTGGAAGACCTTGGATGTGTGTCTGTGTGTGTGTGAGAGATAAACTAAGTTCGCTTCTAGCGAGGAGGATTTCAAGATGGCTGACGAGGTCACGTGGTGACTTCGTCCCTCACCAAGATGGCCGCCACCTCACGCGATAAGTTTCAAGAAGGCGGGCGAGGTCACGTGGTAACCACGCTCCCTGACCAAGATGCCTTCCGACTAACGGAAGGTTGTTAGTAAAAGAAAAAGGAAAGAAAAGCCAGAGTAAAATAACAAGCTAGAATGTTCTTAGCGATTAGCAACAGCGACTCTATTGTTTTCCCACAGATGCAGTGATGTGAAGCCACTTCACAGAGCTGCTCTGATCTTTAGACCGGGAAACAGAGATTTGAGCTGCTTTTCGCAATTAAAAAAAAAAAAAGCAATTTAGTTACGGAGGGACCGATGGTTCGGTCCTAAGCATGTGTGACACACAAGAAAAGGGAGTTTGCAAACAACACTAAACTAAGCTCTGCCCAGACACAAAAGCCTCTTACATGGATCGCTCAGGAAGCAATTGATGGCGTTGTGCGGTCCGTGGAAGTCTGGACTGCTGACCCAAGATCAGTTGTATCGGGCAGGGTTGAAGGTACGCTCCGCTGGTACTCAGGAGCGTCTCTCCTCCTCTTTCTCTCTTTCTTTGTGGTCAACAGAGAGATGCGGCGTTACGCATTTTTTTAACGCAGCAACGGCAGCCAGGCTGTCTTCCTTCTCAGTTTGTCTGAGACCTGTCATGTGTCCGAGGCACACGGGTGATTCCTACGTGTTGTTTCTTCTGTACGTCACGGCAACAAGGCGTGTGGTTGTCCTCCCAGCCACACGGGAACTTCTCAGAAGGGCTACTGGGGAATGTAGGCCTTTGGCTTATTTACCTTGCTGGAGCAGGACAGAGAGATGAGCAGCTTTGCTACAGGTAGAGGAGGTCAGAGAGAGAGAGAAGATGGAGGGAGCAGGTATTTATGTGAGGGGACGTGATCCGCATTTGCCAGGAACCCCTGCTGTGAGATGAGGGTCCTCAAACCAGTAAGAGGGCATGATATCACTTTCACACCTTGTTGTAAAACAATAAAACTCGCAAAGCATGTTGGGGGTTGCAGTCATTTCAGTGGTCCTTTGTCCTCAAACTGCCATGTGCTCTTTGTGTAACCCATGGCACACCTGATATGTTAGATAGTGAGTCTGCTTACTTGTTCTCTTCAGTCTGTAAACTTAAAACAGTCCTTTTAGTTCTAAATGTTATTTTCGGGACAGAAATAGCTATGATTGTTTTCTTTGATGCACTTTACATGAGCTAACATTAAATATCAATTTTGACCACAAAAAAGTTTCAAAATCTTTAAACTGCATATTTTGATTAATACAATTTTAAAATTTTTAGCTCAGATAAAGTGTTTTTTATCATTAAATTATACATTATAACAAAGTATTTTCTGATATACAGTTAAAGAGTCCATCATTAAGAATGCAAAGTGTCACCTTGAACAAATGTCAAGCTTATAGTTTGATAATAAGTTTGAGGTTAGATTTTTTTTTCAACCTTATTTTAAAGGTTTCTGGCACAACGTCACCTACTTCCAAGCCCCATGTAAAAGGGAAAAGTCTTAAAAAGTCAAGACTCCAGCAACCCTCGTGTTGTATAGAAAAACTTTAGTACAGTCAAATGTTTGGTTCAATGTTGTGTGAATCATTGCTTTTCTGAGGGTTGAACAATCTCACTTTTGAACTCGTCTTTTACCTCTATGAATACCAATATTCATGTAGAAAAGGCCTAAATACAAAGCTAGAGAATTATTTTTTAAATTTTTTTATATATAGAGTACCCAAGTCAATTAATTCCAACCTCCGTCACAGCACTCTGAAATTTGTTTTTTAAACAAAATTCCAAAGGATTCAGATACAAATATAATTTGACTCCATGTGTAAATTATTAACATACATAACATAAGGGAGAGACAGACAGTGGAACTATGATGGAGAACTCATTTTCTGCACATATGTGATGCCCTTTTATTGGAGATATTCATGTTTCCATCCTTTTATTCTACAGCAGGGGTCCTCAACTCCAGTCCTCCAGAGCCGCAACCATGCATGTCTTAGATGATGATCCAAATGAATAGATCATCATCAGCTTGTCATCCAGGTCTGCACAAGTATGTTAATGACCCGTTCATGTAAATCAGAGAATCTGAACCAGGGAAACATCTAAGACATGCAGGGTTGCAACTCTTGAGGACTGGAGTTAAAGACGACTTGCTGCACATGTGGATCCACCGTATTCACTATTTAGATTTTTCTCCATCACTGTCTTGAATAAGGTCTTTTTGAATGTGATTGTGCTAATTCCTCCCTGGTCCTCACTAAGAGCACAAGCTCTGAGAAGGAGATGAGCCAAAACATTTTGAAAGAGCAACAGTCCATGAGAAGACTCCAGTGCTTAGTTGACTGTCTAATGTGGTAAATTTATTAGTCAGTCAAGTATCATTGGTATTTATAGGACTGGCTCCATATTCTTCCAACCACCACACAGTCAACATATTAACCCCTTAAACATTAGTAAATGTAATATTATTACTGACTTTTAAAGGGGATATATTACATATATATTATATTATAATTAGATATTAAAATGTGTTACCCCCGAGTACATGTTTGGGAGTCTGAGGAAACTACCAACACAAAAACCTTGAGATGATGCAACAGTGTTGCTTTGGGGCTCCCCAGTTCTGACAGTATGTCATTAAGCAAATAAACATTAAATGGAAATGAGTGTCAACTTATATACATGTATGCTGGGAGACTATGGATGTGTGTCTGTGTGTGTGTGTGAGAGATAAACTAAGTTCGCTTCTAGCGAGGAGGATTTCAAGATGGCGGACGAGGTCACGTGGTGACTTCGTCCCTCACCAAGATGGCCGCCACCTCATGCGATAAGTTTCAAGACGGCGGGCGAGGTCATGTGGTTACCTCGCTCCCTGACCAAGATGCCTTCCAACTAACGGAAGAAAAAGGAAAGAAATAACAAAGTAAAATAACAAGCTAGAATGTTCTTAGCGATTAGCAACAGCGACTCTGTCGTTTTCCCACAGATGCAGCGATGTGAAGCCACTTCTATCTGAGTGCTTCATATTGCAGGGTGCTGCAACATCACAGACCCGGATCAGAGTAAAAATATTCCGCCCGTCTTTAGCTCAAGCAAGTTTCACATCATGCTGCATTTTCTGTGTTTTTGAAGTGAGTCAGACAAAACTATACAGCTTACTCCCAAAAAGACACGCCCCACAGGAGAGGCTCCACCCCTAAAACCGGCTGCTCTGAACAAAGCTGTAAACACATGGTCAAGAAAGGAGCTTTTGTCCTGTAACTGTGTAGAATTTTTAATTTGTGCATATTCCAGACATTTAATTATTACCGCAATGATATAGATGCCTTTCTTGTATCAATTGTTCCATCTTTTTTCAATCTTTTCAATGTTTATGCAAATCTGATGAGACAATGGAGACACTCGTGCAACTTCTACCTCTTCCTTCTTTCCACAGCTGCTTAGAAAAATCAAACCCCGCTGCAGCAAAGTCTGCCGCGTAAAGCCAAAGCTCCCATCAACCCATCCACACAATTGCTTTACATGCATGACTTTACCCCATCTCCATAGCAACTGTTGCTCTCCCACTGTAATCTGTGCACAAGAAAATGATTCATTTCAAAACGACAGACAAGCAAAGGAGCGCGGGGAGCTATTGGCAGAGAGTTGCAGAGAGGCAGCAGTTAAACATTAGCCATTTTCACGCTGCTCCTGTTGCACCTTCACTCAGTCACAACATTCAGCTTGTAAGGTGCTGAGGCAGGATGATGTTGGTGAACGGTGAACATACAGCACACGGTGTTAGTAAGGGAGAGGCTCCACAATGTTGTCGTTGTCATTTTGCAAGGTCACTGTTATTTTCAGGGACTTTCTGATGCATTGCTTTTACATTTCCTATAGAAACAAACAATCTCATCTGAACAAAGGTGTCTTCTTTCCAGTTTTCTAGTATTACCAAAGGGTGCAAAGGCACAAAGAAAGAAGAAGAAGAATAGATTAGGTTGCCCCTCATAATCTCATACTCTATTCAAACTACTTGATCAAATCATTTGCTGTATGCTGCTTCACTATGAATGAGATTATAGCATTGCAGAGCCCGAACACCACACATTAAGCCGAGACCTTGACACTGTGTTTGGGAATTTTATGGGTTGAAGAGGGAGCGTCAGCAGTTGTGTGTGTTTGTTGAGGCTTATGAAAGTTTTGTTGGGCACATGGGGGAGGCAGATGGTGGGGACAGACTTGCTTTTCTCATACATTAATTTTATTTACTGCTTCTCAAACTTATCAGACACCCTGTGCTGACAGGCCACACCAAGCATTTTCATTTCAGGGATATGCTCTCTAGAGATACACAAAGTAAATGTTCTCCATTGTGTATTTTAATGCAGGTAAAATAAAAAGGTTTAACCCTGCGTGCGTTGCCTCCTGGCAGATGGAGGATATTGACAGACACAGATACACTCTGATAAAGGTTCATAGAGGTTAAGCTGTCTCCATGCCCGGATCCCCCAACAAAAAGTTTCTTCTTGCCAAGTCCTTATAACTAGAGGGGCACTTCTGACTCTCCATCTGTTACCATCTGTGCTTTCACTGTCCCCATTCTAGTGTGACAAGAAGGCCGGTTCAACACCATGTATAAACAGTATGGAGCAGGACACAGATATTGTTTTCACCACGTTCCCGCTGCACAGCCTTTTAGTTTGGTGGGAGATTAACCCTCATACCGCCGACTGCTTTATTCTATAATTCCAATTTTTCATGACTTTGCCAATCAATTTGTTCCTAATGATGTCATATGATTTTTTTTTCTGTTTCTGTCTTTATCTGTGCTTTTTAAAAATTCCAATGCATTGGGGTCCCCAGTCAGAATCTCTAATTCCGCCTATGTATTTTTAATAGATGGAACCATTTATTGAGTCAATGTTTGCCATGGGTCCTAATTTAAAGTATTTTACTTTTGTATTTTTGACTTTTGTATTAAAATTCAAATAAAATTAAAATGTAGTGACCTTTAAATGATTGTGGGTTTATTTAAGTTTTTTATATATATTGGGTTCAAAATGACCTTGGTTGGTTTCACCATATAAATACAACACAAATAATGTTTACTTGAAATTACTGAACACTAAATTATATCAGAATCAAGTCTAACGTGACTACCATAGAGATGGTAATAGAGAGGGAAAAGCTGCGCTGTAGCCTCATTCTTTAACTGATTTGAAAAATTTCAATGGATTTGTGCTTAGCTCAGATAGGATCTTGATTGCTGTAAAGGAGATCATAAAATTCCACTGTTGACATTTTTGGGTTAAAGAAAAGTATATTTTTGTTTAATAAAATATGCAAATTAACTATAACTTTCTTAAAATAATAATAATCTGTTGTTGTTTGTTTTTTTTCCTCAGATGACATTTAATACATCAGTAATAATATTCTGAGAAGAAAAAAGTTGTAATTTTTCTTTGATGGTTGTTTATTACAGTATTTATTCTTAGTCGGTAATCCATGTATGCGAAATATGTCGGTAGAATGAGGGTTAACAGCATTTGTTTTGATTCCCATCCTAGCTCTTAAGTTCCAACTCCATGTTTGAAGATTTGGCCATTTTATTACATTTTATTTTAAAAAGGAAAATGATGTGACTTGGATATGCTAAATACCCAGCTTCTAAATCTGGTCGTGTGCACCTGAAACCACCAGGACTCCCATCATGACTGACGGGTTGCACCGCGTGCAAGATACACAGCAGACAATGATTCAGGCAACCCACTGTCAGGGAAATTAGGAGTTTTAGGCTTCTGGGCAAAAAGACTCATTGTGATGGCCACTCAGCCTTGGGCAGTAATAAATCCAGAAAGCCAGAAGAATATGTGTCATGAACACACACACACACCTTCTCCTCCTCGTTTCTCCTTCCCTACAGTGTGTCGCAACATGAAACAGCATGCCCCACAGCTCTTTAGTCTTCAAATACAGCACACTTGCTCATCTTGATCTGAACCCAGAGCACGTAGCGTGTGAGTTATGCTGCCGAATCAAGACTGTCATTTTTGCATTTAAACACTTTTTTTTTTTTTCGAGGATCTATACATAAACCTCTAAATCTCTCCTATAGTGTTTTTGAGTCTGTATGTTCAGGAATATATGGCACAGAACATCTGGTCGGAGCTCATCTGAGTAAATTGCTCTGAATTGGACCGATTGTGTTTAAAATGCAACTGGAGCAGCATGCATTTTACATTAGTGCTTGAGTCAGTAAGATCAGGGAGGAATACATAATATACTGTGTGAATGGGCTGTATTTACGGCATGAGGGTTGGTTTGCATTGCAATAATTATCACAGTTGTCCAGCCTTTGTGTGTTCGACTTTGTGTTTGACAAACCAAACCCACGTGCCTATTGATCATCTCGTCCGTAAGTTTACTTAATTTTGAATGTTCCTGTCTCCTCGTGGCCTGCTCTGTGCACGCCAGCTTGCTTAATGTTCAGAAGTGCACAGTGGCTTCGTACAAGACTCGTTATCCACCGGCGGAGACACAAGTCTGAATGAGACCCAGATTTGTCATTCACTTGCTTTGAGACTTTAATGACTTTAGCATTGTCAAGCCCTCCCCCCCCCCCACTTTAGAGGATTGTGCCCTCATGAATAAGTGAGAGGGTTGCATATCCAAGACAAGCACCAGTATTTTAACATATTCTCCCCCATTTGTCCTTTAATTTGCTCTCTTCTAATTTTCCTATTTTTGCTTTTTGATTTTTCCGTTTGATATTGCGTGGAAGAAAAGTGAAATTTCATTTAGTTCGTATGTTCGTATACGCTCGTTTTGGTGTAATGTGGTCTTGGACTCCAGCCTGACAGTCTGTGTTAGGGATGTTATACTTCGCCGTCTTCTGGTGCACAGCTTTGCCAGCCCCTGAAGTGCGCTGCTAACAGATGTAGCGGATGGTCTCGTGACCTAGATTTGAGTGAGGAAGGGCCCTGAAAAACTGTTAAAATTCTCCAAGGTGATGGTAACCCTAATTTGAAATCCTGCTGTCTCTCCGTGTACAGTAAATGCGGTATGTTTCACCTGACATCGCCTGCGCAGGTTATGATGGAACGGTGCACGTTTTAGATGTATGAGATTGCGCCTCGGGGCTCGCATCCACATAATCAAAATGTTGCGTTGGCAGACGGCGCGGTGACAAAATGAGAAAGGTGTCAGTGTCACGGGGACGTCAGCGTGGCTGCAAAGATAGAATACTCAGCAACAAGAAGAGGGGGGGGGTAGAGGAGAGAGGCAGTGGAAAGCCTTCCAGACATACACTTGTGTCACCCCACCATCCTCCATCCACCTTCCCGCCGCCACCCGACATCCATCACACGGGGAAGGGCTTGGTGGATTGTGGGTGTGCGCTAGACCGAGATGATTCCTCTCAATAGCCGCCATTCATGCTGGTTTGTCACCACCAACAGCACCCATGGGAACGGCAGGCATGGGTGGCTTCAGCACAGCAGTAACCCCCCCCCCCACCCCCACCCCTCCAACTACCCTCACAGTGTACTTTAATAGGAAACGGTGACGCCGTCACCACACCAGCTGCTTTCTCATTTACTCTACTGGCTTTGTCCAACTTCATTTCCAATTTCAAGTTTAATTTTCTTTCTGTCTTTACTCGTTGTTGCTTATTTTCCATCCGTTCTACGTTTTTCACTCCATGAATATTTACGCAGCAGTCACTGACACACATACACACACACCAGCCTCGCAGAGCCTGATGCTAAAGTCGTAGGACTAAACCGAGCCCGCACACATCATTGTTACCTCTCTTTTCATTTTCTTTTATGTATTTCTCGTCCTCTTTCACTGCAGGTCAAGACCGCACTGAGGCGGGGCTTATCAAGCGTTTCCGCGGAGATGGCATGCGCTACAAGGCCAAGCTGATCGGGATTGATGAGGTGACAGCCGCACGTGGAGACAAGCTGTGCCAGGACTCCATGATGAAGCTGAAGGTGCAGCCTTATTTTTGTGTGTGCGGGGGTGTGGGGTGTGGGTGTGGGGTGGGGGGGGGGGTGTTTTGTGGGGTTTGGGGACATCATCGAGCTTCCACTCATCATCTGAGTCTGATTTTGTAAAGGCTTGCTCGGCCATGACTGTATTGTACTCAGAGTGAATCATGGGAGCTCTCCTGTGTGTGTTACAGCTCCAAGTAAACTTACCACATGAAACAAATTCATTTTCAGCCTTATTAATGCATAACTCTTTGTCATGTAAAAAGATAGATGCACAATTGATCCTGCAAGGAAAATAGCTCAAAAAAAGCCACTGAAAGGCTCATTGTACACCTTGTGCCAAATGGTGCCACTTTTTTACTTGAGTCTTCCTCTAACAAGCTGCTTTTTATTTTGCACTGCTCTCCTCTGGATCAATCAGCTTGTGTGCTGCTTTTTTTTTTTCTCATTTTAACTCAGAGGCAAACCTCGCAGCTCCCTACTTAAGCTGTATATCGCTCAAATAAATAAATTCAGCCCCACCCACCATAAACCTAATTAGTCTAACTCCACTCTGTTGTCCCATGTCACTCACAGCCTGCTATTTTTACAACTAGGTAAGTGATGTTACACTTTGGGCAAGTGTGCAAGCTGTGATAACACGACCCAGATAATATTATAGCCGGTGTTCTTTATAAAATGTTGGAGGTAAACTAGGTCAAATTCAGCCCTACAGTAACGAGCAGTCTCAGAAAACAGTCTGAATACTGGTGATTGTGGATGAAAGGGTTGAATATGCTTGATCTTACTGTCATTGTGCATACAGACCAAACCCGTCTTGTCTAAGTTTAAAAAATACATTTGCATTTTTTTAGTGTCTTAGTTATAAATGAGACGGAGTATTTCTTTCACTTGTGGGTATAGTGTGCTTCACACATTCACACAGCCTGCTTTATGTCTCTCCATGGCAGGGAACCTTATTCCATAAGCTCCACTGTAGCCTGACGTGCACGTCTCTAGAAATGTTAACAGGTGTCAGCTCAACATAGAACACACAAAAATGTGACTGGTCTGCTTGGTAGCATCGTTCTTCTTCTACTACGACCTCCTCTTTGTTGTTTTCAAGCAGGATAGAAAGACAGATTGCTGCACTGTGAGTAAAAATCACTGATGCTCCACATTTATCAGCTTCGGTTCACTTAAGATCTGCTTTATTTGCTCCATTGCTGTGTCTGGGTTAAACAAAGGAAGCTTTGCACTGCAAGCTACAGCTCTGCAGAAAAGAACACAAACCACCTCCTCATATTGGTGCTGTAAATGCAGGGCGACACAAACAAGGAGGGAAATAAACCTAGCTCCTTCCTGTAGGTAGGCTACGTGCATGGTTGCTGCATAGAACATTAAATCGTGCAGATATTTTTTATATTACACTTTTTGATTATGCCAATTATGGAGCAATTTGACATCACCAATGAATGAATGAACCATCAAGTTTAATACTGCAAAGAATGTTGTGAGTGAGTTGAAGAAACTTCCCAGACAGTGCTACTTTCATGTTATGCAATATTACAGAGCAGCTTTTATCTGGTTTACTTACAAATTTTCAAAAAAGATATAACTTATTTTTTAAATTTGGCTGAATGAAGATTGCCAAACTCACATAACACATCTGCATTACTTTGTTTGAGCCACTTTGGTGGGAAAACTTCTGCAGAGTCCTGTGTCACCAGAGGTACAAATCAGAGTTTAGTTATCCAGTTTCTCCATCTTTATCTCCACCCAGCCTCACATGATGCGTTTGGTGTAATTCAGAAATGGGTAGCACAGAGCTCTATGACAGATCTCAAAACAAGCACATCCCTCTTTAAAGGATAGCGACGTGGAATCAAGCGGTTGGCTCCACCTCCTGAAACTGGCTGAACAGAGCAGTAAAGGCATGTTTGAAAAGAGTGCTTTTGTTCTCTCAGGTGCACCGCTAAGAGCCGCTACATGCTACGGTAGCAACTGAAACCTACAGTTCAGTTCTTTGCTAGGTTACAGCTTTGATGGATTACACCAAGTCAAGTGAGGTTAACTGGTGTTTCCATGTTAAAACCGTGTGATTGTTACATTATTTGGGACAGTGCAGTGTCTTTATCTTTAACAATGTTGCAGAAAAGCTGCCAAGAAAGAATTCCCCTTAAAAAGGAGCATCATGTGATTTGTGTTCTTCAATATATTCCCAAAGACTCGCCGGGACTTTAAACATGTTGGAAGAAGCAGTAAAGCCAGAAGGCAAATCTCCATTGTCTCTATTCATTCTAGTGCTGGGCAATATGGAAAAAATCATATATCACGATATGGACTATTTTATATCACGATAACGATATATATCACGATATACCATAATAAAGTATGTTTTCAGTTATTCTCTGAAAAGTTTGACAAAAATGTCATTGCTTACTTTTCAACTTTATTTTGAAAGGACATTTAGCTGAACTGTCACAAACATACATTTTAGTGCAGCAAAAACAGGTAGGTACAGAGGTACAGTAGCTTTCACATTTTTTTTAAAGTGCACAACAGTTTCTGAGAGGAAAAACACATTTTTGCACTGAAGTTCAGCTACAAAAAATAAACAAATTATTTTTCAACTTTCTGAAATCTGTAACCTTGTAGTGCAAAGTTTGCAAACCAATATAAAGTGTCTAAAGTAAATATCAGGGTTGAAGAGAACTCTGTTTAAGGCATTAACCATGAATAAAAGTGCAAACATAAAAGGCTACTTTGTAGAAGTAGATATGATTCTATCAAATTTATAGTTGCAGGTTATTTAATTACATATTTGCTGTAATAATTGATAAAATTAGGTTAGAAACGATAGAAACGATAGAAGAGAAATGGCACGATACACACTTTTCTATTGTCCCCACGATATGTATCGTCATATACCCCGGCACTAGTTCATTCCACGGCATCTGTCCAGTGGAACAACTTTTTTGCTACCTTAATCTGACATTTCATCACTTCCCTTCATATGACACTAACAGTCAGTCAGGAGTGGATGGGTGTCTATTGAGCTGCCTCTCACTGATATTGAGACTAATCCACCGGATGGAAAAGCCGATGGCTGATTGACAACACAGACTCTCATAGCCATGTTGCTCACTTATTTCATCTCTTTTTCCTGTTGCAGTCTTTATCCTTCTCATGTTATGTTTTCCCCGTAGTATTGTCCCTTTGACCACTTCCTTTATTTATTCCTAGCAGATTCATTCTCCTTGACAATTTCCAACTAAATGACATTTATTGCAGCTCACAGTGGCTTAAAATATTGGAAACGCACTGAAGGAAAATTTCTGAGGAGAAAGTGCTCTGATGTTGCAGAGGAGGTCAACCACTTGTTATCAGAACCGAACCTGCAGTTTTGTTAGACACACTCAGCAGAGAGGTCTTTTGTTCTCTTATCTTCTGTCTTCCTTTCTTCTCTCCTCTTTTGTCTCTCAGGCGTTATTCCATGAAAGACACGTCAAGCACACAGGTTGCATCAAATGGAACACGGCAGAAATTTTAATTGTCTTTTTTTTATCAGAGCAGTGTGAGGGAAACAGAGCTGCTGAGATCCATGGGAAAACGTACTTCAAAGGCTGGAAAAGTTGTTCAGTCAGCACTAAGTTGTTGGAGAGGGCTGGTTGGTCAGCAGAGTGCTTCGTTCTGTCAGCAAATCTAACCTTATTGTTATCAGTAAGCAAACCTTCTTCAAGAGAAAGTAGGTGTCAGTAATAAAAGGATGTAGTTCCTGTTGCCCTACTCCCCCCATCTCACCAGCTGTCAAACTCACCTGTGCTGAAAGACAACAGGGCTCACTGTCTTTCAAGCGAAGCTCATATCCCTCCGTGCGCTCACATCGTTTCCTTTACTCTCCCACAGGGAATGGCTTCGACAGCACGTTCCAAAGGGGAGCACAAGCAGAGAGTCTTCCTGACGGTGTCGTTCGGCGGTATCAAGATTTACTGTGAAAGATCAGGGGTGAGTAACATGTAAGCAGGGAGGCCACACAGTGAGGCCAAACCCAGAGTAGAGATCCGCTGATCCGACCTTTTCAGTCCATAATTGTGACACTGATACCAGACCTTTGAATATCAGTCAATACCCAATGCTCAAGTCTATTGATCTTTAGAAGACAAAAAGGCATCAGGACATAACACATTATTACATAGACAAAAATGTATTAAATGGTTGTATTTTGACTTAGAAGGAGATCAGATAGCATTTTGTTGAAGTGAAATGATCGGTCTTGTGGACCTGCCCCATTGTCCAACATCCAATCCAGCTGTTCAGATACCAGGACAGACATCTGATGTTACCGCTGGACTGCTGCATCCTTAATCCAGCAGGCACACATGCTGATTATAAAATTTTATAAATTATTATACGGCATCGTTCTTAAGTGGTCATATTATGCTGATAACATGTGTAGAGTAGGTTTGCACCCAGCATGAGTCCAGAAGCCTTTCTGAACTACAAGGACCAAGAATCACAAGGAGGTATTTCTGAATGGTCACCTTCCTGGAGGCTTGTCAGTGGGCAGAGCTAATGCCTCATGAACTGACACAACTCTTATCAACGATGTGTTTTCCTGTGAATGACTTCAACATCTCAAATTCTTCCATAAAAGTTCAACTCAGAATGAAATTCGGAATATATGACAGAACAATGAAGCACGACAGCAAAGATCACAGCTGCATCATATGGATTATGTCAGTTTTTTCAGTCACTCACCACCTATACAAACAGTACATGTCTTTCTGAATTGACTTGAAGTGTCATAAAATGCTGACTGTGTCAACAAATAGAAGCGATAATGATGCGGTTGCGAAACTACTTTAGATTCCATAGTTGGAAACAATCAAAGCTGTCTTGGGGTGATAATCAGTGAAGCTAATTGCTTTTTAGCGTGATACATTGGATTGAATTAACTCAACGTTCAGCTTCAGTCTTCAAATTCAACAGTGTATGAGGGTTTGTTCATAAAAGAGCTCACAATGAAATGTGGAAAAAAAAAAATTACACTACTGCTGGCCTGAAAAACAAACTGCTTCCACTAAGCACTCATCATAGTAGCTGACAAAGCTGCAAAAAGCATGATATGATCACAAACGTTTCTCCCCAGTAATAATAGTGGTAGACCAAGCAGTGGTCTTGCTTTTGATATTTCATCCAGAGTCGAGTGGTTTAACACGAATCCCTGTGTGGTTGGGTTATGCTGCAGGAGCCATCTGTCTGATAATGTGAGTAACAATGTTATGGTGATTCCAGGTGACAGGGCTGTTTCCTCCTCCATCCTGGCCCCCATCTCCCCCCGGTGAGCTCGGAGGCTCGCCGTTCCATTACGGGAAGATTGAGGGGCTCGGCTCTCTCTCATCCCACAGCGTAGGGTTGGCTAGAAAGGCCCGCTCAGCTCATCAGTGCTAACTGCTAATTACCAGTCAGTTCCACCCCTTAATGATCATTGCTGCTAATTACTCCATGGCTCCACCTCAGCTATCTTTAGTGCTAAAATAATAATAATGATGCAGCGGTTGGCCCATGGCTGCCAACTCCCGCCCCACCACAGACAGCCCATATATACACCCCCCACCCTCCACTTCATCCCCCACAACGGCCAAAAAAGAGAGAAAAAAGGTCAAAAAAACACCTTTGATAATATCTTTTCATGTGTCACCTCTGCAGTGAAAAGGAGCTTTAAAGCCTCCCACCACGACCCACCAGCTCACCAGATTTTGACAAGCTCATTTGTTGTTTTGTAAATCACGCCCCCCTAATGCTCTTCATTTTATTTACTGATTACTGGCAGTAAATAACACTCAACATTTAATATCCCCCTTGACTTATTTTGGTGGAAGTGGAGATCACTCCAGTTAGAGGCTGTGTCAGAAAGCATCTAGAGGCGAACGCTTTCTGTAAAGCTGACGTGATTCTCTGCTGAACTGAGAAGACTAGTCACATTAGTTTTATATTTTTACATTAATCTGAGGCATTACCAGCGACAGTACCCGCTACAGATTGTTAAATATTCAGATAAAAGCTCGTCCCTGGTGCTTAAGCTTTTCTCCTCTAATAGGAGGACTGGCAGGTGGCGGTGCCTAAATGACAGCTGAATTACTCCGTTTTGCATATATGAGTGTGTTTTCTGTCACCAACAGTGTGAGCGCGACATAAAAGTCTGTTTTGGAAACAGAGATGTCTCTTGCTTGGACATTTAATTATTCTGCTTCTGATTTAGTCAAACAGCTTAAAAGAAACGTTGCACAACTGGATCATGTCCTCAATGACGAGCTCCGGTATCAATGACACGCTCTCTTCAATCGCCTCTTCTCTTTCAGGCTCTCCATGTTGCTTGGTTGCACTCAGCTCTACTATATGCAAAGATGTTCAAGTGGGTTTGGCCCACTTTCTGTGCCAACACACTTTTATTTTTTTAATGTGAAATATCAGGTCAAATAAGACCGTGTTTTACAGTTGGTAGCATATAAAGACAGGCAGTGGATGTGGCAGCCAACGAGGACTCCTTAATTTACCACCTTCACCTTTTTGTCATTTAGGTGCTTCTGCATCATCACTCGGTCCATGAGATCAGCTACATCGCTAAGGACACCAGGGATCATCGGGCCTTCGGTTATGTTTGTGGGAAGGAGGGCCACCACAGGTTTGTGGCTATCAAGACTGCTCAGTCTGTAAGTATCTTTCCACGCTGCTTCTCCATGATCGTTCCAAACTGCCAAAGTCACAGTCATTCAGGGAATCAATGAATCAAGAAATTAAGTCTATTGTGAAATATACTGTATGTGATTTTAAAGTTTCATTTGAACAGGTTTGATCCGACTGCTCAGATCACATATGGACATGGTCATGTGACCACAACATGATAAAAGCAAATGCTTTCTTAACAACATTAATGGACCATTTTCTCAACTCATGAGCTTTCAGTGTTTGGAAAAACAGACAAAATTACAAATACATTGTCCTGACATACTTTAATATCATTTAAATTCCCCAAATGTTCAGGGAAGATTCCTGGGTATTTCAACGCTCTAACATTGAAAGGAATGCGAAACTGTTGCTTTTACATTGCAATATGGTTTCAACTCATGAATATATTAGAGATAGTAAAGTTACTTTTTCAAAGACTTTTTCTATCTCTGCTTCTGACAGGTTCAGAAGACTTTTTTGTCCCCATTTGCATTTATAAAAATAGTGTTCCCACCTCTGAAGATAATTTGGCCTTTGGCAGGATTAGTGAGTCAACAGCTGACTCCTTTTTGCCTCCAGCTGGTGACTTGATGTAGGGTACATGTTTATTTGTATTTAGAGCAGGTAAGTGAGGTACAAATACGACATGTGGTCCTGCAACATGCATCCTCACTCATTTTTTGTATGCATTTTCTTATACTATGTACATTTATTTGTTTATTTTTGCTGGCATCTTTGTATATTTATTTCTGAGGGATGATTATTGTATTTGAATATTTTCTGCAGACTTATTTTTTTCTGTTGGGATGTTTTTAATTATAGCTATTTCCCCTCAGGGATTAATAAAGTAATTCTGATTTTAATGTTAGATGTCAACTTTCCTCCAGTGAGCCAGTCGGCTGAGATGCATGTTAATGCCAGGAGTTATAGCCATAAAAAAAAAAAAAAAAAATGAAATACTGTATGAATCAGGTGATGTGTGTGAATTTGTTTACAAAAAAGGTTCACAAATCTTCACAAGTAACCGTTCAACTACATAAGAAAAAATAAGGCCTTTTAAAGGGTTTTATTGTTACTGTCATGAAGGTCTATCCACTGCATGTCGACTGGCCAATCAGCAACTGAAATTAACTGGTTTCCTAAAGTCTTAATGAAACGTTGGTGGCATGTTTTGGACAAAATACCAGAGATGCATCATAACAGGGCTCGTCTCAGCCATGTCATTTCAGCAAGTTTTTCATGTTACAATATCATTCTCAGTTTGATTTGAAGGAAAAGTTGATTACTTCATCTATCAGCTCTGGTCATCTTCCATCCCTGCTATCGGCAAAAAGCACCTAAAGTAGCGTTGGAGTCCCATCTTGGTAATCTTTTGCAACATCGCTATGGCTTTACGGCACCATGTCACACATCAGCAGCTATGAAACTAGGTCACAGAGCTATGTTGGACATCATGCCAGAGGTGACTAAGATTCAAGAAAGTAATGACAGAAGAGAAAATGAGCAAGAGACTCAAGAGTAAATCTTTGACAGCATTGTAAAAGTAACTTTGTCCTCCAGGCCTGTAGGAGACTCCCCTGAGCTAATGTAACCAAGAGGATCTGCAGGGGCTTCAGTTAAAGAGGCCACGACGCTTAATGTGGGTCAAGTCATCTGTCTTTATTTTTAAATATATATTAAAACCTTAGCAAGTATAAAAAAACAAGAGGACAGATAGTCATGTTATGGCTGGGAGACCAACCACTCACCGTCTGAGTCACATAGTCTAACAGTAAACAAAACCCAACACACTTAAAATAAGATTCAAACTTAATATGCAAACAAATCACCCTTTAAAGTGGACTCTCAGTGTTACCACCACACCAGCGAGTGGAGGACCACACCAGCCGCAACAGAAAGAGAGGAACAGAGTGTTTAAATTCTAAGAAACTAATCTAAAACACTAAAGGTAAATACAATTTAAAGTCTAAAATACTAAACAAAAAAAAAAAAAATGACAGTCAGTGCCATGCCTCAAAGAAACAGAATGACAGACTCTGTATTAAAAATCATTAAAATACACATACCATGGGGTGCACACATGCACCCCTACATTACCCAACAATGAAACTGTCCAGATTATAAAACAATACTTAAAATACTTTACCAGAGCAGGATCCGAAGCTACAGTCACTAGTTCTGGGCAATATGACGATACATATCGTGAGGACGATAGAAAAGTGTGTATCGAGCCATTTCTCTTCTATTGTTTCTATCGTTTCTAACCTAATTTTATCAATTATTACAGCAAATATGTAATTTAATAACCTGCAACGATAAATTTGATAGAAACATATCTACTTCTACAAAGTAGCCTTTTATGTTTGCACTTTTATTCATGGTTAATGCCTTAAACAGAGTTCTCTTCAACCCTGATGTTTACTTTAGACACTTTATATTGGTTTGCAAACTTTGCACTACAAGGTTACAGATTTCAGAAAGTTGAAAATAATTTGTGTTTATTTTTTATAGCTAAACTTCAGTGCAAAAATGTGTTTTTCCTCTCAGAAACTGTTGTGCACTTTAAAAAAATGTGAAAGCTACTGTACCTCTGTACCTACCTGTTTTTGCTGCACTAAAATGTATGTTTGTGACAGTTCAGCTAAATGTCCTTTCAAAATAAAGTTGAAAAGTAAGCAATGAAATTTTTGTCAAACTTTTCAGAGAATAACTGAAAACATACTTTATTATGGTATATCGTGATATATATCGTTATCGTGATATAAAATAGTCCATATCGTGATATATGATTTTTTTCCATATCACCCAGCACTAACAGTCACATTTAAGTGAGCTGAGTAGAGCGAGTCTTGAAGTCTGTGTTTTTAAACCAACCTCTCCTCAGTCTCTGCCTCTTCTAACTGGTCTCCTGGAGAGTCTTAAAAGTCTCAGCTGATCTTAATCAGCCACTCCAGTGACCTACTGCTACACTAAGAACTGCAAAAGTTCCTCTAAGTTGCTTTAATACAGCACCGTGGAAGAACTGTGTTCTCTTTGCTCTTAGGGATCGGTTCCACAGTGGCCCGGCGCCGTTGTAAATACAAATCACATATTGAGTTCGACCCAAAGACAATGGGACGTATGGATTTCTTTCCCAGCTGAAGTGATAATAACGGGTCACACAGTGGAACTGACAAAGAAAGCAAAGCCCACAGAACCGACGCAGACTACTGACAAAGAAAAAAACAGTTTTGTGCTAAAATATGATGAAGCTGGACATCTCTGTTCTGATCCAGATCTATGATGTTTAACACCTTCCAAATCTAAACCGCTCACTTACTCCCTCCATTTCTAGGCTAAAGTGGCTCTAACAAAGTGATAAGTAGGTTGTCGCTTCAGACATCCATTTATATGCTTTTAAGGACAGTTTTTTTTCCACAAAATGTCCTCTTTAATCTCTTCAATTCTTTATTTATTCCTCTTCCCCTTCCACTTGTCTCATCCAGGCGGAGCCTCTCATCCTTGACCTGCGTGACCTCTTCACGCTCATCTATGACATTAAACAGCGGGAGGAGATGGAGAAGAAGGCTCAGAAGGACAAACATTGTGAGCAGGCAGTTTACCAGGTATGACTCCTAGTCAGTTTTTTTTTGTTTTAGTGTCTATTTTTCATTTGGAGATCAGGTCACACGTTGTAACAATTCAATTAAAGTAGCAATTCATTCACACATTAGATATATCATGTTATTCAAACTTCTTTTAAAATTCATCCCCGCCTGCATTTATCTGTACGTTTGATTTATGTTCTGAACATCTGAATACAATGTAAATTAAGTAGGATTTAAATACGTGTGTGAAGAAATTGTGCATGTGTTGATGTGACTGTGGTACTAAATCACAGGCTCATCTGAAAGCAGTACAGCGGCAGCCTGTAAATGTGTTTGCTTAAAGGAAAAGACAGAGATTAATGTCGCTGGGGGTTTTTGTTTCATGCTTCTTCTTCTTTATTTTTAAATGTTTGTATCATCTGGCCTCTGTTCCACCAACACAGACTATTCTTGAGGATGAAGTTGACGACCCAGTTTACCAGGTAGGTCTTTGGTGCAACTCAGAGTTGATGCTTTTTCTCGCTTCGCTGTTTTCACTCGGGGTCAAAAGAATGTTTAATGGTAAATGGATGTTTCTCCTTCAGCCACTGATTGCTTGAATTAATGACTCATATTATTGCACCATTCCTGCAATAAACACTAGAACATCCTAGTGGACAGTTTTGTTCAACCATTCAACCCCCATTTTGGCCAGTGCAGTGTTGTAAAAACCATATTTTTCCAGTGGATCTGTGTCAGTGTTCTGATTTCTTCCAAGGACATGCCCCCCCCCACCCCCCACCCCCTGATCGGATGGTACTTCCCATCTTTTTTGCCCTGCATTTATTTGGCTGAACATTCCTTTTTTTTTGTCCTCTCTCTTTCTGTGTTTGCTCACACTGAAAACAGACAACACTAACTCTTATTCTGAATGTTATGTTCAGTGCTACGTCCAGTTGCCTCCCAGATCACCTCTGTTTGTTTTTGTTTTTCGTTGTTTATTGTTTATTGCTCTTGAACTGTGTTTTTTACATGAAGTCATTTCATTTGCAACTTTCAATTTTTTTGTTGATGTTGACAAAACTCCAGACTGTGGCCAAAAAAACTGAAGCGAATAGTTTGACATTTTGAGAAATATGTCTGTTGTTGATGTGTTAGACGGGAAGATTAACATGATTTTATGCTTTTGTGTTGAATGTTGGTGCAAGAGGAACCAGAATTTATCTTAGCTCCAGTTATCTTCGCACACAAAAAACAGCATAGTTTTTTTTCAGTTTGTTCATTTTGACAAATATTGATGACTGAGCTGTCTGTGTTCTCCTTTTATCACATTAAGTCACCTGGTACGTAAATATGATGTGAATGTGACAACGCAGTCTTCTCGTCGAGCACCCAGGATATCTCTCAAAATGTCAGACTGTTTCATTCTATCGCTTTACATGCAAAAAGGCATCTTTTTATATCAACTTCAAAGGAAATGACATGACATGTTTGAAGACTCATAACTCAAGGATTTGAAGCAAAGCCTGACCTTTAGCTGGATTATCACATTCCTGAGGTTGAAAAGTAACCTCTAGCTAAGACCTCCACATTGCCTTGAACGATTGCCTGACCTGTTATACTTGTGCTCTTTCCTCTTCCCACCTCACTCTTTTTTTTTCTCTTTCTTTTCATCTTCCCCCTTCTCTTTCCCATGGCCTATTTTTCACACCCTTCTTTTTTCCTGATCTCATTTCATTTTCTGCTCAACACCACCCTCACTCCCTCGTGCTTTTTATTTATTCCCGTCATGTCTCACCGCCTCTATCTCTCTGTTTTATATGCCATCCTCTCTCTCTGTGTCCTTCCATTTCATTATTTTATGCACCTCTATGCCTTGGCCACTACTTCTGTTCTGTAGTATATAGTGTTTGAGGCTGGACACGAACCCCTCCGTGGCCCCCAGTCAGAGGAGAGCGTTTATCAGGTACAAAGACAAGCATTGCTCCCCTTTTTTTCCTCCTTCTACCTACCCTTTAATAGATGATAATAGCATCAATACTAACACTACTTTGAGAAATAAAATGTACAGTTTTTATTCAGTTTATTTTATTTTATTTTATTTTGTTATGATAAAGGGTTTAGTCAGGTTTCAGAAGTAAGAAAAAATAATCAAAAAATCAGAGAAGGAAAAAGATGAGACAGTGAAGTCATTGAGGTTTGTTAAAGGGGATATATGACCAACAAATTTAAAGAACTGTGCTTGAAAGGGTGCCTGAAGTGATAACCGACTAAAAGCCTTGTTCGCCTAAGTTTGAAAATACGTCATTCAGCGAGTGGTTCAGGTTTGCATCACAGACCCAGATCGGAGTAGACTTTTCCAGCTTCCACATCTTTATCTCCACCCAGTTTCACTCGTTGCTTGCTGCACCTCTGAAGCGAGTCGCACAAAGCTGTAACAGTGATTTCAAAAGAGGCACACCGCACACAAGAGTGAGGTTAAGTGTCTAAAACCATCTGCTACAGAGAAAGCTACAAGTTATGGCTGAAAAGGGAGCTTTTATGACTGGATCCCTGTACTGTTTTAACCAAAACATGTCATAGACATTTAAGGAAATGGCCTCAGCCTTAAAAAAAAAAAAAAAAAAAAAGGACATTGTGTCTACTTTAGAGTTTGCAACCTATTTGCCAACACTAGCTGTTAATCTGGTGAGGTTTAACGCCAAGTCAGGAGCATCTTCTTTGTCAAAATGCTTCCTGTGAATCTTTTTTTTTAAAGACATTTAAAGAGCAGAGTCAAAAATAACAATCACCTCCATCTGATTTCGAGATGAGAATTGACTAACTTGTAAGCACAGTAAATATTATTAAACTCTGTTGAGGAGTAGCACATTTAGTTGCTTCCTGAAGTATTTAAAATGACTCATTGTCAAGACTGTGAAAATGACATTGATTTGCCTTCGATTGGTAAAATATACTCAATGTTTCCTCTGAGTGCTCAGAAGTTAAAAGCCACTCTGTGTACCGGCCGTTCAATGCTTTTAATACCACAACAGTTTCTTTGAGCATTACAACTTAAAAAAAAAAAAAAAATCATTATGTATTATTATTATTATTGTTGTTGTTGTCGTTTTTATGTTGTGCCAGAGAGGATGATAATTTTTAAGGATGATGTGACTGAGAGAAAATATGTTCAGTTATTGTGGTTAATATTAATCCAGCATTAGATTACTGATAAAACTTAGTAAATGGTAATAACAGATGGCAGAATAAAAATAGTAAGCCATTCAATATGAAATCTAATTTTAATGACTAGTTATAAAAAAACTTGTTGGAACTTTTATGCTTAATTTGATGTCACATCGTGTCTAAACCAGCATCAGCGTTGCCGTGGTCACTTGTTCGGTCTGGTTAGTTCGCTCTCTGCCTTTATAGCGAGCTCCTTTTATACATCCAACACTATAAGCCTTTGATTTCAGACCAGTTGAAGGACCAGCTAGGACTCTGGGGACCGATCATATGGTTTAATCCTACCTCCCACCCTCTCACTCTCTTTTTGCCTCTCTACATCTTGCCTTTCTGTAGGAGATGAAAGATGCAGGAAGAGAGAGAGAGAGAAAGAGAGAGAGAGAGATTAATCACTTTCCATGCCATTTGATCTCAGAGCGAAACAAGATCAATAGACTTGGGGAAAATGTAACTGGAAGTCAACTAGTTGGGGGAGAAGTGTGGGGGGGGGGGGGGCACGCAGCAGATTAAGAGTAACAGAAGTAAACAAAAAAAGACTAGAGCTGAGGCTTTTTCACATCATCACATGAACCAGCGCAGACTGTTCTAGAATAACATTAGGCTTCTTTAATAGACACAGAGCCTGCTTCGCATCCTCTTCAAGCACTGTTTGCTGTTAGTATTGATTTAAGCAGAATTGATTCAGCAGCACAACTATAAAATTTGCATAATCACACTGTGCTAAAAGATAAAATCACATCAGAAAAAGGCCTGGGCAGAAATTGATTACGTTAGTTTTTTTTTTCTCTTAATAGATATGTTTCAATTTTTCCAAGCTGCTTTTTTTTTTTTTGGATTGTTTTGTTTTGTTTTGTTTTTTAAAGCCAGCTAGTCAAAGAAACAAAGATGTGTTGAACTGTGACTTACATTTGAATCGACGTCCAATCTAACGCAGGTCCCAACCAGTCAGCAGAAGGAAGGGATCTATGATGTTCCAAAACGCCATTTCATGACTGTAGGTGTTTTCTTTTTATTATTTATTTTTTTGTTTGTTTGTTTCTTTTCTTTTCTTTTATTTTTAATTCTGCTACTTGCAAACCTCTCTTTAAAATCCTCCTGAAGGAAATGCCATAAAGCACCTTTTCCACTGCTCTGCTCTACTGCATTAATAGCTGCAGTCATAAACAGCTGGAGAAGATGTTTCCCAGTCAAGGGTCTATCTCTGCATCCACTTTCTGGGATGATGATGAAGCAAAGCTTCAAAATATGACAGCTGATTGGTCGACTAATTTCCCAGAACGTTGAATAGGCATGCTTCGTATCTTATAACTCTGAATCTGACACCACATGGTCTAAACAAAGCCCCTGTCTGCTGGTCCAGCTGACTGGAACAGTGGACAGGCTCGGTACCGTAGATGAACGATGAGCTGTTTCATCTTCCTCAGAGGATGGACATGAGAGGTTTGTACGTGGGGTGGGTTTGGGTTGAGTTGCATGTAGTGTAGTCAAAGCTATTTAAAGTCAAAAGCAACACACAGTCATAAAAACATTAACAAAGAGCAACATGTTTTTCTACAAAGAATTGATCTGATCAGAAAGCAGTACAAAACAAGCATCTTTACTGACCCGACTGGCATTAGTTATTATCTTGTCCTGGTAGGTTTTGCAGTAATGAAAAAAGTATATATCTCGCCACACATTCACCCAGAGAGAATTCCTGCACGACTTTCTGGAAGCAGCTGCAGCAAAACGCTTCTCAAGTCTCTGCTGTTTGTGTGTTTGTAGCTCCGGATATCAGAAAGATAAACTATCTCGGCCCCCGTTGCTATCTCACCTAAACAGCCCATGCCAGTTTAAGTAGCGGCGCTTCGATATCTCTAAGTGTTACTGCTTGTCTGTTCATTCAGTTGGAGCTTTTTTTTTTTGAGAGCCTCAAGCTCCCCTGATGTGCGTCAGAGCCAGCAGGGAGAGACTCGATGTGCAAAGTGCTGACATTTTTTTTTTTCTTCTTTTTTTTTTTTTTTTTTCAAATTGTAACTCATTCTGTGCCCCTAAATGGTTTCAGAGTGCCCTGCAAACCGTATATTTGTTATGTCCTGGCTTATTTGAGGAGGACATAAACACCATGTGGGCAGCAACCCTGATTGCTGCTACACCCATTTCCTTCTTTTTAATTGTACTGTGTGTGTGCGTGCTTCTTCGTAGCATGCTAATTCTGTATGTTTTGTTTGACCTTTTGTGCTTGTGCGGCAACTCATTGTCTGCTTGTGCATGGCCTCTAACATTCCATGCAACTTTTCCATCCCATAGTATCTTCCACAGCCATGCCCCCTCTCCTCTAAGTAGCGTAAGTAGCAGACAGAGGGGATAGAGCAGGAAGTAGGCTGAGGTGACCTCATGGTCTTGGATGGGTGGTTCCAGAAGCTCCTTCATTAAATCAATGAAATGAACACACACTTTTTATATTTTTACAGTCATACAGTCATGTGCCAAAAAAAAAAAAATGAGTACCACCTCTTTGAATCCTGTTTTTATGTCTGAAAATAAAATGATAGTAGCTCTTTCTTTTAGGTAAATACAACCTCACACGGACAATAGCATATATCTTTTCTTCACCATGACAGTATTTTTCCAAAATGAAGCCAAAAAGAAAAGCAAAGAAAAAGTCATGTATGTATGTTGCAGACATGTGCTGCTAATTGTTGGCCCTTGTTGAGTCTTTCATTAGCAGGGATAAAAGCAGAGATTTTAGCAGTTTCCTGGTCTGGAGCATTCAGGTATGTGTTAATACAACGCAAACAACAACTACAATGTACATATAGAGCAGCTTTCTGGTTCAAGAACCATTCAAGGGTCTTTTACGATGCAAAGCAGCTTTTCTCTCTCTGTCTCACAGTCACACACACACAGATACATTTATTGGGCTTATTTATTTATTTATTAGACCAAATTATTTCTATAATTACTTCTATTATTCCCATAATTACTCCTATAAATTAGATTATAGTTTATGCACATGTAGCCTAGGCAGGATTTAGTGTCACCAATTAGTCCAAACAGCATGTTTTTGGATGGTGGGAGGAAACCCACGTAAACACAGGAGGAGAAGCAAACTCCACGCAGAAAGACCAGCTGAACCGAGATCCAACTAAATCTTTTAGTTAAGCGTCAGTCCTAACTACAGCAGTACTGTGCTGAAGGAAATGCAGAAGAAGAACAGAAGCAGCAGCTGCAGCAGAATAGCAGCTCCATGCTAGAACCTGCAGAAGGAGAAGGAAGGGAGACTACAGAAGACAGACAATATTAATGCGATGAAATGATCCACGACAATCTTAAATCTTGATAATAGAAACAGAGTGAAGATGCCCGGTGCATCATGGGAGTCCACCCAGCAGCCTCGGCCTGTAGCAGCATAACCAAGGGATGAGCACAGAGTTAAAAGCTAAGGAAAGTTTTAACCTAACCTTAAATGTAGAAAGGGAGTCTGGCTCCTGAACAGAGGCCAGAAAATGATTCCATAACAGAGGAAGCCTGGTGGCTAAAGGTTCTGTGACCCTTTCTGGACCTACAGACTCTGAACAGCAGGTAAACCTGCATTTAGGGAGCAGATTGTTCTACCAGGACATTATGGAACTATGAGGTGTTGATATGTCAGGAGCTTTATTGTTCAAGACTTTATATGTAAGAAGTCATATGTTGAATTCAATTCTAGATATAACTGGGAGAGTGTAATGAAGCTAAAACTGGTGAGATGTGATCTCTAGTTAACACTGGTGCTGCAGCATTCTGGAGCAGCTGGAGGTTTTTAACACTACTGCTTCAAAATATCCCTATATATATATTACTAAATGGGTATGGATGGATGGATGGTTTTAAAATGACACCAAGATTCCTGACAGCAGCGCTTAGAGGCTAAGGAAATGTGATCTAAATGAACTGTAGAGCTCAAACTGTTTCATCCTAATTAAGAAGCAGAAAATTAACAGTCGTGCAGACCTTCACATCTTTAATGCACGTAATGCGTGTATCCATGACTGAGACTGGAAAAACCGCATAGTGCTTCTGGATCAATGTTCTACGGACAAATAAGTAAGGTGGAACTGTTTGGCCTTCATGCACAGCGCCATGTTTGGTCAAAAGAATTTCAGCAGAAACCCCTGGCATCCACTGTCAAGCACGGTGGTGGAGGTGTGATTATTTGGAGCTGTTTGGCAGCTACAGGACATGAGTACCCTGCAGTCATGTAGGCGACTAACTGTTTGCACAATTAAAGGCTGCTTAACTAATCAGCCCATTAATCGGAAAGAACTTGATCTACAAACCTTTGAATTGGGAGTACTTGGTATTGCCTGCACAAATCTTTTTTTTTTTTTTTTTTGCTTAAATTTTTGCTAAATAAATAATGGCACACTGGTAAAATATGTTGTTGTTCATCTGAGGTTGTATTGTAAACTTGATTTTTATGATGTCGGTCTAAAATAGAGGCCACTAACCTTTGCACATGACTGCACATGTCTGCTTGTAGAAGAAAATCAACACGATAAAGTGGCCCGGCGTCTCACAGGGGCTCTCATGATTGGCACACATAAGTAGATCTAATCAGAGTCTGTTATATAGCACCCAATAGACTTTTACCCAATCAATTACAGGAAACCGTGAAAGATTCATTAAAAAAAAAAAAAAAGATTCATTATCTGATAATGAAATGAGGGAACAACTGTTTCTTACCATTCACAGCACAAATTGCTTTTATGAATAGATTTCACTCCTCTCACCCACCCACCCACCCACCACCCATGCAACCACCATAAACTAGGTGGAGATAAATTAAGGGTTTGTGTAACTGTGGAGTCTCATGTTGTGATGTATCACTGGACTTTCTCTCTCTCTCTCTTTTCCTGTGGTTCAACTCAAAGAACATCAACCACTTTGATCTTTTTGGTGACATGTCCACTCCTCCCTCGGTGAGTATTTTTTTTTACATATAATTGTAGAATTGCTATAAAGTTTTGTTCGGACGTTCATGGAGATCTATATTACTCACACTGCTCACAGATCAAGTTTAATGTTCAACACTGTGACTTTTAGCTGACTTTGACAGCGGTGACATCAGTGTGTGTGTGTGTTTCCTCCCAGATGCCGCCATCACCTGCCAACACGCTGGACCCGACCAGGACCAGCCGCCAGCAGCAGCACAACCCCGCTGAGCTGTACGCCCCGTTCAGCCCCACCTCTGTGCCGTCAGGTACGTATCCAGCCTGAAATGCTGCATCTTTGCCACATTGCATACATGCTCCAAAACTGAATTCAATTTTTTGAACAGTTAACAAACAAGTTGACAGGGATGGTGATACAAATGATCTGTTTTTCTAAATTCACAAAAGTATAAACGTGAGTCTAAGGCACAGATGGATGATCGCTGAGGGGTTGGATGTGGCCGCTGGACCGTCTCGGTTGTGGATTATTATAATCGACACATTAAATTGTTCTCGTGGGAGTTAAAACAGATGTATACTTCCGTTTTACTTGGCTGCACGTTTGACTGGACTAAACATGTTATTGCAGAGTAACCAGTCAGTAAAGTTGCGATGAATACTCCAGAAGGAGACTTTATAAGGGCTTTATAAAGTCTTTTATAAAGAGGTTTTATGATTTTCAATCACATTCTGTCATAAATATTAATCGGATGGAAAAAGGCTTGAGAGTTCCAGCGTATTTAAACAGAATATCAGGAGGATTTTTTTTGGAAGGATTCAAATTTTTCAAGAAGGTTTCAAGTTAGTTCTCAGGCTGAATGTTTTAACAGTCAGGCATCTGAGAACTGGCAGCCACAGTTAGTCGCATCCTGTTGTACCTGAAAGTTCATTTTTAAAAGACAGTATGATCGAGGCAATTAGAAAACTGTAGCAATGTCTTAATTAAATCGTTCGAAGCTTGACCCTTTGATTCACTATATCAATATTACCCTGTGGCAAACAAAATGTAGCCCACCGCTCTTCTAAGAATGTCTTCTGGAGGTTTTAATGAAAATCCATTGGTGCTAAAATGCCGCAGGAAGGATTTACATCAACATGGAAAATACAAGTGTCTCAGTTGAGGTCGAAGATGTATATTTATGTCTTTTTTTTTTTTTTCAAAAGACATAATTTTCCAATAATACCACAAAATACCACAGAGATAAAACTCCATTTCCAACCACATATTTAATATTTACTGCTCTGTCATAGGTGCCATTTTTACAGGATGGAGGTAAACACTCCACCCCCCCTTTTCTGTGGGGTGTACCTACAGTCATGGAAAAAAATTATTAGACCCCCCTTGTTTTCTTCAGTTTCTTGTTCATTTTAATGCCTGGTACAACTAAAGGTACATTTGTTTGGACAAACATAACGAATAACCACAAAGATTGCTCATAAGAGTTTTATTTAAGAGCTGATATCTTACCATTTTCCATGGTTTTCTTGATTATAACCTAAATCACTTAAGTTTTTACATCAATAGCTATGACGTTGTACTGCCAAAAACACTGCTTTTATGCATTCAGTGTTTTCTTTTCTGTCTGTTTTAGTCACATGATGACGTTTAGTGGTACCAGGTATTAAAATGAACAAGAAAGTAAAGAAAAAATGGTGGTCTAATAATTTTTTTCCATGACTGTATTTGTTAAAATCGCTCTTGTTTCGTGCTATCCTCTTCTGAGGTACAGCAAATGCAGTATGATGTGAAATTGTGTTAAAAATAAAGACAGAAGGGGTGGATGATTCTACTCTGATCTGCTGTGTGATTTTTTAGTATCCTGTAAAATCTAAAGAGCTTGTTGAATGACAGTTTACCTGAACATTTTAAGACCCGGGCCACCCCGAACAAAGTGATTTGTTTGTGTACTGTCAGAGATTTTGATTTAGTCGTCTATTCAAACACCCCAAGAAATGCTTTAGAGCACAGCATAAATGATTTTTGTCATATAATTTTGTCCTTGATTGCATCAGCATTATTTCAGCATCAAATAGTTCTCATTGCATATCAAAGTTTGCACGTATTCATTTAAAAGCATGCTGTAATCTTGAAATCCATACACTGAACCAGTAATTTTATGGAGTTACGTGTTTAATTGTGTTCATAATAATAATAATCTTTGCTCCCTTTTCCTGTCTGAATAAGATTGAATCACTTCTTTCCTCCCCTGTGACTTGTTCAGGTTATATGACAATGGGACCAGTGCAGGCCGCTCAGTGGGCCCAGCAGCCGTTTCCTGGCCAGGCTCAGACTCTGGCCTTCCCGGTGCAGGGGCCCCTCCAGGTGGCTCAGGTCCTTCCTGGTGGTCAGCCGGTCATCTGGAGCCAGGCCAACATCTTCCCCGCCACTCAGCAGCAGTGGGCTGCCATGGCAGCCTATATGCCGGCGCAGACGGTGGGCGTAGGGGGCCACGCCATCCCAGCTGCCATGCTCCAAGGCTTGGTACCCATCACCACCATGTGTCCACAGTCCTGCGACATGTCCGCCCCCTCCTCGGCCATCACCAGCCCCCAGCACACAGCCGACCCCACCCTCCTCCAGAGGCAGCTCAGTCTGGGGAAGGAAGGACTCAGTGTTGACTCGGATGCAGGCGAAGGCCCTTCAACGTCAGGAGCGGCAGGTGTGGCGCCTGGCGCTGCGTCGGCGGCGGTGAGCAGGTGTGGAACCCCAGGCCTGGCGAACGTACCGGACACGCTGCTGCCGCCTCAGCCCGCTGTGACCCAGGAAGAAGAGGGTAGCTGCAGCGATCTTGACCTCTCTCGGATGACCCTGAGCCCGGGTGCATCCACATCACCGTCCACCGAATCTCGTAAGTCTCTCTCATTATCTCGAAGCAAAAGTCCTGAACTCCATTAAACCATTTTTACGAGTCATGTAAGTAGTTTTAGCTAACAATACGTCACTACCACTCTGCAAGTTTGCCAGTTTAGACCACACATTATACATTTGACCCACAATCTCCCTGGAAACTTTACAATATATATGTCTTCTACCTAAAGAGATGCCTTTGGTGCTTAAATAAATAACATTTTTCATAAACTAAAAAAAAAAAAAAAAAGACCAAGTCCAAAACCAATGTAAAAAAAAAAGAAAACTATGGTCTCATATTAAAATAGGTCACCAAATCTGGATGAACGTCCTGCCAGTGACTCTGTGCCGGTCTAGCCTTCTGAGGACTTCCTGTTTCCATCCTCGATGACAGTCCTGTCACATCACAGCACTCCTTGTCTCCTCATCATCATATTGAGCCAGAAAGACCATTTCACTTTGTTTTCGTGATGTAGTTTGCTGCACAGTTCATTAGAGGAAATGGAGACACTTTTCCGCCAGCGTTTGATTAATCTCAGGTTGAGAGAGGACTGGAATACATCCGCCACGTCTGCCAACTGTCTGGAACCACCAGCTGCACAATAAATCTGGGGATATAGCGAGGACATGAAGGACCCACCTGGTGCTCCCTTCTCATCCCAAACAAGTCACAAGTGGAGGAGAACTGGAGAGACTATGTTGTGTTGCTGTGGAGGGGGGGGGGGTTCATAAGCAATAAAAGTCCTTATGTAGATGTTTTTTCTTCAACACATTTTTCTTCGTCGCAGCATCCACTCCAGCCCCTCAACAGAGCTCGTCGTCAGACTCCCCTCCCTCCCAGGCCAATGACCCCCCCACTGATCGCTTTCCTGTCGATGCGGAGGGGAGCCCCAGCAATGCCAAGGAGGAACAATCAGTGAGTGCTGTGAGTGTCATGGACGGCGTTTAACTGTTTGTAGCTGGTAGTTGTGATCCAGTCAGATGATCTTTGACATGCACGTACAAACAACAGAATGTCATGTGACTATTATGGCAAGCAAGACTGAACTGACCTTTTTTTGAACAAAAAAAAAGTCAAATCAACTAAACTTTAAAGGTCAAACATAATTTGAATGTGCTGATTAAATCAGATGTGATAAGATAAAATCACATTTCAGGATAATTCTATTTTTTTGTCATCGTCCTAAATGCTAAGGCTGTGAATGTGAGAGTCCTTAGAAGATGATGAAAGAGCTGATACGGATAAAAATGAGAAACTGGACTACATTTCTCTGTCTCTCCCTCCCAGAGTTCTGTTGCTGCCGAGCCTGTGGATCGGACTTGTCCTCAAGAAGACAGCTAGAGAACAACGCCAGTGAGACGGTGAGTGTTTCATCATCTCATTTTACTGTTGTTTCCCCGAGTTATTAAACATCTTCTTCACTTCGTGACATTTGTGACCTTATTCTCCAGTTCTTTTCAACCTCAATGTCAAGCTGCTCCTCTCGTCTCATTTACCCCCCCCCCCTTTATTAGATTCATAGTTTTGTCAGTCAGTCTATCTCCTTTTTGAAGGACTGCTTTACTGCCAACTGCAAAATGGCCTTGTGTAGAAGTGTAGTAAGTGTAGTAGTGTAGCTCCCTGTGTTGGTCCACAAACCTCTGCATGATTTTAACAGAGAAGGCATGATGTCGCCACCTGGTGATGAGAGTTATAACTGCACTGACTCGGCTAATTTACTGTCGTTGTTTTCATTTTAGGGGATGGAAGCTCTCAAGGCCAAGACTAAAGCTCATGAGATAAAGGAGGAGAGAGACGACTGACAGTGAGCAGCGGCTTCTATCGCAGCTGGATCACACGCATCTGCTCTGTTTCTTTGTTTTTCTTTTTCAAACTATAAAGCATATCACAGGAACTGCTTTTCCTCTCAGAGGCCACGCGCTGTACTGTCCTCCTGAACCGGCCCGAAGCTTGATGATCAGTCTTTGGCTTTATCATCCAATCAACTAACCCTTTCAACCAGGAAGTGACCTTTGATCTTTGACTGAAACCTTATAACGGGAGGTGACTGCAGGAGGCTGCATCTGTGAGGATATGATTAAAAAAAAAAAAAAAAAAAAGAAACAGTGTTGATGCAGATTATTTTTTGGAAACTCTTCACGGAGGAGCAGCGTCACGCTGGACGTGGACGACCTTTGGTTTGTCGACTGCCGCCAGCAGAAACTGGATTTGCCGAGTTGCTGCCATCGTGTTGCTCCACTGATCCAGATGTTTGCATGAACAGACTTCGACGTGGACTCGGTGGACTCAGCCGCGAGCAGAACCGAGCTCCGCGGCTGACATAAAATCAAAAATGATGATTATTCTTTTTTTCTTATTTTCTAAGCTGTGAATTCTCAGTCGATGACACTGAGCCCTTCGGGTGTCAAAATGACTCCAGGTCATCAATGCTGACATCAAATTTTGCCAAACATCTATTTTGTAAATAGGAATCTTCCCAGTTCCCCCTGACCTGAGCCTCTGTGCCATAAGATAGCTCTCTGCCTCTTGGATGCCAGTTACCTGTGTTTGTCTCCAGCAATGCCCCACCAGCACCTCCATTCTTGACGTTTGGACATTTGTTTAGCTTTTGCAGCTGTTTTTTTTTTCTTTTTGTTGTTGTTTTTTTTTATATAAATTGCAAATAACGTCCTCCTTTTTGGTTGGTGAAAAATGAGCTGTGAATATGCGTTACATGGTTATTCGAAATCAAGCCTGCTGTCTTTCATTTTGAACTTTGCAAATGAAAGTGAAACGAAAGGAAAATCATTTAGTGGCAGATTTTTCTGCATCTTTTGGCTTTTAGGTACTCCACATTACCCACGAGGTCGCGTTGTTTACAATTTGCCTCAGAGAGTCTTATCTCTATATGCTTTCTTGAGCAAGTGAGCGGAGCAAACTGATAATAGATGGCTTAATAACCACAACCGGAAAGACAGTAGAGTGCATTTCATTACCTTATTGAGTTTATTTTTATTGTCTGGTCACCATTCTTGTCAGGTCATTGTATACAGTGAACAGGTTATCGTTGTAACAAAGCACTTATTGTAGGTCTGCTTCACTGAGTTAAAGTTGTCAAAAAAGACAGGCCGCTTTATATGACATGATCGGTAGAAAATCACTATTAATTATTAGACTTACAGTAATGAATGGTAACTGTACCCCTGCTTGTGAAAGACAAATGAAAATCATCCAAAAAATATTTTGTAAATTTTATTTATGAAATCAAGAATGGCCATGAAAAGTAGAAGAAGAGACTTTTGTACGTCTATGACTTCCCCCCATGCACTGTAACCATGCCACCGCTCAGCCACAAATAAAATACCATGTGATTCCCACGGCTGCCTCTGCTTTTGTTTCTGTTGACGTGCAGGAGCAGCGGGAACCGGTGAGACAGCCAACAGGGGTTGCTCTCCACCCGCAGATACGTTTAGGACGATCGTGTTGACATGTGACCGTTAAAGACTACTTCCTGTACGAATCATGGTGTTAATAATCGGAGAAGTAGGTCACCTGCTTCTTGGTCTTTTTCTTTAATTTCCTTTTCATTAGTTCTTCAATAAAACGAAAATGTTGTTTTATTAAAATCTGAGGATGTTTACAGGGGTAATCAAACACAAAAAAACCTCATCCACATCTGGATCCCCATAGATGTCCCGGGGCAAAAAGATAATGAGCAGCATATTGTATTTTATAGGTTTATCTTTAATATAGTTTTTGTGAAATGAATATATATGCTATGATATCAACATGTTCAAGTCAGGTACACCTGCTAAAAATTAAAACCCTAAGTGTTGCTGGTGGCACATTACTGCCTTTTTCTTTTACTCTATCAGTGGTAATACCTTTCTCTGTTTAGGTAAACTGTAGCTGAGTTGTGTGATTGTGCCATTCTGTAAAATCCAGAATGAGTGAAGGTGAACAAAGTTTAAAGGTCAGAGAGACACAAACATGACTCAGGATTTGACCACGAGTCTGACTTCATTACGATGGCCTGATTTACTGTTGTCATATATAGTTAATATAATATTTTCTAGCTGTTTCAGACGCATTGCAAGCTACAGATTTTACCTGATGACGTCTACGCCATTTGAAAGGGACTATTTTCTGCCCAGCAAGGTTTTCTGTAAAATACAAATGTTTAATCAAGCTTTAGATCTGATTCTGACCTGTAGAAAATACACTCAGACTTTACATTTAACACCCCAGTAACTGGCTTTGTGGCTCTGATGGTGGTGAAAAAAAAAAAAAAAAAAAAAAAAAAAAAAAAAAAAAAAAAAAAAAAAAAAAAACAAAAAAAAAAAAAAAAAAAAAAAAAAAAAAAAAAAAAAAAAAAAAAAAAAAAAAAAAAAAAAACAAAAAAAAAAAAAAAAAAAAAAAAAAAAAGAAAAAAACAAAACAAAAAAAAAAAAAAAAAAAAAAAAAAAAAAAAAAAAAAAAAAAAAAAAAAAAAAAAAACCCCCCCCCCCCCCCCCCCCCCCCCCCCCCCCCCCCCCCCCCCCCCCCCCCCCCCCCCCCCCCCCCCCCCCACCCCCCCCCCCCCCCCCCCCCCCCCCCCCCCCCCCCCCCCCCCCCCCCCCCGAGTGTAAAGGCAGCAGTGAGTTCATATCAAGGCCAGTATTGATCAGTGTGTGTTTACACAGCGAGCTGAGAAGTGCCTTCTCCTCTGTCACAGTGGGCCATAACACACAATCATGATGGTACAAACGAGGGAACTCGGTCCTCACAGATGTCTGCTCCGTATTACCCTGAGTTTGGTGCTGCTGAGGTAGGAGATTTATCAGTCTGTTTGGTGCGGTGAATACATTTTTTCTGGTTGTGTTTGAGTTCCACTAAGGTCTAATGTAGTTGTTCAGCTGTAAAGTAACACACGAGAACGGAAACATTTTCTGAGATTTAAAAAAAAAAAGTGATCGCTTTGAAATCTAACTCAGAGGCAGGGATGGCTGAAAAAGATTTATTTTGATTTTGATTTCTTTGCAGATATTCTGAATTTAAGATATATAAAGCTGTTTAGAAGGAACTTTTGTATTTTGTAGCTCAGAGGGTCCCCCTACAGGCAAGGAGGTTAAGTTGCTTTTTCTCTTCTTCACTCTCTTACTCGAGCCACTCTCTATCTTGAGTCTCGTAGTCTCTGTCATGACGCCCACTGTAGTTCTTCTGAAGGTGGTTTTATCATTGTAGATGTGTCACATGGTGCAATTAAGTTACAGAGATGACCAGGATGGAAGTTCAAAGTTTGGACGGAGTTTGTCAATAGTAGAGACAGGAGGCTGTGTAAGCTACATAAACACAATCCCTTTGTGTTGCTTTAATATCTTTTTTTTTTTTGTCAGCCTCATTTTACTTAATAACCTACATACATTTTTCCATTTTTTTTTTTTTTATTTCTGTCCTGCAACACATTCCACTTGAAAGGGATTTTGCATAGTTGCATACCGTTAGATCATTCAAGGGATCTGGAATAATTTTAGTTCATAAAGTGTAAAGGTGCGAGCCCAAACTGGACATCCATGATGTCTGATGCCTCAAGAACTGTCATCTATAGCTGTAATAACGGGAAGAACAAAAAAAGAAGCCTCATGTTACCCTTGTCCAGAGGTGATGTTGACATCTCCAGGTTCTGACACATCTGGGATGGACCATCACAAATTGGAAATATGTATTGTGGTGAGATGACTCAGCATTTCAGATCTTTTTCAGGAGGAGGTGAGCCCTGTGTGCTCCAAGACAAAGATAAAAAAGAACAATCCAGACTATTATTTTAGCAACAAGCTCAAAAGTCCAGGCTCTCTGATGGTATAGGGTCGTCAGTTTATACTTTTGTAATGGCAGCAGCAATAGAGAAAAGTAAACAGAGCTTTTGGAGCAACATGTGCTTCCTTCAAGACCACGTCATTAACATTTTTTTTTTCATAAAACATTGCAAAACAGCATTCTGCACACATATCAAAGGTATGATTAATGGAAGATGAAGGTACGGACACTGGAGCGCCCTGCTTGCCAGTCCTGACTTGTCCCCAAAAAGGGATGGGTGGGGAATTTTTAATTGAAAAAAGCAACAGTGTTGATCCACACTGCTGCACACATTAAGACATGTTTGCTGGAAGAATGGAACAAAACAACCACTGAAAACACTTCATCACTTGAGATCTTCTGTGAAATAATTCCTTCAAAGTGTCATGAGGCGGAATGGCAACATTACAAGTTTGTAAAAGCTTTACTGTATAAGCTTTTTTTATGAGGTGCAAGCCTGAAATACAAAAACTGATGCATACAAAAAATAAAATAAAGTGAAATGAGGTTAGCTAGAAAAAAACATCCTGGTCTTACACTGTCTGCACAACCTGACCTCTCTTTCTCTCCTTACTTTCAGAGCGTCACTGTTACTGTTTGTTCTAATTTGATTGTCATCTGGATTTTGCAGTAAAGTTGCTCAAACAGCAGCGAGCAACGAGGACCCCAGCGTCCGTGAAGCTCGATCAGTGGGAAATCAGGTGGTGGTTCATCCGGTGGACTGTGTTTTATCAGAGTGGAGCGCATGGTCGCGCTGTGACACCTGTCAGAAAAAGAGAGTAAGTACGGCGATGACGCAAAGTTAGCAGAGAGAATGGGCATGTTCCCACGTTTGCATTATAATCTATAATGAATAATAAATAAAACTATTGGTCCATGTGAATATCCCTCTTGGGTTCAGTGATTGGCCCAAGTCACCTATTTTGGGCCTATGACCCATGCGATAACCGCTGAGCATAACGGCTACGAGCAATTCACGTGGAGCCCGTGGAACAATGCCCAGAGGGACCCCATCTTTCAGCTCATTTTATACCTCAGATGGGCCCCACATATGTGGGTAAGATGATACAACCAGCAGTCCTTGAGCTCCCTCCATCTAAGTGTAATTCACTGGTAAATATAAAAGACATTCAGTTGGGATACACTCAGAGTTTTGTTATCATCGAGCCGCTCTTTAAAGACAGTTCTGGGGCATTCAACATTTTGACATTTAAGAGCTGTACTTCTGCACGTACCGCAGAGAATTCCACTGCTGGCAAAGGTCTAAGTTGATGTACTCCAGTCCTCTATCTTATCCACTTTACAAGAGGGGGGATTAATAAACTTGACATGACAGAGTGAAAACAGCCTACTAATAAGATTTCAGCTGTTATAGCTCCCTGGAGCGGTTTCCCAGCCTCCTTCACCCGGCTGATGGCAAATCTGCCTCTGTTTCTGTGAACCCTATGTCCTTTTTTTTTTCCTTTTTTTTTTCCTGCAACCATTCAGTATCGTTACGCTAAGCTGGAACAGCCTTCTCAGTTTGGAGGGGAAGCATGCAATTTTCATGGCAGAGAAGAGGAGGCCTGCGAAGTTCCAGCCCGCTACACCTGTGACAACGTGCCTCTGTGTGAGGGCTTTCTCTGTACACAAACAGGTATGTCCTACCTCCATCCCCGTTACGCCACACTCTACTGCCTGTATTAAACTATCAAACCAATAATATAAGTTCACTCATTCATATCTGCACAATGATTCAAGCAAGTGAAAACTTACTGAAAATGAGAGCAATGTTGGGCGATGAATGGGAAAAAAAAGGAATGATTTATCATTTTACTCTTGGTTCCTTTACTATAAATGAACCCCCGGTCAATTCTTACATTACACTATGACATGATGGAAAAAAAAAAAAAAAAAAAAAGGTTTTTTCTTGCAATTTTCGAGACACCAGCCTCAGAAGAACAGCAAATCAAGCATGATATGAAGTCGAGGGTGCAGATAAAGATGTGGAACCTTAACTTTATTCTTATCTGGGTCTGTGACAGTACAGTTCAAATCCAGAAGGTTCACTGAATGGCATATTTTTAAACTCAAACTGCACAGAAAGTAAGCGGCAGGGTGGTGTTATGTCAGAAGGTTTTAATGCCGGTAGTCACTTCAGATATAGGGATGGGAATCGAGAACCGGTTCCTGTAGAGAACCGGTTTCAATTCCATGGAATCGTTTTCTAGCGATTCTCTTATCGATTCCAGCCAGCACGAATCTCACGTAATTTACGCAAGTTACGCACAGTCAAATCCAAGAAAGCACTTGCGTGATTAAGTTACAGCAGCGTCCCAATTGGCAGCACAGTGACGGATGTGCTGGTATGGCCATCTCAAAAGACTCCCTCCTGAACATCCCACTCACGCTATCCTCCACGTTGACCCCGAATCTGCCAGCTGGAAACGCCCCCGCGGTGCTCCCCGCACACGATGGATGGACGCTTTTACCAGGTACTGACTGTAGCCGAGCCTCTAGCACTGGACCGACCCAAATGGAGAAGACTGGTGAAACTGATTGGCTCTACGCATGGCGTCACCCCCGCCGCCGAGCAAGAGACCCGATTATGATGATAATAATGATGATGATTAAGTTACGTCGGTTTAGCACGGGCATTGGAGTTGTAAACAACAATGGCGCCAACCAGGTTCAAACGCTCCAAAGTTTGGCTTCACTTCACAAAGAATTATGACAACAAGGCAACTTGCAGTCATTGTAAAGTGGAGATAACAGCATCGGGAGAGAACACGACTAACATGCAGAAACATTTGCGCACACAACATGCAATAACGAGTGTCGTGTTTTTGACGCGCTTCAGACTGATGGATCTCAACCCAGCGGCAGCAGCAGTAGCCAAGCTAAGATCACCTCTGGCAACTCTGGTAGCTATGCCACTGCCTATGTGCTTCTTTGTAAGACATGCTATATTAATGCCGTGCTATTAAACGAATGCCTTCTGCGTTACATTTAGAAGATGACCGTGACGAGAGAGAGTCTGACTGGCTCAGAGGCTGGAAGACATGATTATTTTTGCAAAAGAATTGTTAATTCTTCATAGTATTTGCAGATTTGTACTATGCACTGTTCCGTTGTATTTGATAGTATTTATCTATCTTTATTATTATTTTTGAGTGCTTAGTGAGCTCATATATCCTTTTAAAAGGGAGATTTTTTCATTTCTATTAGGAAAAATCTGTTAACACATTCTTGTGTATTTGCACAGTTACATATTACAACAGTTAACACATTATCTTTAGGCCTCTTTTGACCTCGCTGTTGAGTTTGTAAGGTCGTGACTTCTAAGTAAAAAAAACTGATGCTAATAAAACTGTTAGTTCTCCTTTTTTACCCAAATTAGAATCGATAAGAGAATCGATAAAGAATCGAATCGTTAAACAGTATCGATAATGGAATCGGAAAAATCTTATCAATTCCCATCCCTATTCAGATACCCAACATATCCTCTCAAGCACAAGAAAAACAAATCTTTGAAGTTAGTGATTGTGTTAGTGGAGAAGATCAACAACACTCTTGCATCTAAAATATCAAACTACAGCCTGTAACTGATTATCTCTGATAATATAAAGACAAGAAGCAATGGGAAGCAGCTAGTAGCAATACATAAAGACCAGTTATCACAAATTCATGTTTCACATAAATAAAAAAAAAATACTAATTCTGTGAATTAATAACTGAGACATGAGCTCCACTGTATTATTTTATGAGCGCTATAATAGTCACATGAATTTTGCTGCTTTCCTTGAGGTCGCTGTATCCACAGAACTCTGCAGTGCAGCGGGGAGGACGACTGTGGCGACCTGTCAGATGAGGTCGGCTGCAAGACGGTCGGCAAGCCCTGCAGGCAGGAGGCTGAGGAGTACTGGGGAATCGAAAACCTTGCTAAAGGGTGAGCCACGTGCTCAGCGCTTGTGTCACTTTGTAGTCCAATTTTTTACATCAAAAGTGTTTTAGTTGGGTCAATAATGAATAAACATCGGCTTTTCTTCAGCTATTCTCCACAGCCCTGAGACTGTTGCTGTTGCTCTGCTTTCAGAATAAACGTCCTTGAACAGTAACCTTGAAGGAGTGGTGCTCGATAACAGATACTACGCAGGCAGCTGCCTGCCTCACTACATCCAGGATGTCCCATTCAGGAAGCCTTACAACCTTACAACAATATACGCTGCAGGTGGTCAAGGCTGAGTTGAAGGAGATGGATTTGGCACTTTTTTTCAACACTATTTCTTAATGAAAGATATCAAAGAAATGTCTGAGAAAATATTTAAGTCAAAATACCACGAGGATACAAGTACAAATGGTTCCTTTTAAATCATTGTTTCTCAATCTTTTTGTTAAAAGGTATCTCTATTCATAGCAAGCTAGTTTAATAGGTTTGAGTGTTCTATCTTCACTCCACAACCCTATTTAGCAAAGTGAGCCTCTGTAGTAAACTGATGTTACAGTTTCCACTTCCAATTTACAGCAAATGCAGCAAGATGTGAAATTAGGTGAAGATAAAGATGGGGAGGACGGATAAGTCTATTCTTATCTGGGTCTGTGATGTCACAGTCTCTAAATCTGAACCTCTCACTGAGTGACATCGTTGCAGATTTAGCTAGCCCCAAACATAGTGGCAAGGCTGTGCTTGCTCAAAGTTTTTAAGCTGGTTGTTACTTCAGACACCTAAATATATGCTCTCAAGCACAGATTTTGTTTTTCACATGTGTCATTTAAGTCATTTTAATTAAATGCACACACACAGTTTGTTGGCTAAATCTATCTCTTTTAGCTAGCTTTAGCTAGCTTTAGAGGAACAGGACCAATGCTAATAAACTGTATGAGTGTAGTACAGACATTTATCACGGTGTTATTTCTAAATATTTTAACTATTGTGGAGCCTTACATCACTTCTTACATCTAGTCATAATGTAATAGATTACAGCGTCATCCTGCTCTGCTCCCGTTAATCTATTTGTGTTGTTCACAGACAAAAGGTTCCTATGATTTCACTCTGAGGTCCTTTGAGTCATACTCTGACTACATGGACTTCACCATGAAGGAACGCATGACGCAAACATCTTTCTCCATCGGCTTTGGGGTTCCAGGCGTGTTCAATTTCGGCTTCAATTACAACGACTCCAAGTACAAAAAGTCAGTTAAGAAGATTCGTCGTGCTTCGGGCAAAGTGAGATGCCATCATTTATTTTTACAACGTTTTTTTGTTTGTATTTTTTTCTACTAACCCCAGTGCACCAGTGCTTCTCAGCCTAGAGTATGAGACCCAAAGAGGGTTCTTAAAGAAGTCTCTGGGGGTTTCCAGGTGGCTGTGGATATATTATTATTATAGATTAGAGTGGAAAATGGTTTAAACATTACACCAACTGCTCCACATGCACTAGAATAGGTTCTGTTTAGTGTCGTTGTGACTGTCAAAGTGTTCATCAAGTCTCTGATTTGGAGTTTGCTACCAGCAGTTTATAGTTTATTATATGGGTGTAACTCATAAAGGTTGAGAACCTTTGCTGCACACAATGACCCCCTGCACATGCATTTCAAGAGACAATTTAAGCTCAGGTTACTCACAACCCCAATTCCAAAAAAGTCAGGACACTGTGTAACATCCAAAGTAAACCGTATGCAATGATTTGCAAATCTCACAAACTCATCTTTTATTCATAAAAGGGCATTGAAATTATATCTAATGATGAAAGTGTGACATTTTAGCCTTGCGCATGAAAATTAATATCATTTTGAACTGTGAATTTGAAGGCAGCAAGGTGGGAAATGAGCAACAAAAGGCTGGAAAAGTAATCGAGACTAAACAGACACACTGTCAAACATCAGTGTCATAACTAGGAATCAAAAGAGCATCCTTACGGAGACAGAACATTTCAAAAGTAAAGATGGGTGAAAAGCCGTGTCCACAAATTGTGGAACTACTTCAGAATAATGTTCCTCAGCATCACATTGGGAAAACTTTGACTCTTTCATAATTTATTGCACATAACATCGATCAAAAGATTCAGAACATCTGGAGCTATCTCTGCTCAAAGGACAAGTCCTAAAAATCAATACTGGATGTCCATCATCCTTTGGAGGCACTGCATCAAAAACAAGCAGGATTATGTCAAAGAAATCACTTCTGGCCTCAGAAACACTTGTGGAAATCAATATTTAAAACACAAAAGACAAATTATAGATGTTTATCGTTGGTGGCAGAAAGGGACGTACCATCAGAGCTTACACCTCTTATGGTACATTAGTGTCTCTGGAATAGACATCTGGCACATCTGGTAAAGGAGACATCAGTGCTAAAAGACAGATACAGGATAACTCCCATCCAGACAATGTCTTTTTCAGAGAGGGCTTTTCTTCTTTCAGCAAGACAATGGCTTTGTTGTAGAAGAGTCTGGGTGCTGAACTGTCCCGTTCAAATCTTTAACCAACTAAAAACATTTTGTGCATCATGGAATGAAAAAGTAAAAAAGAAAGAAAAAAACAGTTTAGAACTGTTGAGCTTCCTGGATCTCAGACAAGACTCAATCAACATTCACCTCCCAAAGCGCCAACAGCTGCTCTCTACTAGCCAAAGTCTCTCACTTGATCATTCTCTTGTTTTCTCTTCCATCTTTGGTCTCTTAAGTCTCTCAGTCACCTAATGTCCTCTGTTGCTGTTGTGAGATAGCTCCACTGTTGTGGCGTGTCAAGAGGAAATGCAAAGTTGTCGACCAGGTCAGGAGTCCAAAGTTACTTTGGATGGCTTTTCCTGATAGTCCATATAAGGAGACCACAAGAGCTACAAGATCTTTCCTAAAAGTGATTCAATCTTCCTTTGAATAAATCAAAACTCACATTTTAACATGAAGAAGGGTGTAAAAGAAGGTTGACCCAAAACAAGGTGCCCCAACATTTTTGAAATTGGTTTGCACATGACTGGATATTATTGATAAATTTCCACCTGAATACCTAATCTTCCTGTGCTCTGTGATTCCCAGACCAACAGCTTCATTCGGGCCAAAGCAGAGCTGGAGCTGGCCCAGTATATACTGAAGTCAGATGATCTGATGCTTCATCCTGAGTTCCTGCAGCGCCTCCGCTCGCTGCCGCAGGCTTACGTTTACGGAGAGTACCGGCAGATCTACAGAGACTATGGAACCCACTACATCACAGAGGCCACGCTTGGAGGAGACTATGAGCACACCATCATCTTAAACAAGGAGAAGCTTGAGAAGACAGGTACAGAAATGGTTACCACACTCCTATTAGGAACGCTAGGAGCTCTTTATCTCCCAGTGAGTGGGCCATGGTGTCCACGTAGAAACATGCAGTACATCAATCATCACTCTATACAATTGCTGTTTCTAGATTATTCACTGGACAGCTACAAGTCCTGTGTGCAGGCAGGCCTGGATGTCGGCGCAAACATATATGGTACCTATGTGTCGTTGGGATTTCAAGGCGGATCCTGTGACGGCCTTCTCAATGAAATGGGGGGTGAGCTTTCCCGGTCGATTGAATATTTTTTGAGTCTGTGGAAACGCCGCTGTTTTAAACTTGACTCTGTGTGTCTCACCAGCGGACACAAAGGATGGCAGCATGGCTGAGGACTTCACTGCTGTCGTAAGAGGCGGAAGCAGCGAATCCATCACTGCTTTGCTGTCTAATAAGCTTCCCACTCCACAGCTGATGAGACTGTGGGGTGAAGGCGTACGTTTCAACCCTGACTTCATTCGATCGACGGTAAGAAGACCTGTTTAAATGCAGCATGTCTTACGGTTTTGTTTTGTTTTTTTCATTTTGTGCAGCTGCAGTCGTGCTATGGCCTCACGCTCTTTGCCGGTGCTTTACCAATCTCCCATCATTTCCATTGACGTTAACCCTAATTCTCTTTTTTTTTCTCCATCTCATTTTGAGCATTAATCAAACTGTGCACAAGCAATGTTGACTAGACAAGCAGACGCATGGCCAGCATTGGCACAACAACACAGCCCAAACTACAAATGAGCTGATCAAACAGCAAATGATCCCAAACAGGAAGTGTGCTTAAAACAGGCGTGATGGGATTTCTGTGCTTTCTGACTTCCCAGTTGACTTGTTGCAAAAATGTCTCCTTTTAATTTGAACCGTAAAAGATCCTGGTTCTGTTACAACATGTGTATGTTTAGACCAAGCCGCTGTATGAGCTGGTGACATCCAGAGACTTCTCCCATTATGCCGCCCTGAAGAGAAACCTTAAGAGGGCCCTGTCAGAGTACCTGGCCGAATCTGATTCATGTCGCTGTGCTCCCTGTCACAACAACGGAGTGGCTGTCTTGAAAGGTATTGTGGTTATGTGTGTTAAATTATTCTCCTTTTACACCATTTACTCACAAAAGATTTAGTTTGTCTCCTTTACTTTCTTGCCTTTTCTTACACCAACATGTCTAATTTAGTATTAATGTTAAGACACAAAACGATAACGTCAGTAAGCGTAACAATGTTTTCCTCCTCTACAGGCACGAGGTGTGACTGTGTGTGTGCTGACGGCTACACTGGACGAGGCTGTGAGATCACTTACAGGAAAAAAGGTCAACAAACATAAGAACGCGTGTTGTCATATGGTTTATGTGTAGGCATCAGTGAAACTGCAACTCGTATATATCAGATCATTTTCTGGGATTATTAACTGTCTCTGACTCCTGCTCCTCATCCTCCTGCCTGCCATCAGCAGTCAGCTGGTTTCCTGCTGCTTTTAGAGACACTTACGGTGTCTGTGTATCATGACGGCAAATACAGTGGAGCTCGTGGCTAATTTTGACTGTGGAGAAATATTGAACTCTGTTGCTTCTCTGAAAGAAATGCTCTAAAGCACTTTATGAGCTGTGGCTGAATGACAACACTTGAGCTCTCAGACGTCCCCGAGAGAGAAAAATGGAAGAAAGATAAGACCTCCAAGTCTCCTTTGAAATTCTGCAGGACACACTATTTGAATATCAAAGAGCTGTTAAAAAAAAAAGAGGCTAAAACTGAGTTTTTATCTCACCTCATTGTTTCATATTTAATGAAAAATCAGTTAAAGGACCTCAGATTAACTAATGTTTTGAAAATGATGGAAAGATTTGAAAGGTGGAAATTGACATGGAATGATTGAAAGGAGTCAGGCCTATGCAGAAATTCATATGAGCCAAAGTGTAAATCTTGTTTTTACAGAACTATCTAGAGGCCTGCCAAAGTAACTAACGATTGTCAAAGTATTTTGGGGATGCCAGGATAAAAGTGTGTATGTGGTATAGTTGCGTAATAATAATAAGACGTTATCTCTTTCTTATAGATATCGCTATAGATGGCAGCTGGAGTTGCTGGAGCGACTGGTCATCTTGCAGTGGAAGACAAAAGACGAGGACTCGACAGTGTAACAACCCGGCGCCCAGTAACGGAGGCCTCACCTGCAGAGGGCTGCAGCAGGAGTCAGGCTGAATGTTTTTAAAATCTTTAATGTTTGAGATGTCATAAAGATCTATAAAGTGCCTCCTGAACAACAGATGACCAGTCTGCTGTGTCTTTTTGGACTACTTGCTGTGAAGGGTCAAATTTGAAAAGCAAACATACCGAACGAGCCATCTTCTGTAGGTATTTTTTATTTCATATTGAATGTTAAACCATGGGTATGATTTCTTGGCATGTCTTCTCTTCCATGCAGCATTTAATTAGATCTGCTGCAGGCGCTGACCTCGATTCGGCTGCTGTTATCCAGTTTTAACCTTTATATATGAGGCAATTTGCTAAATGTCACACACAGCATAACTCGCACTATTGAAATGAACACAAGCATGCACAACAAAGTCTGCACATGAGACATTTATTCCTGCTTTTTGATAATACAGAGAGACCTGACAAAGACACAGAATTATTGATGGCTCATGCAGGAGTTATTTCCTCGCTCTGCATCTGATAGCATCCTGGCTCTGAGCCTGGAGAAAAGCATCTTTTTAGCAGCGCTGCGTCTGTGTGGAGGAGCCCAGGCAGGCAGCTCCACCCTGATCGGGGGCAGGATTATTGCAGGCTCTCGTCCTCGTCTTCCTCCCTGATGTACAGGACGACCATGACCCCCAGCAGGACCATGAGCCATCTGTGAGGGCATCTGTGAAGTCAAATCAAACCGGGTTTAAGTTCACCTGAACCTTTTTGGTATTACTCTGCAAAGACAAAATAAAAGGTTACTCCATCACATCCTGTTACTGAAACAGTGCCTTAAGGATAGTTTTCTGTTTCAACAGTTAAGGGTTGCTTCACAGACTACAGCCTTGAAAAATCAAAATCTGTTTTTTAAATTCAAAATAAAATTTAGAATGAGCGTCAACGTGTGAATGAGTGCTAATGTATCAGGACAGCTCTCCCAAAGCTAATGATAACTTCAATAGCCTTAAAGATTTCTGCACCACTTGGGTCAAAACTGAAAGATTTAAGTCTGCAATTAATTTTATAGAGTCCTTCCCTGGTTCCCAGAGTACAGGGCTCACTGATTATGGTGGCATCATCTTCCTTTGAATACATCATAAGGTTGAAATGTAAAGGTGTCCTGCAGTGCTGGTAAAAATTACCGGGAGCCCTAAATTTTATATATATATTTAAGAAAACACCACAGGACTCTCACTATTCCTCTTCACTCTGACTCTGCAGTCGTCTGCAGAAACAGTCAGATGACTCTGCAGTTGTGGGGTGAATCAGTGGTGGAAAAGAGCCTGAGTGCAGAGAGCTGCTGGATCACTTTGTGGCTGGTGTGGAAACAATCATCTCATCTTAAATGTGAACAAGACAAAGGAGATAAATGTGGATTTTAGGTGGACCGGGAATAAATCAAACAGGATTTCCATCCTGGGAGAAGAGGTGGAGGTGGTGGGGGAGTATAAACACCTCACCTGGACAACAGACTGGACTGGAGACACAACACAAGACTTTACGTCTTCAGTGTTTGCATATCTTCTTAGTTCGTGGTGTAGCGTGCAGTTTCATCTGCAGCCATTTGCTTGGGTAATATTATCAGAGCCAGTGACTTAAAAAACTAATAAACAAGGGCGGCTTTGTTCTGGAGCCTCTGGAACTGAGCGTGCAAAGAAGGCTGCTTCATTAAAACGAAAAACATATTGAACAACCCTGAACATCCTCTTTAAAGCACAGTGATTCAGCAACAGACTGTGGATTCTTCAGATCTGCTGCAACACAGATCCTTCCTGCCCACAGCTATAAACACCTACAATGAGTCTTTGAAGAAACTTAAATAACAAAAGTTACTACAACACACTATAGTTTTCCTTCAGGGATAAATGAAGTATTATTGAACTGAACTGAAGTGAATTAGATTGCAGGACTTGTAGCGGATAAGAGAGCTGGACACACCAGCAGATCCACATGGGGGCCACAGCTTTGGATATTTGGAAGTTTGGATATTGAAATGGAAATTCAAGAGATGAGTGACAGGAGGAGCCGGCCAACTAATGGAGAAGAGCCAAGACGTTCAGAAGTATCCTGTTTTGCACAAATGAGTGGCGACTAGAGTTATTTTGATGGTATTTAAAGGTCTTTTCTCTCTCCTAGTGATGTGTAAACTAGCACATATATGGGATTTGTGTCTGCAATCTATGGAGCCCCGTTTGGGTCATAATTCAATGAATAAATGAGTCTATTATTATGAAATATTTCCCATTATTATGAAAAAAATTTAATTATTATGAAATATATTTTTATTATTATTTAATCTTAGTTTAATGCATAATAGTTTATTTCAGAATGGCTTTTTAATTAAGAATGAGTTTTTACATAATGGCTTCGTTTTTCATAAGAATGAGTTTTTACATAATAATGACATTTTGCCACTGGGCGGGACCAGTGGTTGACCTGCAGCCTCATTGGCTGATCCTTCTCCATGCAGTTGGTGGGGGACTCGCATTGAATCTGTTGGCTACCTCTCGGTGTAAGTCACAAAAGGATCTTTCTCCTGTCGCCATGCCGTCAAAATCAAGTTTTCCCTACTTTTCGCGCTACGTTTCTAAGTCGATGTCAACTTTTAACCGTAAACTGAGGTGCATTCTGCCACCTACTGGCCTGGAGTATATACATTGCACCTCTCGCCTACTATCGATATTCACTGTTCTGTTGCTTATGCCTGAATGAAAGAGCAGCCAATCACATAAATGGCTCCGCCCTTCTCTGCTGTGATTGACACACAAATCATTCTTATAAAAAACAAAGCCATTATTATGTAAAAGCTCATTCTTATGAAAAATGAATCTATTTTTATGTAAAAGCTCATTCTTATGAAAAACAAAACCATTATCATAATAATGGGAAATATTTCATAATAATAAACATGCATTTCATAATAATGGGAAATATTTCATAATATTAAACGCCTGTATTTCATAATAATAGACTCATTTATTCATTGAATTATGACCCAAATGGGGCTCCATAGAAATCAGCATAAGTAGCTAAAACAGGCTCTGGAGGGGGGGTCAGCTGTCAGCTTCAGTGGAAAATGTTTCACTCTAGACCTGATGGAGACCACCAGCTCAAATCATTAGATCATTTCACACAGTCACTCCGTTCCTCCTCTGTAGCACCTTGATTTCACTGCACAAAGGTGGAAAGATGTAACACTTTGTTCCCTTGGTGTTATGGCTCTATTCTACCTTGGGAGGTAAAAACGTAGGCGTAAAAATGGGCAAATCAACACTAGGCTTGCAACTACAGTGGTGAGAGAGACAACGTAAGACACTTTGTCACTTGACTTGGGTCACGAGGCACTCAGCTAACCCCGTAGCCGTGCTTAGAGGACTCCTGGAGGAGTCACCATTTGTCGAGGCTGACCCTCCACTAGCAGCAGAAACATCACAAATTTCAGCAACAACGGTGAGACTGAGGCCAGTACTGCTGCAACCAGGTAGGAACTTCATCTAAGGGATCCACATAATTTAACTGGCATCTCCCGTGTGTCTTTCGACCATCATCTCTGCGTGAAAGAGGCTGTTGATACACTAGATATACTGCATGGGAGATGCCAAGAAACCCGAGCTAATTTCATGTTGGCCTGAGTTGTATTTAAAGTTTCTGGCTCTATTTCAGGTTATTCCAATTTGATCAGAAGTTTAAATCCTCACCTCTCCTGAGTGTCTCCTCACAGGCCTTTCCCTGGTAGCCTGACTTACAGATGCAGCTGCAGGATGTGCCTGAGAGAACAGGGATCCCATTGTGTCTACAGGGGGCACAGCGGCACGGGTCAAACTGCTGCAAGTATTCATCCCAGGCCCTCTGAAGGTTTGCCACCCTCGACCCTGTGTGATCGGCAGCGGTACTCAGGCGCACAAGCTCATAAATCGGCATGGTCTGGGTCATGAGTGAGGAAGGAAAGAGTGAGGAAGAAGAAAGAAAAGACATAAACAGAGCATAGTTTTTGGTTGCACAGCTTAAATCTGGAATTTCTTTGTGTGTGTCTTCTTTCTGTTTAACACCCAGATCAGATCAGGAAAAATTAGCATTTGTCTTTACTTTTCATTAGGCTACCTCATATTCAATCAACACTGGGTTGTACTTGAGAGATTCTCCCCATTTTCTGTACGTGTCGGGGTTCCTGATGGCCAACACGCCAGCGCCGCTCTCTGTGATTCCCCCTTTCACCAGAGTGACAATGTCCTCAACCACACCTGAGCTGGAGTCTTTAGCTACAAAAAAATAACAAAAATAAAATGATCAAACAAAAAGTACATTGTTTAAAGGCTCTCGCGTAACGTCAAGAAAGATGAGCCGCCACCAAAATTTGAGTTTCTCACTTTCAAAAGTATCTTTATCCCCCTCACAGTTGTTCACTTTTGCTTTAAAACTGAACCCGACATCATCAGCGTTAGCTGGATTGCTTATGCCGAGGGAGACACCAAAGCACGATTCAGCTTTTTCAACTTCAATTTCTGGAGCAGGTGGCAGAGAAAATAAAACAAGTGTTACTTTCTATTGATATTTTGTTCCATATTTCTAGGTTTTAGTGAACTGGATAGGTTGCAGTACTTGATTTTGCCATGGATGTTTTGTTGAGAACATAGACATATTCCAGCTTCCCCCCCATGGTGCCTTCTGTGATATAGTGGGTTCCAAACGTGTTCAGGAAGTGGGAGTACGTCCCGAAGTCATACTGCTCAGGAAGTTCCATGAGCGCAACATAGAAGTCTTCATGAAGCATCAGCTGATTAGATCTCATCTTGAAATGGGCTGTTTGCACTTTGGAGAAAAGTCTCATGAATCCAAGGTCCTGAAGAAAAAAAATAGAAGTATTATAATAATTTATTAAATTATTAAAACATTTTTACATTGCTTTCCAAGAAAATCAGTACTGTACATCATTGTGTGCCTCATAATATATTGTTCAAAAATAATGTAACATTTATGGTATAATATTAAGTTATTTAAACATATGATTATTTAATCATTATTTCTGGTTGCACAGACAGCTTATTGTTTTCACTAAAATATAAAATGTACACTGTTAAAGATTTTCAATCAGTCATTTACTGATATGTGATTTAAGTGTTCCCTTAATTATTTTGAGCAATAAACACACATGCATGACACTGATTTGAACCCTAAACTTATACAAAAGAGGGTGTAAAGAGAGCGAGTGTTTTCCACACCATAGACTTCTCTTCTACTGTGTACTGATTTAGCTAAAATGTCTACATACTGCATGTATGTAGTAAAACCCCGATGCAATGTTCCTGTAAAGCAGAGTCTCCGAGGTCAGGCGGCTGGGTTCCAGTTATATGTGGTTGCATAATTTCTTTTAAGTAGCATGGTATGTGCCCCCTTACTGTTGCATACTTTCCATTAAGGAAATGCAGCATGGGACATCTGTTTACCGGCCACCTCCTGAAGTAAACCTGTTCAGCTGCTCACTGTCACAAATATTAGCAGGTCAACGTATTTAGGTATGTACAAGATGATCTGCTGAGGTTCAAACTAAACATCAGAACAGAGGAAAAAGGTGATTTAAGTTACTTTGAATGTGGCATCGTTGATGGTTCCAGATAGACTGGCAGTTTCTGAAAGCCAATCTTCTCTTGTTTAAATACAACCTTTTGTATGGTTTAAAGAGCATGGTGAAAATAGCTTGTGGTTTGCAAGCCAGACTGGCAATGGTGCTAATTCCTTTTATGACCGCAACGTACCCATCCCATCACCTGTCAAGTCACAAAGCTCAAATCATCTCAAATTGGTTTCTTGAACATGACAATAAGATCACTGGCCTCCACAGTCACCAGATCCCAATCAAATATCTTTAGGATGTGGTGGAACAGGAGAGTCGCAGCATGGATGTGGAGCCGACAAATCTGCGGCAACTGTGTGATCCTATCACATCAATATGGACCAAGATATATTATTAGTGATTAAAACACCTTGTTGAGTCTATGCCATGATGAATTAAGGCAATTCTAAAGGCAAGTTATACCTAAGAAGGTGGTCGAATGTATTTCTCCCTCTTTTTTAATGCTTGGTCCAAAAAATTATTTAAAAAACAATAAATAGGCCAATAAATGAGCCTTATTTTCAATATATTTATGAATAATAGGTCTAAAAGAAACAATAAATCTGTTGTTCTTGTCAACAGAGCTAAACATGTTGACCTGTGGGTTCAGAGAGCGTACCTGGCTGTCATACTGCGTTACGTTGCTGAGAAACTCTGATTCGTCACTGCCACTCAGCCCCACTTTCACATAATCCACCCCAACTGTGACGCCAGCATTGGAGGATGACATGGAGTTCCTCGCTTTCAGTAGGCTTTGCATATCTTCAAAGTATTCATGGGAGCCCTTTGATGTCGCTTCAGCCTGGAACAGATTCAGCTGTTGTTGAAAAGAAATTCTGCAAATTATACAACTAAATTATACAGTAAGAAACAATAAATATGGGAAGCAGGTACCACAAAACGGTAGGCGAGGTAATTGTATGGCTTCCTGTAATTTTTCTCATCCTCGTTGTAGTGCAGGTTCTCGCAGAACGCGTCATAAGAGAATTTCCTCCATTCGCCATTATAGACGTATTCACACTTTCCTCCGAAGTACCTCGGGTCAAGTACTTGATCCGCAAAGTCGCCTGTTAGGATGTTGTAGCTTTAAGAAGGGGATAAATGTGTCAAGCTACAGTACTTGTTATGCAAACAACGGAATAGATAAATAGATGAGTATAGTAGATTTTCAACATTGTACATCATGAGATTGCCTTCCCTTATGCAGAAACCTCATTTATAGATCATAGCTGGACATTATCTTTCAACAAGATAGATCAGAGAGTTTTCAAGATGAATAAATAAAAGAAAAATATACACTTGACAGTACCCCTGGGTGCCACGTTCAGCGCCAGGAATGGGCAAGAGGGTGGAACATTTGTCATCTCTTTGGTTGAAATTTTCACACTCATCTTCATCAGAAAAATCATCACAGTCTGCTTCTCCATTACAGCGGAGGGACTGGCTGATGCAGCGCCCTGGAAGGACAAGCAGAGACTCACTATTCCGAAATTGGAATATATAAATATTAGGGCTGGGCAACGATTAAAATTTTTAATCGCTATTAATCGCATTATTTCCCTGATTAATCGCGATTAATCGCATTGTATACGCAAAATCAAATAATGAATTCAAAAGTAGTGTAAAATCCCCTTTTATTTAAATGTTCTGCTCTCATATGAACTAAAGTGCTATAAAAGCTTATTGCCACTGCCAAGGCATTAATGTCATCCTGTTTTTATAAAAAATAAAAAAAAAGTCTACAAACAAAATCCAAAACATTAAAACAGGTAATTTCTGAGGTAACAGCAGAAACTTTTAACGGGGAGTTCAACATGGCAGTTGTTACAAATAACCTTGTTTCTGCCGAATCCTCCTTCTGGGAGAATTTTAAAATGAAAATGTCCATGTTACATGTCCATCATGTAACTTTACCAATTCGTGTATCATTCATTCTTTCCATTTTCAATTGTCAATCAAAAATTTAAAAAATTTAAAAGTGAGATTTAAATATGTTTTTCGTTTTTAATTTTATAAGAAAAAAAAAAGGAAAAAAATGCCTGGGTTTTTTTAATATTTCAATTTTAGGCTTGGATCAAAAATACGAAATGAAGAAAATGGTCCACAGGACTGAATTTGTTTTATAATCAATGACTTGACTTTCTGTTGTCATTACACATCTGTGCCACTAGATGGAGCCGCACTGAAGTAACCAGTAAGAGAATAGCACGACAGTGAACACATGGAGCAGATCTGATGTAACATGGAGGAATGACGCCAAAGTTTTGTTGCAGTCTAGAATTTTCTTTTTCAGACAGAATTGTTAATATTGCTACCTGAGCTGGTACCCGAACTGTTAAGTATACAGATTTTTATCGTTTTTCATGTCTGTTCTAGGTTTTTTCGCACGTTTACCTGCCAATTGTTTTCCGGTTCCGGCCAGTAACCGACCTTTCAAAACAAAAGCATATGAGCGCGTTAACGCGCGATAAAATAATTGTCGGCGTTAATAAACGAATGCGTTAACGCGATAATAACGCGTTAACTTGCCCAGCCCTAATATATATATATATATTATAAATCAAATAAATGGACCCTGAGAGTGAAAGGAAGTGTCTTGAGTGAACGTGGATGGGACTTGCCTGTTTCTTTGCAGGTGAAGCTCTCACCACAGTAATCGTCAACCTGACACTGTGTGGTTGCCGTTGGACACGCCAGCCTGGCCCACAATGGATCGATACAATCTGTCCCACCAAACTGGGACGGCTTCTCTAAGTATCGGAAACGGAACTAGGGCAGAATTCAAATTCAAGATGTGTAAAAACAAAAACAAAAAATTAAAAAAAAATCACTGAGTATCTTCATTCTCTTAATACAGTTGTTAGAATACAACATAAAAAACTTACAAAAGGTTGACTCACATTATCATGTTACTGCCAAAGTTCAAACAAGTGTCATATCATTTCAACTGAAATAATATGAATCCGTAAATTCAACATTTCTGAATTCTCCAAGGTTGCTGAGTGGCTAAGTGAACAGCAAACTGTCCTGAATGGGTTGTGTACTGTGGGAGATCTGCCTGGGACGTCCAGGAGCAGAGTACACCCAAGGCCCACTTCTATTGATCTTCCTGCAGTGCTAATTCTCAGCTCTGTTTGGACCTGATCTTATCCATGATGTGTTTCATCTGAGGTATTTCAAACTGCAATTTTATTTCAAACTGGGCGGTTATTTATACTGCTAGGTCTTTGCAAGCCACCCATCAAAGGACATTGTCATGATTTCAGCTAACACCTTAAATAAATCATGAGTGCATTATCACCGTCTTGTCTGTGCAGGAGTCACACGGCGTCCAAGACGACCAGCTGCCCACTTGACAGTTGATGGGCACCGGTGCAGCTCTGGCCCTCCTGGATGCAGGCCAGCAAACCCACATCACAATAAGTTATATTATTATATTAAGTTACAGTCATACTTCCAATTCAAATAGTATTTTGGGATACATTAAAGTGATTGTACAAGTAATGACGTAAAAAATACTGCACCTGTTCTTAGCAGCAGTCCATGACCTCCTGGAAGCATTTACAGTAGCACTAAAATGAAAAAACAGATGTAACGTACATAAACCCAGAAGCACATGAATAAATATCCCCATACTGAAAAGGAGCTCGGCTTAGAGAATCAGATGCCGCATCACAAAACAGTTGGTGTTATCCTGAGAGATCCTCTACCGCTGCAGCGTTGACCAACCGCAGTCAATGATTGATCAAGAATAAACATGCTCTTACAACAGTTGGAACTCTTTGGGGTTTTTTTTTTCTTTCATTTGTTTGTTTTTTTATTTTCCTGTTTATGACCCCTGTTACTCAGTTTCACAACAGGAAAAAAAAATCAATACAAATAAAACACGCTGTCCCCACACTTTTACAGTGACAAAATTATCATTATTGTTATTATTATTATTCATTATTCTTGTTAGTGGTAGCAGTAGATAGATTAATATCCTTCTCTTCCATCTTTTTGCCATGTATTGCTGGTTGGCTAATACCATATTGGAGCATTACTGCCACCAAGTGGCATGGAGTGTGAACAACCAAAAAAAGGTTTTAGATAAATCAGTAGCAGATCCAGCCTAACATTTTTTCTTCCTTTGCTTTTGCCATCACTTCTTTTCCCCTTTCTTTCCTTTTTTTTCTGCCTGACTGAAATTTACCCTTAAGCTGACAAAAATACTCTTTGCAGCTTTACCAGCCATTTTGTTTCCTTATATTCAAACAATTGATGGTACCCAAAAAAAAGGAGTAAAGGAGTGTGATTTTTGCTGAATCTCTGTTAGGAAGTCTGTTCTGGTCTCTGAATAACTGTGCTGAACTTGAGCCTGAACAAATCATTGATCTTAATTGTCTTCTCTTTTTTTTGTGTGATTTATTTTTTTTATTTTAATTTATTTTTAAGGTTCACGTTACTTTGTCAGTATTGACCAAAGCTACTTTGTAGTTGGGAGAGTCAATCAGAATCAAACATCCTGAGGCTCCAGGCCTTGATATTATGAACATGTGACAGGAAGTTACAAGGATTTCATATGATAAAGTCTCAATCGATGATCATTATTATTATTAAATATTACAACACTATACTCAACGATGAGGAACGAGGCACAAATTGGTTATGTTCTGTATCTACATTTACCAGCTTTATATTACTGGAAACATTAAATAAAGCTAAAAGTATAGTCACTCCATATCCCTCATCCCATCCACATAAAACACTTAGAAATATAAACATGATAAGTCATCATGTATATATTTCTTCATCATTCCGTGTTCCGTGTCATATATATATATATATATATATATATATATATATATATATATATATATATATATATATATATATATATATATATATATATATATATATATATATAGGGTTTGTCAACATTCTCAATAAAAGTACACATTCATTCATTTTTCCGCACTTTAAAGTTGAACTCCGGAACATCCGATTCGTTGCACGCGCCACGTACGTCAGCGTGCGTCAACGGCGGCGCGTTCAAATAGTTTGTATTAGCATCATTAGGGAGCTGCTAGCTGTTTAGCACCTGTCACCGACACCGTGAAGACCACAGTCCAGCCGACAAACGTCGCTTTACAGCGCTTCAGTCGTTTACCGCATGTGTAGCTTCGAGCAGTGATGAATAAAACCCGCAACAATGGAGGAGGTGAGTTTAAGAATTTAATTAGTTTCGTAACTTTTTAATTAAAAGCCGAAAATAGCGTTGCCCTTTCTGGCATTACTAGCTGCATGCAATGAAAGTGAATGGATTTTTCTTGTTGGCCATATGTGTTGTTTAATTCATCCAGCCGGCATGCAGATACTTTGTAAGCCTTGGCAAATTAAAGTAAATTACCTGTGAAACCCAGCACTGACTGTTAATCTAATGATTAATTGCCATTATTATCATCAGGATGGACCAATCAACTTTAAAGCACTGAGGGCTAAATTTCAGGAAGAGGCCCTCCTGGCCCAATCTAAAACCAATCGACCAGCTGTTGCTGAAAAACCCAAATACCTCCGACCTCCCGCAGGTCAGTGCACCTCTGTGGTTGGTGATATTAACATTAGTGTTGAAAACAAGACGCCAGTGGTTCCTTGTGTCCTCTTAAGAGATGGACTACAGGCATCTGGAAGCAGGCGACCAGTTTTCTTTCCACCACAACCTGAGCGGAGCACTACATCTCAGCTTGCTAATGGAGACAGCACGACAAGGCACTCCCTGAAAGACCGCCACATGCCTTTGGTACTTCCTGTCCTGCCGCTGAAAGATCAGAAGATGGAACCACCTGCCGAAAAGGAGTACAAACTGGAATCTGAGCCGGGGAAGGAGTACTTGCTACGGACGAGAATTAAAAAGAAGGGTTTGCTGCTTCCTTTCAGGTCTGTCAAAGCAGGAAAAGTCAATGCAGAAAATGGAGAGGAGCCCGCATATGCTGATTTGACTAACAGGCCTTGTAGTGCGCCGTGTGAATTGCCCTCAGTGGAAAAACAAAGTGCAGAGGATGGAGTTTCACTCCACAGTGACCAGTCAACCACCGAGTACCCCCCCTCCAGCCCAGATATCCCAATCACCCCTCCTCCTGCAGAAACTCATGCCGACTCTGATAATAAAATTATTAGCACTTTGGAGAGGGCCAAAAAGAGGTTCTCGCGGCGACAGATATTAATCTCTTCCAAACCCAGGAGCTTACCTTCTCCTGATTACACCTGCAGAGAGAAAGCGTTTCCTTCGCCGCCAAAGAACCTTGACGGCGTTTGTGCCGACTCATCCACGCCCCCGCTACCGTGTCTTCCACCCTTAGCTTGTATTTCCGCTCGACCTTTCTTCAAAGCCAACAGCTCTGTGCGCAGTAAGTGACTCACATTAAATCCATTTTTGTTTTTTTGTTTTTTTAAAATGTGTGTTAATTTGAAACATTTTTCATTATTTATATGAGGATTAATTACACATTTGCTCTTTTTTCTCACAAGAGCCAGCATTTGATAAGCAGCTGTCAAGGGATAAAGTGGAACGGGCATCTGTGAAGACTGTTGAACTTTATCCCCCACGTATTCCAGTAAAGAGACCACTACCTGACCTGAAGACATTGGGATCAGTGCCAGCAAAGCCCCCCAGGCCTCCTTTAGTAGATCTCAGCCGTTACCATTCACTCATAGTTAACGGTACGTTGTTTTCCCAAGTTTTTCTTTACTTCACTTCTCTTTTTAAAAGCCAGGTGTTTTTGCTTGTGACTCTTTATTAGCCTGGTTTATATTAAGCTTATTTGTAGTAAATCTCTTTTGGTTTCTTTTTGTAGCGGTATCACCTGGTCAAGGCCAAACGTCAAGTAAGGAGCGACAGTTTGAGCATCCGTCCATTTCCAACCCTGTGTTGGATGCCCCAGAGTTTCCAGATTTTGAGAATTGCGAGGTGGAAACGTCAGAGAGCGAGGCTGTTGATATTGCAGCATTAGAACTGGAAGCCTTAGACATAGTCAACCTTGACCTTAACACACCCGTCGAGTTTCGGAGTACAGATTGTGGGGCTCCGAAACCTGACTTGTCAGTTTGTGATCCTGCAGAGACCAGTAAGAGCCTCGTGGTCCAAGACGTGAACCTCGGCAGTCCAAACATAATACCCCTTGATCCAGCCAGCTTCCCCGAACCAATAAACCTGTCAGTGTTTCCAGAGCGGTCCGTACCAGAGCAGCGGTCCCATAGCAGAGAAGCAGCGGGAGATTGTTTTACCAGCTCTCGCTCCGATGAGATTGATGTGGGGGCAGCTGAGTGCCAGTCTCTCCCAGAGGATACGGAGCTTAGCGGCCAAGCAACGTGGAGTGATGAAATTCAGGCACATCCAGGGTGAGCTCTAACTACACCTTTATTCTAGAGTGGCTGGGATGCTACGTTCAACATAAATGAAATTTAAAAACAAAAAATCTCGATCTCGATCGTAGTGACCAAATAATCACGGTTTACGATATTATCACGAGATTCTTAATTGCTGTACAAATGTCTAAAATAAACAAACATTTTAATAAGAAAATCACAAGATTTTGTGAAATTGTCATATTGAAACATCAGAAGCCAAAATCTTATCAAAATGAAACTTTCACATTAAACGGAGAAACAACTGGCACAGAAAGAGGTTTTATTTTAAATGAACAAAATAAGTAACAGGAACAAAGCTTATTTGTCTACCATTGTAGGTCAAAATATGTAAACAATTAACAGGAACAAAAATTATAGTGAAAGTTCGAATGAAATAAACTTTTGACTTTAAACTGAACCTTAAATAAGTATAAATGTGCAAATAAAGAACTAGTTTTATAGGGGTCAAATATGTTGTTAAGAATTGTAGTTCACTCTGTGTGTCTGTGGGTGTCGCTGTGTTGTTACCTGAGGGTCAGGTATAAAGGTAGCTGCCTTGTTATTGGTTAGCTGTTGGACCCGGAAGGACAAAAGGTTTTTGACCGCTGTGGCGCTAACTGCCGGCGTTATGGTTTTCAGATCAGTTATTGGAATAAATAAACATTTTAACTGTATCAGAAGAACATCGTTCCGGTCATTTTTCAACGTCCTGCGTGCTATCACAACTTTCTGCTATGCTTACGTTATGATGCCGATGTTACAAGCTACAAATTCACGCGAAACATAGTTGTGAGTCACTCACAGACTTGATTGAAGCTGATATTACATTCTTAAACATAAACGGTAATCGTTATCGTGTAAAATTTTACCGCGCTTTACCGTTATACCGATAACCGTTATATCCCTATTGCAAACCAGTCAGTGACATCATTGTTTTTAAAATGAATTAATAAAACAGTCTCATGGTAGTGAAGAGGCAGAAGTTTGCCACTTTGTGAAAAACTATCAAATTTTGAAGAAAAACAATCAGAAAATTGTGTGAAAATTGTGAGGACTTTTGAATATCATCATCTACAGTGAATAATGTCAACCAAAGATTCTGATAATTTGAAGAAACCTGTGCACAAGGCTGAAAATCTTCCCACATAAACGTTCTGTGACATTTCTGTGTAATCGATCGTTTCTCTACCCTCAGGGCATACCAACAGAACAGCTACTATGAAACCTGCGATAACGTCTATGAGGATGTGGAGAACATCAACAGATTCCTCCTGAGCCAGACTTCACATAAACGAAAAGGCGGGCTAAAGAGTGAGAAAGTTTAATTGACACACTTCATCCTTAAAATTAGATTCTTTGCACAGTAGTTTCCTCAGTTTAAATTTATCAACAATTTCTTACAGATCCTTATGCTGACAACCATCCAGTGGTAATTAATGTATAAATCTAGTTGAGTCTTGAGTATGACCATCTCAAATCTCAATGTTCTTCAGCAGCCATGTGTGCTAAATTAAAAGCATGTGCTTATTTCTAGAAGGAGGAGCCGTGTCTTCAGAAATGGCCACGGAATCCGTGGTATGTTTTTTTCCCAACATGCTCGGCCTGTGTTCTGTCATTGACTGTGATGTTTGCCAGATGGAAGTTCAGCCACTAACTATTTTCCTACTGTGGTTCTCAGGGGCAGTATATCTGGTGAACATGCTCATTTTCCCCATCATGTCCACAGGTGTGTTAGATGCTGGTGGGATGAGAAACAAAACATCCTATTGCTTTCTCTTTTTTTTCTTTCTTTTTTTTTTCTTGAAGAAGTATAATGAACAGTAATTGGCTTTCAGTAAGGAACATTCAAGCCCCAACACTGCCGACTATAAAGAACAGAGGAAGAGGGAGAAACAGCGACTGGAGAGGGAGAGAAGGGAGCAAAAAGAGAGGGAGAAGAAGGAAAATGAAATGAAAAAGAAGTTCAAAGTAAGAGTCATATTTTCATCAGGTAGAAATGCTAGTTTTCTTAGTAATAAATCGTTGGAAAATCTATTTTTGAAATGTCTCACCTGATGTTTAAAAAAAATGTGCTTGCTGCTGATGTAAACGCAGGAAATAAATCAAACCTTTTTAAGTGAATTTCTCTTTCTGTACATATTTATTATCTCGCTGATTTGACTTTGTAGGTAACTGGGGAGGAAGAACCAATGTATCATGCTAAGGTGATGGTGGCCAGTAAAGTCCGAAAGAACGACCTGCCTGTGAAGAGTGGCGACACGGTCAGCATCATCCGGACCACCAACTGTCCCAAAGGCAAATGGCTGGCCCGGGACTCCAAGCACAAGTGTGAGTCTTGTTAAATTGTTTTGTTTCTGTGCGATTTGCGTCTTCAGAGGGGTATACTACGAAGCAAGTTCAACACAGCCAGGCTTTCTTTGGGTGAGCTGGCTTAACAAACCTGAAACTCGCGATCAGAGATAACTGGTACCACGACGGTGGTTATCAACTATCTTTGTTAACCGCGGCTTTCTGCTTTCTGCTCTGTGCGCGTTCACACGAAAGGGGGCGTTTGACGCGTCATTTGACGCCTCTTCTGGATAAAATGGATAGATGGCGGTCCGTATATTTCAGTCAGGAGGAGCAGGTTTTAATAATGCAGGGCTATGAGGATTTCAAAGAAATCTTTACGGCCAAAAGCAATACTGTTGGTGCGAATAAAGCCAGAGAGGAGTGCTGGCAAAAAATTGCAGATCGTGTAAATTCGTAATGTGACGTGTGAGGTCCTGTCACTGACCTCCGATTGATGACATGTCCTGGCTACCCGGCTCAGGGCATATGCCTTTGGCTGACTGGCAATTGTGCGTAACTTTCACCCGGGAGTCTAGGGATCAAACCCCGCCCGGGCCCTCTGTAGTGTCTCTTGCCACAGTAAATTTTATTTATTTCACCACTTAATACACCTTAATTAATCTCCCTCCCTCTTTTAGAGCGCTTAAACTTTAAACTTAATGCAGCAGATTTAAACATTATGTAGGTCTGACTGTCCCATTATGGACGATAAATAAAAATCACTTTAGTTTTTTGCTAAATCTATGTGAAATTAATTTAAGATTTAATATTATCTGTGATACCAATATACGTTCACCGGCCACTTTAATAGGTACCCTATCACCCTGGGGAATCTATGAATTACATTACAACATTTCACATGAAATTCCACGTCACACTGATTATCAATATAATGGACTATTAATTTATGTTACCTGCGATTTAGTAAAACGCTTCTTTTATTTGAAGCGTGGGCAGATGGCCAGGGAATACTATAAACATATTCAGCAGTTCAGTAAGAGCAAGTACAACCTTTATTCCAGTATTCTGGCTCAGATTTTCTGCATCACCAACTGAATGCATGTAGGTTCCCGCGCAAAGAAACGCAAAGAAACGCACACCGTTTGCGCTACTGTGAGCGCACGGCTGCGTTTGGTGGCGCTGCCAATATATGGTTCTAGCAGATTACAAATGTAACGTATTCCCTCATCTGGAAATCTCTAGCGTTCATAGAGAATATGGTCATGGGAAGCCAGCGGATCAGTCCGGTCTCTGAATACTCTCCCTCCATTACACAATCCTGGCGCTCAGGTCAACGGGATTGGGTGAAAGTGAAAGGGCGGTGCTTTTTAGAGCCGATTTGAGCCTAAACTCTGCACATAACCTGCTCCGGACCAGGCTAAGTTTGCAGAGTAAGTTACCATGGTGATCTAGCCAGGTTGAAAGAGAGCCACCTTCGTGGTACCGGAAATCCTGGTTTTAGACTCAACATACCTCGCTAACCCTCTAATCTCGCTTCGTAGTATACCCCTCAGGGTTTAGTGTGTGGGAAAACACCTAGTGGTCGGTTGAGGAACTGCAACAAACTAAATTTCCTGTATGAGCTTCAATCCTGAAGTGGGATGTTTCCTGCTTGGTCTTATTCCATGACCTGAAACATGATCTCTCTTGTGATATGCTGGTCCCATGTGTCTGAAGTGGTATTGCTACAAATAAGTGGCTTTTAAAGTCGGATCTTGTTGTTTGCAGTGTTTTCAGTCGCTGTTTGTAACCCTGGCTGTTGCAGATGGCTATATTTCAGTAATGAATGTGGAGCTGAATATCAAGGAAATGCTGGAACTTGGCAAGAAGGCTCAAGCAGCTGGACGTGGAGGCAACCCAGACGGAGATACAATCAGCCTCGGGAGCAGGTACTGGATAGCTCTACAATGAAATTATGTGCGTTCCTAAATTACGAATAATTTGTACCTAATCCTCTTAAGATGAAATTTACGATCAATAAATTTTCTCGCATAACTACTTTTGCAGATCTTCAAGTCATCCTGTTCTAACCAGCAGCTGTAAGTGTCCTGAGCCTCTACAGGAAGACAGTCAGTTCTGTTGAAACTCTCAAAATGAGGTGCTCCATATCAAGTTTGCGCTTAATGATTGACGGAGTTGCACATGCTAACTGCTTGTCATCTGCCTTGCAACCGTGTTATTTTATGATTGTGTAGGAATTCAGTGGAAGCTCAAGGTTTTGGCTCTGCCAAACATCTCTCATCAGTCTGGGTGCTGACCTTAATCATGGCGGTTTGTTTTTCCACAGTCACAGATGACAGTGAGGAGTGGGCCTGTGAGGAAGAGACCCTCTCACCATCTGCTAATGAAAGCTAGTAAGAGCTTTGTTGAAACATGACTGAAACTGTTCACTGCGTTGTAGTTGATCTGAGGTAGTTCATCTTAAAAAAAAAAAACAAAAAACAAAAAGTGATTTGAACTGAGGGACTATAATTGTGTTTTTATTTTATTCATTTGCTTTTGGTACAGTTGTTTTCCTCAGCAGGCCCCCTCTTTGCCTGAGATGGGTGAGTGCATTTTATATCACGTTCTATTAAAATGAAAACTGCCCCTGCCCCTTTAAATGCAATGTTGCATCTTAAGTGTGGTAGTTTGCAGTTGCTGCACGTCTGTCATACTATGTGCTTTTTGATTAGCATTTTTATTGAGCACTATCCTCTTTTCATATTAAGAGAAAAATAATAATTTTTTGCTCGGCCGTCTTCATTCCTCTGTCCTTCATGTGTTTGCTTTGTCAGCATGCGCTCACGTCAGCTCCCAGCACACACTGAGCGATCCCATCGTGGACAACCTGCACACACAGTAAGTCTCAAATGCACAGCTGTCATTGCAGAAAAAGGCCATTTCCATTACCAACTTGTTGGTGTTGGTTGTGGTTTGTTAGGGGGAACAGCCTAAATTAGTCCCAGCTTCTCCAGTTCGTTGGGAAGATGAAACTCACATCGTCACCATTGACTGTAAATACTGGACGCAGCATCCAGTCATGTGACCCATAGATTTGTACAGAAAGCTTTTGAAGCCCCTTTTGTTGTCAAACTGCTCGGCACCATGTTGCAAAGAGGCGGGACCAGTAGTGCTGACAAGCTTGGAGGAACACGCCCATCAGTTAGCTGCTTTTAGCTTGGCTGGCTTAGCTTCTGCTAGCGCAGGATGATCATTCACATTAATTTATATTTATTTCGCTCAAACATCCCAATTTCATGTGTCACTACCGGAACAAAAGAAGTGCTGTTTGGCTTTAGCACAACAGGTCTCGTAGCTGAGCTCGGTGTGACTGGAAGTCCCGCTCAAAGCCCACTAGTAGCCCGCATGTGGCTACCGCGGAAGGCCAAGGAGGAGACTGAGGCGAGTGGTGGAGCAAGAGGGCTTCCACGGAGAATGATTTCAGGACTCTTTTAAGCGGATTTATTTTGGGACCTGCAGTCATCTTCCTGGCCACTGGTCTTCACAGCAGGACTTGTGGTGTTAAATGTTGTTTTGGTGGCGATATGAAATTGACTGCTGCCATTAGCATGGCTAGGTTTTGTCCTCAGATCCGTTCCAAACCAAGCACAGCCAGTCACAGTCGTCTAATATTACAACTCGCACAAGCACAAGAAAACATATTCTCTTTTAAAATATGGCCATGATCTGTTAAGCTTTTATTCACAGCTCAGAAGTCAGTAAAAATCTAAGTAGCTGAAATCATAACAGCAGCGACTAACTCATAGCCAATGAAAGAGCCACATCTAGCAAAACATCAGATGATGTCTCGCAATCTGATTGGTCAGTTTTGTTGCTTAATATAAATTTATCTGATTTGGTACAAAAAAAATTCACCCCCCCATACTGTTGTCATGGATGTCGAATCTAACAGTGGAAACCAAAACTGATTTTTATACCAGTTTGTAAATATGTTCAAATTCTGCAAATTTGGCCATTTTAACATGGGAGTCGACGGGGACTTGCTCTGTTCTGGAGACGGCACCCGGTGGTCAGTAGAGGGACTGCAACACCTCCTTCCTTCCTGTTGTCGCTTGATTGTCACTGATATGAAATAGAAGTATTTGAAATGGGAGGAAAAGAGCTGTATTTATTTGCTTTTAAATGGGTCATTACTATGGATTGTAATGTGAAGCAATCTGTGGTGCAAAGCACAATTATAGACATACTGCCTGTCAAAAATGAAGTTGTATAAATGTATATTAGTTAGACCAAGATATTATTATTATTATTATTTCCCCTCTCATCTTGCATCATTGATGAGTGGTTTTCTTGAGGCACAAAGCTTTTCAAGACATTGAAATGGTGTGAAGTGGAGCAGGTTTAATCCAAACACCCTCAAATGCCCGTTACCTTCAGATAAACATTGCTGTGATCCCTTTTTAAAAGCATTTTAGCCACCAAGTTTAAAAGAAAAGGGGGAAAACGTCACACTTTCAGCTTCCTTGTTTTAACTTAAATGTCTGGCTTTCTCATCAGCTTGTCAAAACTGACCAATGCTTGATTGCACCAAGGGTTTATTAAATTACAGCAGGCTGCTCCAAATAATTCTGATTTCCCTCCAATCTAACTAAACACCTCCAGATACTTATATCAGTGAGGCCTTTTTTGCCAGGGATTTTTTTTCTTTTTAAACTGGTTAAATCCAGTTAGAGTATAATGTTTGTGTAAGTGAAGATTTTGTCCCTGTTCAGGACCAGACATGCAGCTCTGCAGAAACTAGCCTTCTTCTTTCAACATGGTAAAGATGAATGTGGCACCCAAGATGGAGAAGGAACAACCCCAACAAAGTACAGTTTTATTCACCAGTTACTTTAACCAGTGTCAAAAGTTATGTTAAACTCCAGTGTTTACTGTTTGTTTGTTTGTTTTTTCTTATTCATAGTGCTGAGACAACAAGTAAGTTGGCAGTTGATCTTGTTTTTTAATTTTTTATCTCCCTTTCTTCATGACTCCACTATTGTCACTGATAATGGTGAAGCTAAAAGGGGGAGCGGGGTACTTGTAAATCACCTTGGGGGCACTTCAGTCTAAACACTCCTTAGAGACTCTTCTGTCATGGAAAATGACTTAAGAGCAACATTTATCTGTTTTTAAGTAACCTCGAGACAAGTTGCATATTTTACAGATGGCAGTTCAAAGTTGATGCGACTGTGGTATCTGCTTGTCTTTATCTAGACTTCTTGTGTGCAGTTGAAGAGCCTCCATATCCGTAAGCGCTGACAGTTTCCTTCTTATCAACAAGAGAAGTTTCACTCCCTTTCATCTCTATTTGTATTGGCACTGTGTTGTGTTTTGTTAGATTTTTATTTTTTCAGTTTGTGACAGAAACGCATACATACTTGCAGCATCCTGTTCATAAGCTAATATTGTGTTTTAATGTGACAGTGAACAAGAAGCTGACTTCACAGAGCTGGAGCTCCTTCCTCCCCCACCTCTCTACGCTGATACCTTCTGATCTCCTCTGCTGGAGTGGGAACTGTCTCCTCTAAACGTCTGCATGGAGAGACCCTCGGGGTGTGATGGCATGTGTTTAAAAAAAAAAAAAAAAATGCTTTGGTCTACTACTGTTGAGAAGAGAAGAAACCATGAACGCTGATGTAACTTTACTGCAATGGTTACTACACCTTTTGATTTATTGTGAGTGAATTTGGTTTAATTTTAATTTTTTTTTGCACTTTTTTTTTTTTTTTTTTTTCTTTGAAGACACTATATAGAGTAGATAAATCACAAACTGACTCATTGCACAGGAGGAAATGGTTTCGTTGTGAATGTCTTTAGAAAAATGTTTGCTTTTTTTTTTTTTTTTCTTGCTCCGATGTTACATCAAATAAACATTTGACATTGATTTATGATTTTGTTGTCCTTGTTTTTTTTTTTATGTATTTCAGAGGCAGAAAGTCTTGCTTACTCATCCTTAAATGTTTTTTTTATTTCCACAGAAGGACCACATTGTCATCTGATTTATTCACGGTGGGAAAGTGTCTACTTACAAATCACGGAAAGCACAACCCAAAATAATACTACTGACAAAAAAGCGATTTTTACATGTTTTTTTCAAGGTTCTGATGCTCATAATGTGATGCTGAAGTATTTTCCTGTTTGGGAATCCTCAACTTGAGCTTGTCCCTCATTTTTATCAGAGGAGTTTATTACCTCCACCAATGTCAGCATTTATCTGTATACAAGATAACTCAAAAAGTTATGGATGGAGTTTTGATGAAATTTTCAGGAGTTGTCAGAAATGTGAAAAAGAAGAATTGATTTAATTTTGGGTGTGATCCAGAAGAAATCCTGGATTCTGGATCACTTTCAAATTTTCGATAACATTGCAGTCAGTGGGGTCTGAAATTTTGTTTCTCAATATCTCTATTAATTATTGCCCAAAACTCATGAAATTTCACTCAGGGATTGTCAATGGAAACCTTTGTCAAATTTCAAAGGCTGATCCGGATCTGATCCAGAACGCGGATTTTATCGCAATCTGTAAACCGCTATGGGGGAGTGCTTTTCTAGTTCTCATTATGATTTTATTCCCATAATTTAAAAAAAATTCTAAAAACTCTTAAGTTTTCCTCCTTCAAGGTAGCCCAACACGTCTTTTGGTACCGCTCAGTGAAGTCCCGTTTGTTGGTGCGCTGCCATGATGCTGACTAGAGCATCTCTGCTCTGCGAGCTGACTGTGGGAGAAACCGGCATTTGGCATTAATTTAAAAGTGGGCGGGGCCGGGGGCGTGGCTTAGTTGGACCGCTGTCACTGAAGTAGCCTGAAGGAAGAAAAGATGGTTAGAGAGTAGTGAGCTGCGACTGGAGAGACACAGTCCTGTCTTCAGATACAAACTTATACGAGAACTTTAACGCGTGTTCAGTCGAAACTAAACCAGTCCAGCAGCGAGTCTGAAATCCCTTTTCTGCAGGCGCACATTAAACCGGTTTAAATGCAACGCTGTTTGATATATGAGAAGACGATGGCAGCCGACGCGAAGAACGGCGGGACTTCTCTGAACAACAATAACTGCAAGGACCACAGCAGGAGCAAGCTGCTGGTCGGAGTGGACCTCTTCTGCCTGTTTCTAGGTGAGAGTCCCGCTGCCGCACGTGACGGGAACCACACTGATACTGCCTGTCTAATGTCATCTTTAAAGTCTTGTTTTGTTGTTTGTTCCCACCGCCCCATCTTTCTGAGATTGTTATAGATCATGACTTGGGGAAAGTTTACCTAACTTATTCTTTTTTTTTTTTTTAAACACCATGAGTAAAATGTACCTCCCATCAAATTGTAGCATATTCATTTCACTGGGATTATAGCTGTTATTTTGTTATTCACATCTTATGTAATATTAATTACTACATATATATATATATATATATATCTATATATATATATATATATATATATATATATATATATATATCTATATGTATGTATATATATATATTATATATGTGTGTGTGTGTGTGTGTATATATACATATCTATATATCTATATATCTCTCTATATGTATATGTATACTTAAGTATAAGTTAGAATAAGTATAAGTGTAAGTCTTAGTATTAATGTACTTAGTCTTAGACTTTTGTTTATACTTTTAAGTGTAAGCCAAGTATACTTCACTCTACTATTAAGTAGGTGAATAAAATATAGTTTATAAAAAGTCACCTTCAAGTATACTTCATTTTTAGTAAAAAAAATAAGTATACTCATAGTACACTTGAATAAACTTCTTTTTGCTAAGGGTTTGCTCTCTTAGTTTTAGTCCAAACCAGCCCTGAAAGCTGTTATTAGAGCATCAGCTACTCTGCTCTACACTCCTGGCAGTTGAAGCTGTCAGATCTAATATTCTCTAAATATTAAATCTTTAGTTCTTGGCGGTCTACGTGCTGTTTTTGGACAGCTTTCTGGCCCGGGAACCACTCGAGGTGCTTTTTTTGTAATCGTGTTTGGATGGGTTAAAGGGAATCAGCACCCACACTGTAAATGCATTGCACTGAACAAAATGATTGAAATAACTTTTTACAATCTTGAATCCTTGTTGACCACCCATGTAGATGCCTTTTAAAACTGAAAATGATGATTATGTCCAGAGATGCTTGAGGGGGAGAATGGTTGTAACAGTAACTTGTAACTTGGGGTGTCTGTTTTTAATAACTCATGCATGAAAGGGTTACATTATTATTTTTTTTAACTTATTCCCTCAGTCCCACAGATGTAATGGCAGAGGCGAAAGTAATTAATAAAGTCCTCCAGGAAGGCGAGGGTGTATTTCTGTGCCCTGCGGCCACACCTGCCCTGTATGGAGCTCTGTTTTGACTTCTTATATTTTCCAGAATGGTTCACATTCCTCAACAGCAGGAATCCGTCTGATGTGAACATCTGGCATAATACACTGGTCGGTGTGGCATAATTAAGGGAAGTGGTGAAAAGGTCAGACCCGAGTGAGTGTTTGTGCATGTTGATCAGCTCAGGTTCTGTGATGTCCAGCAGCTGCACACGAGGCTCAAGTTATAACCGTGGCTGAAACATCAGATGCATAACCACATGCTTTCAGAGTTAACGTCGGTGTAAAGTCGTGATTGCAAGCAACGCAGCAGTTTTCAGCTCTAAAATAAAACGGTTGTAACCCTTATAGGAAGTCCAGCTATTGTTAGAGATTTCATGACGGGTTTAAAGAATAAACAATGTTTTTTTTCTGAGAGGCTATATTTAGTTTTGGTCTGCTTTTAATCTCTGTGGAGGGTAATTCCCCTTCATTTGTTCCTGTATACTTCCTGAAGAGAAGCTTGTCTACAAACCAGCAGTGTTTTTCTGGCTGAAGATGTGGTTCAAAGGGAACGGGCCCACAAGGAGGAAATGCCGGGCCCGACCCGTTTATCTCTTCATCTTCTCTCTTCTTGCACAATGACTGCAGTTCTGTCTGCTTCCAGGGGATATTGTTCTCCTGCTCTCTCATGCATTTCCAGTTACTGTGCTCCCCGTAGACCACGAGTGCCAGTAAAGTTAATATCAGTCTGAAACTTGGAAGAGAACTCCATCCTGACTCAGCGTTAACTGGAACTTCTCCTTGGTGGGGTGATGGGGTCCAGTTTACATGAAGTCACAGCAGGTGGACATCATGTTTTTTTTTCAGTTCTAATGGCTTCTCCATGTTTTTGTCCCTGTTTCTGTTCTAAATGCATGGTTGCAGTTATTTACTGAAAGGCTAAAAGAGTCAGGCTCGCTATAGTTCATATTAGGGATGGACATTTGGTAGAGATTTATTCGTCGATCGTCGGGAGAATTAATCATTAATAATCGATTAATCATTAACATTTTTATATTGAAAACTATCACAAATATTCTCGATATCGGCGTGACGTTTGTTTTCCCCTTTGGCCTGGTTGCTATGGCCCGCGCATGCGCAGATGTGTTCAGTGACCCGGATGTTGTGGTCGAGAATAACTTGACATTTCCTGTTTCTTTTCTTTAAAAAAACAACGATAATAAAAGAAGAGATATTGATGAGACTACTTAACAATGACAATTTATATCAAGGCGCCAGTATTACAGGCTTTTTGTTTCTTAAAAATATGCGCTTGTGTGCTCGATGTGCGCTGCAGCTCCTGGTCCGTGCTAACACCGAGTTGAGGCTAGGCTAGGCTAGGCTAGGCTAGGCTAATGATGAACCGCCTCCACTGTCCTTTACAAGGCTTGGATGCACGTTGTTCAAGTGATACATCATTGTCATTGTCGATTAATTGTATTTGTAATTTGCATTGCAGTGATTGCAGTACACTTGCTCATTTTCTAAACTAATATGGTTCCACGCCACACTTCACCGCGACCGCTTCATGATTAGGCGATGACCTACAGAAGCTGCATGTAACAACTGAGGCCAGTCAGGGTGGGTGATGGTGAAATGTTGCCCCCTGCTGCCAAATTTCTATCGGTGGCACAGTGAAATGCATCGCATTGTTTGAGGACGTGCACTGATAACCTACATTCGGATTGTTTAAAAAAAAAAAAAAACATTCGGTTCATCGACGAAAATTAATTTCTCCGACCAAATTCCTAATGATCAATCATTGATTAATCGATTAATTATGCCCATCCCTAGTTCATATTATCCTAAGCCTTTTTTGTTGAAGCTTTTTTTTTTTTTCATGAAAAGGATGTTACACAGCTGGTTTAGAATAGCACTACAAAATTAATTGTAAAAGTGTCATGGTTTAAAATAAAAAAAATATCTTAGACTGAACATATGACAGGAGACTAAACTTTAAAAAAAGAAAAAAAGAAGTGTGTTTTGATTCCACCACTTGTGAACAGCCAAGTACAGGGAGGCTGTATCGGTAAAGGTTGCAGGTATACCCAGACACAGTTAAAGGCAAAGGTGATTTCTGTCTACCTAAAAGCTGGCAGACCCAGTTTCCCCTTTACATTGTGAAGCTCCGCAGCACGTCTTACAGCCGGCCTCATGACAGACAGACAGGTTGTGTGTGTCCAAGGGTTAAAAACAACAGCATCTGTGTGTACTCCGCAACTACCTCAGACATGTATGTAAACGCAGATCCCTGCAGTGAGACAGCCTGCAAGTGGAAAATGTGTGTATGTTTGTTTTAATAGTCACACTTAGCGTCTTGCCAAATGCCTCTAAAATATGGCGAGCGTTTAATTTAGCGTGAGGCTTATACATTCACTCTAGTTTCCACAAACTGCAGCATGCCAGACATAATAACGTGCGCTCTGTGATGCTCTGAAACGGTCATCGTTATTCTTCATTTGCAGTGTTTGCTTGTGTAACTCAGTCGACTCCAAACTGCATCGGAGCAAAAAGTGAGTCAAAGATGCCGAGTGTTGATATTAAGATCTAATCATAAAAACATCTCTTTGAAGCCATTTAGCTATTTTTGCTGTCTTTGATGTAAAACGCATACTTGGGTCTGCCAATAGGTGTTGTTGTTAGCACGACAAAGACCCCCCCCCTCCCCTTTTTTTCAAATGCTGTTACTAGCTGGAAGGGCGGAAGAGGCTGGGATGGGGAAACCCCATCCTCACTGCTGTGAAGAGGATGCAAGGAGTCATAGGAATGAGATGGGAAGAAAAACGCTGAGTGACTGGAAGACAGGACGTGATGTTTTTTTTTGTTTATTTTTTTCTGTTTTCTTTATTTCCAATAAGTATTTCCAGGCATCTGACCCTGCTTTGACTCATAAAGAAACAGTGTGAACAATTACAAACATCCAGCGGTCAAGTTGGAGACGCTGTCAGCCCGCTATCCAACAAACTAATGAAGTTCTTCTTATTGTTGGACTATATTCTGTTTTTATATGCAAAAAATGGATGTATCAAGTGAAATGAACTTGAGGAGGGAAAAAAAAAAAAATCAATTTTTTTCTAAGGTAATCCAAACAGAATAATGTAAATTTGACACACAGCATCAGTCTGTTGGCCGTCTCTTTGTCAGTCTTTATGGTTATTTTGTGAGTGTGTGAATTGTTTAAAGGCAGCTTCAGGGGTCTCCCCCCCCCACTGCTTCATATCAGCAGTCTGGGCAGCCTGTGTTATTCTGTTTGCAGGCAGATAAACCAAAATAAAGGTATCAGACTGTCGGGATTCAGCACACTGGACAGTAAAGTATATTTTTACAGCTTCAGAAGTATGAAAACATCTCACCCAAATTATTTCTTTTTCCTTTTGGTCTTGTTTTAGAGCCGAACGTCGCTCTGGCCAAGTAAATGTTTGAAGAATGAAAGGAAGCAAGGAAGTTAGTGATGTGAATCCTGCTGAATGTGCAGGGAACGTTCTGGATTTCCCAAAGCGCCAGAACCTTTGTCTGCAACCTGAGCTCGGCCCGGCTGGACCTTCAAAGGGACGAGTCAGCTGTGTGTGTGTGTGTGTGTAGGTGTGTGTGTGTGTGTGTAGGTGTGTGTGTGTAAGGGGTTAAGGGGCTCAGAAACCGAAGCATGTGTTGACATTTGGTTTGAGAAATCGTTCCCCCATCACCACCGTTCTGCTTGTTTTTCTTTGTATCGGCAGATAGCAGCTTTATTCAAAGAGCAACTTGAAAGAAAAATGTCACTTTGAAGTTATTTAAAAGTGTGTTATCCAAGTTCTGCCTGGATTTGAGGCCTTTCGTGGGTACGATGTGCACCCTCGAATATCAGTCTTCCAAAGAGACTTTCTAATCGGAGCAAAATAACCCGTCCTTTAGGGCTGAGCTACACCCATTCTGTTTGTTTCTGGGAGATTATTTCCTTTTCTTTTCTTTTTTTTTTTGCCACCTTAAGTGTTTGAACGATTTAGTGTCTTTAAACAACCCCAGAGATGGTTTTAAAGTGCCTTTTCAAGTGCACTTGAAAGCCTTGGCGGTGAAGGAAGGAAGACTGATGGTTTGTGTTTTTCCGTGCGCCTCATCTTACCATTGATACCATTATCAGCTTAAACAGATCACTTAAAATTAAAATTGTCGTTTATTTACGTAAATCTTTTATTTGCTTGGTGCCACCTGTGTCAGATGGTGAACTGTAATTTCATCCAAGTCTCTGTGCCTCAACTGTGCTTCTCATCGATACGTCTCCAAAGACCCGCCTCACCTGTGTTCATGTATTTGTCCAACCATACAGTGGTGCTAGTGGGAGTGTTTTTGCACAAATCCCCCCTTCCCCCCCTACCAGAGAGGATTCTTCTGCGGCGACGACAGCATCCGACTGCCCTATAAGAACAGCACGGTGTCCACGGCTGTGCTCACCGCTGTGGGCATCACCGTGCCCGTGGTCTCAGTAAGTCCCGGTGTGGTAAAGCCAGAGAGCGGGAGAGCAAATGTTGGAGCACGCTCAGTTCATCGGCGGCTGGCTTCTGATAAAACACCAACGATATAATGTGATCCACAGGCTCTGACTCACCCTCGGTGGTTGTGTCTCACTGACTCCGAGTCGTGAATGCAGCGCATCACTGCCAGCCATTTTCCACATAAAAATCATCCTCAAGTTTCAGATGTAGGGAGTACTGACTGTGGTTTCCAGTTATTTTACCACTCTTAAATTAAGATTATCCATTAATTCGTCAAGTAAAAACAACAATCAGTCAATAAATCAATCAAACTTTATTTATGTAGCACTTTTAGTTCAATTAAAATGCAGCACAAAGTGCTTTACAAAGTAAAAACAGAGTCCCACCCATTCACCCACTTTCTTCCCTGCTTTCTTAGATGAATGAATAATTGTTTATTTTATGAAATGTCAGGAGAATGTATGAAAAGGAGAGTTTGTACAGGTAGTGTCTTACCTGACATACCTGACATCTCCTTCCAGTGGTTAAAGCTGAACAAAGCATCCTTACCTTACAGAAGCCACAGAATGAACCGAGCTGGTCCCTGATGCTCTCTCGCCACCTCTCGCTTGTACCCGCCACCTCTGTAATTTATGTATCATTAACCGAGCACCTCCATGTCTCTCCTTCACCCCCCCCCCCCCCCCCCATCCCCCCTGTGCCGCTCACTGCTTCTTCACACTAGCCGGCCTGCCTTTCTTGGTCATTGAGACCAGTGCCGTTCAACCTTACCGTAGAGGCTTTTACTGCGATGATGAATCCATCAGATACCCGGCCAAAAACGGAGACACCATTAGCGACGGTGTGCTTAGCGCTGCTGGCATTCTAATCACCATCCTGTCTGTAAGTCACCTCACCCTGATCACTAATGTCATCATCCTTTTCTCGTGTTTTCAGTGATCCTCACACTTACTAGCAGCACCGAAGACTGTCCTAGACACATGATTTCCACCCTCCTCCAACTATTTCTCATATTTTATGTATATTTTGATGGCAATCTTGTGAATATGTGGTGTATATAATAATGATTTTCCTCAAACTCAAACTTTTATTGTGATCTGATCAACGTGTTTTCCACAAGACCAGGTTTGCATGTGATCATAGATTTCACTGGCAACAGTAGGGGTCACACCCTGACTTGTCTGTCTGTACCTTATCAACCACCTGTCATGTAAACAGTAAGCAGACAAGTATCTGTAGTCATTAACATCACAGTGGCTCCTTTATAAATCAAACTGTTCTGTTCACCCACTTGTTGCACGCAGGAAACATCAAGAGGTGCAGATGTTCCTGCCATCATGGAACCAAATGCTCAAAGACTCATTTTTCTCTGATGCTTGTTATATGTTATTTTTCTTCTTCTAGAGTTCCTCTTCTTCTTTCCTGTTGTGTCCCCGTCTCCACCAACGCCTCTGAAGCGTCTATCATGTCACATATCACGTCTTTGAAACTTTAGCACATAGCGATTGTTGACCACCAAACACTGATTTCCCTCCAAAATACTGGCTTAAAATACAATCTATGCTAACCACTAAACTTTATCTGACGGTTAAAGGATTGTTGGTACGAACTAAGATTATCTTACAAAGATAACTGGGGCATTGTCTCCATACCAGTGCTATCAGCGGCTGTTAGTGGTTCCAGTACAATCTACATTAAAAACCAGTCATTGGCTGTGGTTACATGATGTTTTTTAATTCGGAATTAATAATCAGGAATTAAATAATTCTGAATTAAACTATTTTCCTTCGAGTTTACATGGAAATAGTAATTCCGAATTAAGGTTTACATGGAAAACACGTTTGTTTGGCTTTATCCAACTCCGCTTTAGGTCTGGGGGTTGGGAAGGGTTTTGATTGGATGGGGGGGGGGGGGGGGGGGGGGGGGGGGGGGCGTCTTTACATTTACCGGAAGAAAACAAACTAACTCGGTTAGCAACAACATTCCACTTATTTTTGACCTGGGTGGCGTCTCTATCTGCGTAACCTCCTTCATTTAACCTGGCCGCTTTGAAAAGCTCACAATTTTTATGTTTCCTGCCATCTGTTCTTTTAATTATTTCCAGTTCCTCCAAGCTATTTATTAAATAAATCATCTCTGCTTTTGAACACCGTTTACTGCGTGCTGCCATTTTGAAAACAAGCCCAGTGAGGAATATAAGCGTCATCGTGACAGACGGGCAAGAGAACGAGCATGCGCAGAAAGACGGGAATTAATTTAAAGAGGAATGAGTGTTTACATGAGCGCGGAATTAAAATGGGAATAAACCAGCCACTTACTTCGGAATTAAGTTTAATTCGGAATTGACATTTTCATATGGAATTAAGTGTTTACATGGTAACTTTTATTCGGCTTTAACTTTAATTCTGAATTAAAGAGGAATTAAACTTCCCATGTAAACGCACCCATTAAGATTTATTCAGGTCTTTCTCTTTGAAGGCATAAGATGGTTTGGTTGATAGACCTTGACAGTAAAGTGGAGTTTTGAGTAGTTTGTAAGACGTTGGGAGATAACAGTGAGCAGGTCATCTCGACGACGTGTAAGTTTCTACTTATTTTTCTCCATTTGTAAACTGAAGCTTGCAAACATATGGTTGTGTATTAGTTAGTATTTAAAATATGAACACACCAGCACCCAGGGCTTCAAAATATTCAAGTCTAGATACTACCAGGCAGCAAGTATTCAGTAGTTCTGCTGAATTAGTATATTTAACTTTTGTAAGTAAGTATTACAGTTTTGCCAAAGAAGGGTGAAAAAAGAGCAATATAAGGGGGAACTCTTAAAAATCTGAGTTTTGGTGTCCAGATTTGTTTCTACCAGTCTTGAATAAATTCTCTTTTGAACTGAACTGAAGCGGGTAATTGTTCCTCAACAGTTCCTGACTTCTTTGACATATCTGCAACCACATAACAAAGCAGCTTAAATGAGCCCTAGAAACCATGTAGCAACCGCTTGTAAATGCACTGGGACCTGCTTCTAACACCCCAGCAACAGCTTAGCAACCAGTTAGCTACCGCTTACAAAACATGCTTAACACCTTGGTAGCCATTCAGTGACACATTAGCAACCATAGACGGACAATTTGTCCTGCACGAACAGACTCCAGAAACCTCCTGAAAGCAACTGACCCGTTAAAAGAAAAGCTGCTAACGGTCACTGGCGGCGGTGTTGGACAGTTTCAGCTGCTAGACTGAAACAGCTTCATGGCGTGGTCTGTTGTGTCTCTTCCAGAGGAGACGAGTCCACGGGCTTGAAGCTACTCTGGTTTTCCTGGTGAGAAGGAGCCCTGGCTGTGTATAATTACGGTTGCTTGGTTAAATGCTTGCTAGCAGTGGGGTGGAATTGTGGTCAGGACCCTCAAACAAAAAGAGTCAGATATGCCCGTTTAACCCCGGCAAATCTCCCCTCCTCTAAGGGCTTTGTTTTATGAACAGGTAAGAAAAAAAGACATGAGGTCATTCGGGGCTCCATTGCCCAGAAACACTCAGAGGCTATGTCGATTGTAATTTATGATGATTTTTATGAGAGGGAAGGAAAAACAACAAACTTTTGATATAAGCCACAAATCATCATCTTTCCCCCATTAAGCTCAGCTTTTAGTGTCACAACCACACTGACTAGATTACAAATTCATTTATCAATTCACACAGTAAAATCTGTCACATGAAGAGAACCAGATGTGCCCCCTGGTCCTCTCTACCCCCCCCCCCCCCCCCCACCCAAACACACACACACTTTTCCCATGAAAACACCTGGGTCATGTGGAGCTGGCTCTAAAGGTCTGGCTGGTGGAAACAAATCTTTTTATCGGCTTATTAAATCTTCTCGCGGGCTGTCCCAGCGGTGGAGTTTTTCCCAGAATGGAGACGTATTTGCGCGCCCCTCTGAAGAATGTCCGATTAGCCCGAGATACTAACATGAAAACAGCCAGACTTCTCCTGTGTAACCGGAGCTCTTCCAGCGAGGCGGCCTGGAAAACAAACGCGCCCCCGACGTGCGCTCGCTGGAGTCTGGCCTCCAAAATCAGACACGTCGCCTAGCTCAGCGTTTCTCTTGATTAGAACCAGCAGTGCCTCCCCTCCTCCCCCTCACCCTTTCCTCCTCCCTTTCTTTTTCTGCATGCTTTTGCTTTCTGTCCTCTTTTCCTGACTCCACCCCCCCCCCCCCCCCATCTGCCCCTCACTCCTCCTCAGCACTTTCATTGGTGAGCAGCTCAAAGACAACAGGAGACGATGGGTGGGGGGATGGGGAAGGAGTTTTTGAGCTTGAACAGCTGTTTCGAGTCACGACCGTCTGCCTCCCCCATCGCTCGCCCCTCTACCAGTCCATCGTTGGTTCGTAGACAGCGGTTTATTTACACACTTTAAGGAGACTATACACAGTGGACGGTTTAAGTCGCCTCACTTGTTGACTCGCTGTTTCCTCTTAGAGGTAGAATGCCAGGTAAGCTCATCCAGCGTTGGATGTGGCTTTTCTCTAAACCACTTCAAAATAAAACCCAGTTGTTTGTTTTAACTGTCATAATGACCATCGATTACAGAGCCAGTATGCATGATGGTAAAATATTTGTAATAATCCAAACCAGAAACTAGCCCCGCCCATTCACCAGGACTCTCATCATGTTCCAAATCAGTTTTGGTGTATACCTTCTGGCAATGCTTCAAATTCACTGATGTACAAATCTCACGAGCATCAAGACATTTGACACATCACCTCTTCACCTCCTTAAACAACTGTCCAGGTTATTACATCACACATATATCAAATACTTCCTCACCTTCTGTCTTTATTAACACAACTTTGATCACATCAGACTTGCTGTTGTAAACATGACTCTGTCACTTGTCATCATCCAATCATCTCCTTCCTTTTCTGTCTCCACAGATCATAATCGGGGAGAGCTACAGGATCTACTTTCTGAATGAGGGGTCCAAGTCTTTTGTGGGGAACCCGTACATTTCTGCCCTCTACAAGCAAGGTTGGAGTATTCGTCTTCGGCTGCGCCATCAGCCAGTCCTTCACCGACATCGCAAAAGTTTCCGTGGGCCGCATGCGCCCTCACTTCCTGGACGTGTGCAAACCCGACTTCTCCACTATCAACTGCTCTCTAGGCTACATCACTGACTACCAGTGTCAGGGGCCAGAGAGCAAAGTACAGGAGGCCAGGTAGCGTTAAAACTATATCTGAATTATTAGACATTACACGAGGAAATAATTAGGCCTTGTAAAGGAGAAGAACGTTTCTAAGAAACTTTCCATGGGTAGTTAAGCTGGAGGACTTTAGAAATATTCCATTGTGAGTCAAAGGGTGTACTTGGCATTGCTGATTATTTTTACCATTTGCCTTTTATGTTAAACTTCATTCAGATTTCCCTCTTATAGGCTAACCTACAGTTTTCAGTTTATTCCCATTAATTCCCATGTATTCCTGTTAATTCCCACATGTTCCCATTAATTCCCCTGGAAAATTAACTACCTTGAAATTTCCCAGACTTTAGCAACCCCAGATACATTATCAGTGTGTGTTAAGAGATCTACTGTGGGATAAACGTGCTGATTGTGTTCTGTCCTCAGGAAGTCTTTCTTCTCTGGACACGCATCGTTCTCCATGTACACTATGCTCTACCTTGTGGTGAGTTTCAAAGCTGTCTTGAATGTTTCCTTTTCTTCCCCCCCCCGTTGCTACAAATCCACACTTCTGTTTCCAGTTTTATCTGCAGTCTCGTTTCACTTGGCACGGAGCCCGCCTGCTGCGCCCGTTGACGCCAGTTCACCCTCATCATGATGTCCTTCTACACCGGCCTGTCTCGTGTGTCCGACCACAAGCACCACCCCACCGACGTCCTGGCTGGTTTCATCCAGGGAGCCCTGGTGGCCTACTGCATAGTGAGTGGTCTTCTATGCTCTTCACAAATCATCTAAGGTGTAAAATGCGGAGGAGGAACAGGAGTAGAGATTACTTATGTGTAGAAAACAGTAATAAACAAATAGGGGCTAAAATCTATCCACGCCAGTTTAAAGGTACACACATCATGTCATAGGGCTGGGCGAGACGGCTTCAAATCTATATTGCGGTATAATCTAAAGCATGTGCGGTAATGATATATATATTGCGATATATAATCTTTTCTTTTGTTATATACACACACACACACACGAGTTCACTCGTATGATCCTCAGGGAAATATTCTGTCTGTAGGCATCTGCTGCACAACTTCCACTCTTCATTGATGAAGTAGATTGCTGGCGGACATTGTCGTACATTTCAGTTTGGCTAAAGTTTTCCAAATTTCAGAATACCAAGGTCCAATCTGAAATGTGAAAAATCTCTGAGACCGATGCAAACCTTTCAACACCACTTTGATCAACATACAAGACTAAAAGCTATATTCCAATATTAATTTAAGGGGTCAACAAATAAGGTGACACTTGTCATGTTAAATTAAGATTACAGTAGAAAAACATTCAGTTGGTTTGTTTTATTGTTTCTAAATATTTTTTTTTAAATCATATAATAAATATTTTACAGTAATATAAAAAAAATCGAGGATTTAAAACATTTGTTTATTTTTAATGACCTCTCATGGCCCACCTGCAGTACGTCGATGGCCCACCAGGGGCCACACCCCACACTTTGGGAATCACTAGGCTAAAGTACTTGCGGCTAGGTAACTAGTAGCATCCATCAAGTGTCTTTATCATGTTCCTTAAGTCGCTTTTTTCCACCACTGTAAGAAATGGCGCCATTACACAACTATACAGTAATGGCATTTGTAGTATAAATCCACCTCTGATTGTTTTTGTCGTACGAAGTGACTGATGTTGCACCAGTCTTTTTTACCAGCACTTCCTCCTTCCTCACCTCGCTCCACGTTTGCAACCGCTGCCATGTTTTCACATTCACCTTTGACCAACGTAGGTGCAGCTTGACATTATCAACTTGCGCAATGGCAGTAGACCAGTATTGTAAAAATCTCTACCGTTAGCTACATTTATATCGTTTCTACCGTGTACTGTTTATACCGCCTACTCCTATAATGTCAGACACTTTTTTTTTTTTTTTTTTTTGCTGAAATACCTGTGATGTGTTTTCATGTTGTCTCTTTTTGGTGGTAAACCTTTGAGGTACCCAAAAAGGAGCATGACATGAAGTCTTCTCTGGAACTGGGTCTGTGATGTCAAATACCTTTCTGTCTGCAGGCCTTCTATGTGTCCGACTTGTTCAAAGCCAAAGGAAGACGTTCCGCCCTGTCGCCACCTTCAGTGAAGAAAGATCTCATTCCTGCGGTGGACATCAGAGAGCGGAGCGGTCATCTCATCATAGCGTAGTGAAGGCTACGTAGCTGAGCCGCAGCACAAGACGCTGGCCTGTGCCCTTTCAGAATCACTACCGCAGCCACTGGCCGTTGCTGGATCACATATAAACTCCAGCAATATGGAGAACGCAGAGGAATCTGGACAGTCGTAGAGGATGAGGAGCAGCTCTGGAAAAACAGTCACGCAAGTTCATGCTTTCTCGAAGGAAATGATCTCACCAAACATTTGAATGTTGACAGGACAGACGTCCATCTTTTTTTTTTCGTACAAGGAATATTGTGTTGTTCTCTCCTGCTATGAACATGACTGGAGCTCCTCCATTCTCAGAGACAAAAGTCAGAAACTAAAACAGAGACATGGCAGCTGGAAACAAAGCTGTGCGCAGCTTTCGTGCTACACTCTTATTCTTGCCAAATCAAGACAAAATTTAAAAAAAAAAAAACAAATTCCTTAATTTCAGGAAGGATGCTGTTTTAATTCAGTTGTATTACAGATATTTTATGTGTGATTTATAGCACTATTTTAGTTTCAACTCAGTATTGTCTGTCACCACTTGAATGACCTTTTCAAGCTTTTGGAAAGCTTTTGTGAGCTTCTACCTGGTGCATAATTTAGGGTTCTCCTCAGATGGTGCACATTAGTTACAGTAGGTGGAAAGTACAGCAAGGGCGTGTGTTTTTGGATTCGGGCCTCTTTCTGCTGGCAAGGATGAGCCCCCGCTGAGCCATTTAATGAAACGACTGTCTGTTACATGTACCGGACGGCTGCTCGCAACTGTCTCGTCAAAGTGCGGGTGTGTCTGTGTGTGTGCTTGTGTGTTAATCTGCCAGTGTGTGTTGATGTTCAGTCCACGTAGTTCAGCGTTTAAAGCCTCTCTCCGGCCGGAGACGAGGCACCTGCTCCGACAGACGTGAGGAACTCCAGACATGAACACTGTGGAAATGCTGACGTGCAGGGCTTGACGCTAACATTTTTGCTCACCAGCCACTGTGGCTAGTGATTTTCCTCAGTCATTAGCCATTTAGTCTTTATGCTAGCCACAGTTTTGCTGTCATTTTTTTTCTTCACAATATTCTTGATTTACATTTTAAATACAAACAATGATTTGAGATTGTCGTATCAAAGAATAAGTTGCCAGCCAAAGTTGTTTGTGATTGTTACTAGCCATAGCCAAATTTTACTAGCATTTGGCTACCGTGTCATCCCCTGCTGACATGCATCTCATGTATTTTACTGTGATTGTACTGATTGATTACCTGTAATATCTACGACTGCCCATCCATACCCCATCATATCGGCACATTTTAAATGCTCAGTAACCCAAACTCTTCTAAAATGATACTATTTAGCTGCTACTGAGGCTCTGCATTAAATGAACACAGTATTAAGACTCTAGTGTGTTTGCATGATCTTAATGTCATTTTTATTCAAATATATATATATATATATATATATGTGTGTATAAACCACTGTCTGAAATTATCACAACTCAGTTTTAAGCGAGTGAGACATTTTGTGTGTTGTAAATTGCTGTATTGTGTGTGTATGTAGTATGTGTTTTAGCGTAACGCCCACTATGACGATGTTGCGACCTGTGTAAATGTAAAACGCGCTTCTTGAGGAGGCCAATGCAATGCAGTGAAGTGAAAAACTTGTGAATATGAACTTTTATTAGAAAAAAAAAAAAACAACAACAACAAAGCTCTAAAAGTGGACTGCTTTATTACATTTTTATAACAGAAACTTCCTCTCAGTATTTTTGTAATGTGAAATTTTTGTACAGTGAAAGTGTCAGACGGATCAAAGATGAAATGTCTTTAATAAAACGCCAAAAATCAAGAGTGCGAGTCTTTACTGGCGCTTGCGTTAGTCTGAGCGACGTTGATTTCAGATTTATTGCTTTACATTTAGAGGCAACTGTGCGTGTGATGGAGGGATCTGGGTGTGGGGAGCTTCCTGTGGGGAAATGGTGTACATTCCAGGCTTTAACCCGTCTCCCCAGTGGCCCTCTGGAATAATATAGACTCCACACAGAAACTATGCCAGAGTGGCAAAATACATTCACATGTGCCACGTGTTGTTCTTTTATTAGATAGTTTTGTCGACTGAATGTACGGAGACCATCCGCAGGCTGTCGCTGCTCAGACTGTGATCACATGGGGTCGTGAGCTGATTGATTTAGCTATGGATCCAGCACAAGGCCAGAAAGGAGAGTAGATTAATTTGATAAGCTGCAGCTATGTTTTACTTTATATGACTGCAGCTGTAAAGCTGTTCCTGCTGTATTGTGTTTTGTCCTCAAATTTGGTAGAGACAGCTGTTGTCCCAGCTGTTGTCCCCTAACTGTTTTGGTGATAAATACTATCCCAGGCTGGGAAAATAATTTTGTCTAGTAATATCTCAACTCAGGCAGGTTTCAAGAAATAACCAAGCAGTGTTAAAAACACCTCTGGATCCAGGTTGGTCCGACCCCCATCCCCAAACCCAACCAGAACTGGACATCTGGACCAGCAGTGTGTCCATGCCAAAACATAAACTGATGTGCTGACACATAACTCGGTCCTCCATCTTCCTGATGTCAACACAGCGTATCAGAAGATGTCGCCGTTCCTAAAAAGCTCCTGGACTGAGGAGTGGGAAGTTCACAGCTGTTTTATCTGCAGACATCTCTTCAGCACTCACAGATGACAGCAACAGTCCTCCATTAAATCATTTGTAGGGCCAGATTTTCTCTACAATAGTTTCAATTGCAAGACAGAGAAAATTGGTACGATATAGAAAGTGCAAATGAAAGAAAATAGAAAAAAAACATATAGAGTGGCTCCTGCATTTGGTTTAACTTCAACTTCTATGCAGATATTTTTTAATATTCCAAGTTTATTTTCTCACAAACTTCTTTTACTTATGTTTTTTTTTTTAATGTATAAATCCATTTTGGCATTTTTTGGGACATGGGACAGACATTGAAAATGCTTAAAAACAATGTTGCATCAAGAAACATCAGAAGGATTTGTACATGGTGTAAATCACTAAAGGACTCAAGGGAGCATCACCAACTTTCATTCATCAACAGCTGCTGGAAGCACACAGGAGGGGATTACTTTTAAAGACATTTTGACAAAATAAGTGCTGTGCGACAAAAGCAACCATCGGCACTGTTATCAACAATAAGTCCAAAGTCAGATCTGCGCTCTGATGGTATGAGGTTGCATCAGCGCTTCTGGTAAAACTCATTTACTCTCCTGTGGTGCAGCATTAATGTAGAAAAGTGCATTGAGATTTTAGAGCAACATATGTTGCCTCCGAGACAAAATCCTTTTCAGGGATGCCCACGCAGGCATGTTTGGCTCGTCCAATCAGTAACTTTGGTTGATGTGCCTGTCTGTACCCCAATGATGGACTGCTGAACCTTCCAGGTTGGGATGCTCCGGCAGGGATGCTCCGTGGCCCTGAACAGATTAGGATAGTGGATGGATAAATGGATGTGATGCCTTCAGGGAAGCATCCTTTCCAGTGACGTTCATGCATTTTTCAACAAGACAATGCAAAACTGCATTTTACATTTCAGAAGTTACAAACTTCTACAGGACTGGCCTGGCTGCTGTCCCCTGTAAAGAACCTGTGGAGGTTATTAAAAGTATAGCACAACTTGATATGTGCTTTCAGGAAAAATTGGGACAAATAACAACTGAAACACTTTGTTGCTTTGGTATCCTTAAGTCCAGAAAGCCCTCTTACAAAGTGGTAAAAGCTTTGTTGTCCTAATTTATGTTGGGATGTGTTGCTGGCCCAAAATGCAGATATGGATATATACTGAAATATATTCATTAATCAAATAAATTAATCAAATTGAGAAATTAATCAAATAAAGAAATAAAAGTCAATGTAAATGTCAGAATCACTGCATTGTTTTTCTTTTTTCTTGAACTGCTTTCTCTCAAGGTTTCTTCCCTCTTAAAGTGGAGTTTTTCCTTGCCACTGTTTGGCTTAAAGGTTTTTTTTTTCCTCCTGCTGTGGGAGTTTTTTTTACTTTCCATTATCCTTCATTTGGATTTAATATTATAATTTTAGTTAATGATATCTGCTCAGGGGGGTCATGCTCTGGGTCTCTGTAAAGCACCTAGAGACAATTGGCATTGTAACAGATGCTATACAATTAAAATTGAATTGAATTGAATTTTCTAACTTCTTCTGATTTCAGGTTATAATTGAGACAAGTGGCACAGTCCTATGTTTTAACTTTGAAATACATGCCCGTTTTTTTGTTTAGAAAATTCTAAGAGGCTTTCCTGTTCAGCAGCTTTTAACATTCACTAGTTGGAATCCTTTTCATGTGGTTTGGTTCTTGTTTTCCTGCTACAGTTTAACCTCTGTTATTTGTGAAGCAATCACCCAGTGGGATTTACAAATTCTTCTCATGAACTCAGCAGCACCGCTGCGGTTCCTCTGACGAGATCTTTCTTTCCTTGTTTAACCCCGTGCACACACGTACACACTTCAACCACCGACGCAACTCCCACTAAGATTGTTTGTGGTTGCAGCCGTTATCAGCTGAATCACTCCACCAACATATTTCCTCACGGTGCAGTCACGCTGGGCTGCTTAGATGGTGTTTACGGTGCATTCTTTGAGTTTACACTTTGTTTTCTGGACTGACTGAAGAAAACCCATGTGAATACAGATGCAGTTCTTGAGTTAAAGGGGGTCAAAAAAAAAAAAAAAAAAAAGAGGCGTCTGACCTCGTTGAGTTTTCAGGAAAGGCCATGCATCCAAAAGTTTGGATTTCCACTTTTGTCATCGAGTCCGACACCACATGACGTTACCGGCGTATCAGAGGAGGTCGTTTGTCCTCCCAGTGACAGATGGAGGGGTGCTGAGAGGAAGCATGGCACACCCTCCAAATGCCCCGGCTGATAAGTGACCTCATTACGGCTCCTCTGGGCATATTTTTTTCTTATTCGAGGAGCAGCATGATGATAGCCGGCTCCCTGGGGGACTTCAGCTTTAGATCCATGCCAAGCTTTGAAAGTTTTTTCCTCTCTTGGCTCAGGGCACACAACCGGTCTCAAGGGCTTTAAGCAAAAAAATGCACCACTTCTGTAACCTCTCTGCACTAGGTGTTGCAAAAACTTTAAATGTTTGTTTGATTTGATCACAAAGGGCAGTCTAACAGTAGTGTAGCAGGCTTATTACATGTCATGCAAATCTCTTATCAGTTATTCCTCACAGTGTGAGGGTGGAGTCAGATGCCTGACTCGACTCCACCCTCCTTTTACAACCTCACGCTACTTTATCCTGCTTCTGAGTTACAGCAAATGCTGTATAATGTTGCCATTCCTTCTCACAACTCATAAAAGATGTGTTGAAAAATGTATGGACCTGTCTGCTCTATGTTGCTGTAGTGAAGCGTAAATGGCCTTTTTCAGTGGCACTAGAAACATCACAGAGCCAGGAGTATGGACTTGTTGCTGATAACAGTCTGGATCCTTTTCATCTTTGTCTTGGAGCACCCATTTCTTCCAAAAGAGATCTAGAATACTGATACATTTGACCTCAATACACACTTCTACCATCCAGAGACATCAGGAGCACCTCTGGACCAGATTGACAAAAGGCCCCTTTTATGCACCTTACTGTTTTAAGTGGCATTTGTGACTGTTGCTCTATATTGTTGTGCTTGACAAAGAGTTTCCTACAGTAATGTTTTACCCATGTAAAGCATTAAAGCCTAAGTTTGCTCCCCTGCCCTTTACCCACTGAACTTTCACCAGATTCCTGGATAACTTAAGTTATATTTTGAAGTTCTGAAGAACTATCCAAACCCCTTCGAATACTTGTTTTTAAACGTTCCAATTATTTTTTTCACGCATTTGTTGAAAAAGTTGGAGATCTTTTACCCATCTTTAAAGATTCAGCCTTTCATAGATGCTGCTTTTGTACGAAATGACATCATTACTTGCCTTATGTACGTGAAGTTAGTGAGGAGGTGAAATATCCTTTCTTTTTATTAAAATTTTCCCAAAGCATCCTCACGCTGCAGATCCAGATCCACAAGTGTAAATAGCATAAAAATGTCTTTAAATCAAATTGTTTCTGTAGTAATTTTAGGAGTGACTTTTTTTTTTTTTTTTTTTTTTTGGCTTGAGGAATCAAATAAAGTGATGCACACTGCCTGGTAAAAAAAATAATCAGATAAAGATCAGTGCCAGAAAGAGTCCTGCCAGATGTTGGGCCTTATGTCTTCTTGATCCACAGCTGTGTAAATTATCACAGAGGGGAGTGAAGCTCATGACAGGCCTCAAGCAAAATAAGATTTGAAACATCAGCATGAGCTTTTGAATCGAAGCCAACAAAATGTTTCATCGACACTATGTTGCCCAAAAGTATTCGCTCACCTGCCTTGACTCACATATGAGCTTTACTGACATCCCATTACTAATATATACATATATATATATATATATATGCTATATTATTACCAGATCCAAAACTCTGACTTATCACATCCTCCTTTTTATCATGTCCAGGTCTTCTGGATATTAACTGATCTACATCAGAGTTCAGCATCTTCATCTCTACCGGCTTCACTGCTTCACCTTGGAAATAGGAAGTGACATCAGTGTAACATTAGTTTTAAAAAGGGACACATCCGTCGGAGGAAGGTGTCAGAACACAGTCAAGTATCTGACTCCACCCTCCCAAAGGGAAAAGGGCTCCGTTGTGCTTCAGCTCTTTGGTTTTTAGTACAAAGCCTGGCATGGCAACCGTGCCAAAGCATGGCAACCGGATGATAAGACACAACATTAAATTGGAATATTTCAAAGCGACTGAACGTTCATGCTTCCAGCGGGGGGGGGGACTCTAATTTCACATGTGTCAGAAGGATTTTTTTAGAAATTCAAACAACTCTGGGACAGGAGCTCTAAGATGACTGCCAAGAGTTATTAAGGGATTTTTACACTTTTACCTTCGTTTTCTGCAGAAGCGAAAATGTTGCCGCTCCCATGCAAAAGGTTTTAAAGCACAGCGGCATGCCATTTGAAGTTCTTTAAAAGCATTTCTTTTTATACCCCAAAAAGCCTGTACCCCCGCCAGTCCCAGTCTATCAAATTGATTTCCAACTCTAAACTCCCAAGGCCAATTTTCCACCCTTATTTTTTTGTCAGCTTAAGTATTTGGACAAATTAGCTCCATATGTGTCGTAAGGAGCCCCGTGGGAAAGGGGCCAAGATGACTGCACTGCTGACTAAACACAAACATTGACTCCATCAAACATGGCGAGCACGCTCTGATGCTCGCCATATGCTCACCTGGCGCCAGCAGCCGTTAGCTGACAGCACGGCGACGTCTCATCAGCAAGGCTCTTTATCTTCCGATGCTCGTCGTGCCCGGTGTGATGGCGTCACAAACCGAGAACGCCTCTTGGTTTGCCTCGTGTGTTTTCAGTAACAAGAGACTATGGGGTTCCATGAATGCCAAAAATATGTTCAAGTGCTCACTGTTTATGTCCACTGGTTGTTTGTTAAGACGTTTCCCCGTGTTTATTTAACTTTCAACAATACTCTGGTTGTGTCAAAGCTCTTTTAACAACTACTTTGTCTATGTAGATTGCTCACTTGGCTCAACGTTTGGTTGTATCTGTTTAACTTTGGTTTACACTTCTGTTGTCTCCTTACACTCACTGTCGGATTGTGTCACCTGTTTTTCACGTTATGATGCGTCGTTGCTATGCGTCGTTGCTATGCGTCGTTGGTACATGTCATTGCTTTGCGTCGTTGGTACCAACGACACATCATAATGGCGCATAGCAACGACGCATAGCAACGACGCATAGCAACGACGCATAGCAAAGACGCATAGCAACGACGCATAGCAACAATGCAAAGCAAAGACGCATAGCAACGACGCATAGCAACGCAACGACGCATAGCAAACGACGCAAAGCAACGACGCATAGCAACGACGCATAGCAACGACGCAACAAGCAACGACGCATAGCAACAACGCATAAGCAACGACGCAAAGCAACGAAGCATAGCAACGACGCATAGCAATGACGCATAGCAACGACGCATAGCAACGACGCAAAGCAACGACGCAAAGCAACAACGCAAAGCAACAACGCTTAGCAACAACGTGTGACAATGTGGGGGTCCTGTCACTATATACTTCCGATTGATCACGTGTCCTGGCTACTTGGCCAAGGGGATAAGCACACGTGACTTTCACCTGGGAGTCTGGGGATCGAATCCCGCCCGGGCCCTCTGTACTGTCCCTTGCCACAAACGCATAGCAACGACACGTACCAACAACACGTACCAATGACACATAGCAACGATGCATAGCAAAGACACATCATAATGGCGCAGAGCAACGACGCATAGCAATGACACGTACCAACAACACGTACCAACAACACGTACCAACGACGCATCATAACATGAAAAACAGGTGACACAATCAGACAGTGAGTGTAAGGAGACAACAGAAGTGTAAACCAAAGTTAAACAGATACAACCAAACGTTAAGCCAAGTGACCAATCTACATAGACAAAGTAGTTGTTAAAAGAGCTTTGACACAACCAGAGTATTGGTGAAAGTTAAATAAACACGGGGAAACGTCTTAACAAACAACCAATGGACATAAACAGTGAGAACACTTGAACATATTTTTGGCATTCATGGAACCCCATAAAGAGACTATGGGGTGGAAAAGTGAAGCCAAGAAAGAAAGGAGGACGGGGTAGATTTCAGCGCATTACCTTTAAATCTCAGGTGACCCTCCCGGCAACCTTTTTTTTCCACCGGGGGGAGCTGGCCAGAGACTTTTGCCCATGTGTGTGTTTCCTTTCGTATGTCACTTGGCGGTGATCTTTCAGTGAATGCACGTCTCTGGAGACAGATCGCTTACAGAAAGCCATCACTGACCTGACAGAAAGAATAAAAAATAATTCTGGCTGTTCTTTATCATGCAGTCATCGCTGAACTGCAGTCCTCCCTCAACGCTGACCTCCAACATGTGGAATGTGTGTGATTCACCGGGGAGCTGAAGGATGGACGGCTCCCACATACTGAGGAGCTGTGATCCAACGAAGGAGTCCTGCCAGTGGAACTCTGCCTCCTCCCGAGGTGTCTCAACACCTCAACATGCACGAGGGAGAGACTGCCAAGGATTCGGTAATGACAGATAGCGTCTAAGTAAAACGATTGGACCGCAGGAAGGCTCGTTACTCAGATTATTTTGCTGGACAGGTCACTTTATGGTGATTACCGAGCAGAAATAAAAACAAACTAAACAGATCACTCAAGAATGAAGCAGCGTTTCTTGCGTTTCCTGTTACCTTTATTTATTTCATTTGCCAATTTTCACTCTTTTTGGCCTGCAAAATGCCCTGCAGGCCACTACTAAATAGTTATGTATTAAATGCTGGTAAGGAGGTAAAAGAAAAAATGATGTTTTTTCAAACAGGTGATTGCCACAAGTGGTATCCATGAAAAACTAAGTCTTTGAGGAGCAAAGATGGACAGAGGATCTTCAATTTGTCAAGAAATGTAGGAGACAATCACTGAAATGCTTTAAAACATTGTTTCTCAATAAAATGATTGGAAGGGATTAGAATATTTCTCCTTCTATAGAGCACAATATTAAACCTTTGAAGAAATCTGGGGACAATTTCAGCGCGTAAAAGACTAATCTGTGACCTCTGATCCTCCAGAAGGTGCTGCATTGAGAATTGTCATTCATCTATAACTGATACAGCCATGGAATAAGGGATAAAAGGGAATTATGTTGGAAAACATTGTTTTTTTTTATTGTTAAGCTCCTCGATTGTGCAGGTTCCCCACTTGAAAAAGATTTGACTTTTTCTCCCCAAAACAAACTGGCATCCTCTCAATTTATTCCACTTCCAGTGATTAATTAGTAGATGAAAAACCTTAAACACAGAAAGGAACACAAAGCACATGCAATGCTTGACGTGAGCAAACAAACCATATTTCAAATCATTGCAATTATATGACACTGAGCAATGCAGGAAAAAAGCACTATTTTCTTTAATTAAGAAATGAAAATAATATCCTATAGTCTCCCTTAAGAGTTGATATATTTATCAATACTTGTTCTTATTTATATTCACAATAATCTAAGCCTACAACTAGTTTGACTTGACCACTACAATACAGAGATACAGTCACAAATGCCACTTAAAACTGCAGGCTTATGTTCACCTCGTACAGAGGTGGTGGTGACGTCTTTGGACTCGAGGGCATCTGGAATGGACCATCACATAATGGAAACGTATATTGCAGTCAGACAAATCAGCATTTCAGATCTTTTTCGTGCTCCGAAGCAAAAACAAAAGGGACCAGGACTGTTATCAAGAGCTCGGCTCTGTGATGGTACGAGATTGTATCGGTGCTCTTGGCAAACATGACGTACACTTCAGTGATGGCGGCAATAATGCAGAAATGTACAGTTGAAATTTTAGAGCAGCGCATGCTGCCTTCTAAGACATATTGTGCAAGAGCATCCATATATTGTTCAAGAAGACACTACAAAACCACATCCAGCACACATCTTCCTCCACTGCTCTAGAGTCCAGTAGTGGCTGTTTTAAACCACTGCATCTGACACTTTGCATTGCACTTGATGTCTGGCTAAAGGTAGGGTGATGCAACTTCTGTTGATGTCTGAACACGTCCGTTGAAGGTACACTATGATTGACCTCCAAAAGTTGGCGATTCTCTCACAACTGCGCTTCAGACTCCACATACTTTTGAGCTTAGTGATCCCTTGCCAATTCACGCTTTAAGTTCTGCGGTTTAAGTTATTTAGTTATAAAATCAAGAAAAAATCACGGAAATTCCGTGAAAATCCACCCCACAGCAGACGAGAGGCTGCAGCTAAACGATGACTCACAACCTCCTGTAAGCAACACGAGAAACGCAGAATTCCCATTATCTGTGCATCCCAGAATCTGTGCGCTGATTGGCCGAGACGCATTTACTACGGTTCGGAGACCAGAGGCTGTGAAGGTAACAGAAAGACCACAGTTGAGCCTTTGTCTTGTTTCGCTGCAGTGCCTCGCTACTTTTTTGCAGTTTTTAAACCTATTTCAAACACATTATTTAGGCTCCAGTTCGCTGATTTTGATTTCCGCGAGGGGGCGCCGGTCCACATTAACTGCGAAAAATAAGGGATCACTGTATTGTGTATTTGAACAAAACATCGGCAAAACAAGGAGAACTGACTAAATGGAAACTAAAGACTTAAACATCGCACTCACCATTACACTAAAAAAGACAGATGTTATAAATGTATTAAAAATATATATAGAGGAGAACTATAGCAAACCATTTAAGATTAAGGATGTTTTCGCTAATGCTGCTGCGCACCAAATTATATTGTTTCATTTTTCAGTTAGTTCTGTTCGTGCTCACATAATATTATTTTCGAGCCCAAACGCCACCACAAGTCATGTGACAAACATCAACGCTGTCATTGGCCAATTGCAGTCCTGGCACAGTGTCACGTTTCCATGACAACCCGCCTGAAGCAAAGAGCAGAAAAGCATGGCGACACGACAACTACGCGTCGTTGACCCAGAGTTCCCCTTTTTTTCTGTGTTATTTGTTTCTACCCCTCGAGAAGCCTCTTTTGCACAAACATGTGCTGTACACCCTGTAGTTGGGTCGGCCTCAAGTTGCGGATCATTTAGACCAGTGGTTCTTAACCATAGGGCCGCGACCCAAACTTGGGCCGCCAGCACCCCCCAGAGGGCCACAAAAAACTTTCAGTTTTGCACCTGTGGGCCACGAGGGCCGCGAGAGACTGCGTGCAGCTTTCAACCGCGTGGTGGCAGTAATGCGTCACTCAGTTGTTTAACAAGCGGCAATACATACAACAAAGAAGGAGACTCTTGTCATATTAACAGTAGAATAACACTCAGCTGGTTTGTTTCATTACCTATAAATATATTTTTTTTCAATAATGTCATGAATATTTTATATTTTATAGTAATTAAAAACATATTGTTTCTAAAAATCAAGGATATAAAATATTTGTTTATTTTTAATGACCTCTCACGGTCCACCTGCAGTACCATGACGGCCCACCAGGGGCCCGCGGCTTCACACTTTGGGAATCACTGCTTTAAATATTTGCATTTAGATTCTAAATTTGCACTTCATTTCAATTTCATTTGTAGTTTATTTATTTAATTTAAAAATAGATTTATATTATTTAAATTCCTTTTTTATCACTTCCTTTTATTGATTGATTGTATTTTTTTTTTTTATTGATTTAAAGTAAATTCCTAATATTGGTCTCTTTTATTATTATTAAAAAGCCTGACTTGTCTTCATACAGTGTGTGTGCAGGTTTGCATACACGGTTTAATAAAAGTATTTGTGAGGTTTAACAGTTTAAGTTTTTAACAGTAAGTCGATTTGGTTTATTATTGAATACAAATCAAACCGAAAGTGAGGTCAGTTAAACCTATACAGTGTTAATATTTAATGGGTACCAGGCCACTTTGTACTAAAAAATTGGGTCTCAAGGTCAAAAAGGTTAAGAACCCCTGTTTTAGACCACAAATGAGTTCAACAGCAGCCGTAGCGAGGCGCCCTCTTCAGACCGCTCTCGGTACTGCTGCTTTTGGTGCGGCTGATGTGTTCAAGCGAACCGCACTCAAGACCAAAACTCCTTTGAACCTAAACAGGAGCGATATGAAAACGGCCTAAGATCATTTTAAATGTTACACAAAGTAAACAATAGGAATGCAAATGTCCTGTAATAAAAAAAAAAAAAAAAAAAAAAAAACATGGCATTGTATTATTAAGAAAGGAATCAATTCTGCACTTATGTTCTGTACACGATAAAACAATGTGTGACCCACACTGAAGATATATAAAGATTAAATCTGTAATTCCTTTTATGTTGCTGATGAAATGATTTAGACACCATAAACAAAACAAGACTGGTAAGGGCATCAAGCCCAAATAAAAGTCACAGTCTCTCATGTGTTGCATCTAGCATCAGTTGTAAGAGATCTAGATTTTTTTTGTTTCCTTGAGAAGAGTAGGAAGTAAGGCCCAAGTCTCCTCTTTTTTTTTTTTTTTTTTTTTACAATGAATTCTTGAGCTCCTCCCACCTCAGGGCAATGGAGATACGGGAGTGATGCCTGGCTTTTCTCCTGAGCTCTGGAGGGAAAATCCTGTTTAACGTCTCAACAGTAACATTCCCTGGGGTTATTTATTCAGGAATGTTAATGTTCTTAGAAACTACTGGCCCGTGTGGCCTCTGACATGGTTCTCCTTCGGGTTTTCCTATCAAACATTCGATCAGGCACAGCACAAGCCTTTTGGTGCCGCTGGCATCTGTTTAAACAATGAAAGGCTGATGGGGCAGGAATCTAATGATGACCCTGCAGCCTATCTATTTGTGTAGAAACTAACTTTGACACTGCAATGGGCACTTTTGAGGATGCTGTAGTCCTTCCGTATGAATTCATCATCTCCTTACTATGTATCTCATACAATGTATTTACATGTCGTTCTTAGCTCCAAGATTTGTGCTTTATGTCATGGTTTAAACAAACAAAACTCAATTATAGGCTGTAAATGGGCCTCTTCATACATACATATGAGCTCCATTACTTTTCCACGTTCATTTAATCTTCCTGTAGGTCTTTAAATGGAAACAGATGAACAGAGCAGCATGCTATCCTTTATAAAAATTTATGAATGGCTGAAGTTATTACCTAAAAAGCCTTTTTTTTTTTTTTTTACTGTCTTTTAAAAAATCAGACATTTTTTAAAAAAAATAGTAACTTGATTTCTGCCAAGAGATCAACAGGGAGATCAATATCTGTCTCATACATCTAATATACAATATATGGTTCACCCATTACTTCAAGCTCCCTCATGGATACTAACTAGACTATAAGCAGCTCATTTAGTATTTAAGATCAAGAGGAAGCAGGAGAAAACAGCAAGTCTGGGGAAAAAAAGTTAATTTATATAATAGCTTTTTATATCTAGTGAGCTTTGTGCTTAAAATGTGGTGGGGAGAAAAGGCTCAGATTTACTCAACGTATTTAATTTCAATCAATATATAAGTGGAAAATTTAAGAAATGGCTTCAAAATCTGGGACTTCGGCTGCTACACAGTTAACAATAAAAGACAATAAAACCTTCATGAAAATGACATAACTGTGCATTGATCCATGAACTGCTACTTACCTTTCTCTTTTCTTGCACATGCAGTTCTGTTCCACAGGGTTCTGTACTTGAATCACTGCTTTTCACTCTATATATCCTTCCAGTAAACTGTTAGTACATAAGCTTTGATTGCTGATGAACCAGATGAAACCAGTAAACTGGATGAAAAGCATGTCTTAATGACATAAAGACCCGGGTGACTTCTAATTTCCCGCTACTAAACTTTCAGATAAGACTGAGGTTGTTGTCCTTGGTACCCGAGCACTTCAGAAGCAGACTGTCTATTCATTTACTCTGGATGGCATTACTTTGGCATCTCGTAGTACTGCGAGGAACTTTGCGGTTATTTTAACCAAGATATTTTCTCCAAATCAGATATAAAACAACTTTTTTAGGACTTGTTTTCTTGTAACATTGTTGAATTGAAGAGAATACTTTCTCATAGTGAATCAGAAAACGATGCATTTGTCACTTCAGGATTGGACGACTGTAGTTCCTTGTTTGTAGGTTGTTCTAAAATGACTGAATAATCTCCATCTGATCCAAAATGCTGCAGTTAGAGCTGTGATGAAGGAGAGATCGTTCAGTATTTCCTTTAATCATAGGGTCCCTTCATTGGCTTCCTGTTAAATCCAGGATATAATTTAAAAGTCTCATAGTTCTATATAATCCCACAGAGCACTTTGCTCTCTTACTTGTAGTTCCTATAGTTTCCAAATGTAGAATGATAGGTGGAGCCTTGAGTTATCAGGCTCTCTGCAATATTATAAATCTATTATTTAGATATTTGCATGTAAAATACTATGTGCAGCCAAGCAACTATTTCAGTAAAGGTCAATGCACTTATACATAATACAATAAACCAAAACTCTACCCCTGCCAGGCATCGCGCAGCAAGAGCATGTTAGTATGTTTTATCCTTTTTAGTCTTAAACCAACAACTGCAAATAATGTTAGTTGTAATGTTGCTGAGTGTTTACTGCAAATAAAAACAGCTTCACCACGGTCTCAGCAGTGACATTGGCTGAGCGTGCTAGCAGCGAGTTTATGTTGTAATCCAATGCAACTGGCATCCACGTCATGGTGCTGTGAAAATATTTAGTACCAACAGCGTCCAGGAGGTTTTTCATGACTGTTAATTTAAAGCATTGTTACAAAGCTGAGATTTCCAGAAACGCAGTTACAAAGTGTCCAGAAACACAGCCAAAGGTGAGAAGACTAATTTAAAAAAAAAGAACAAAAGAGTCAAAGCTTTATGGTTCAAGAAATATGGGAAGACAGGCTTGTTAAAGGTTTGATGAACTGAAATTAGAGAGACCAGATAGATGGGTTCAGTTCAGAACAAGATTGACGACACCTGTTTCCCCTTCTTCCACCTGACCAAACCCACAACTGAGAGCTCTTTTATTTTCTTGTAAAATTTAAACAGATGACTGATTTCTTTTTCACTAAACTCCCCACCGACACCACTGACTTTGCTTGCACGTGAGCTCAAATTATTCATTTGCCCAGTGGCCCTCGTTTGTGATGCCACTTTGACTCAACCTTGCCTCAGAGTGAGTCACAGTGGGGCTGGGCTATACGCCGTGAGAATGTTCAAATACCTCGTCTTTCCCAGCGAGGCATCTGCGGACATGGTTTTACATCCATCATTAGGATTCAGGTGGTTTGACCTAGAAAAAAATGCGAACAAGTAGGGCAGCTTTGGTAATAAACTCCACATTCTCTTTATGATCCATTGTAAATCCTTTTTAATTGCCCTGACAGATCCAGTAAAATCTTATCAGCTCATAATGGGGGCCATTCAGTGACATCCACATTTTGAACATTTTTTTAATGTTTGTACAAGTTTATGATTTCCCAAAAACTGGAAGTCAGAGAGCTTGACTCATAAAAAAACATAACTCTTTCAGTGTGTAGCATTTTTATGGTTCCCCCCCTACATCACGCAATGCTGACTTCAGGGTCAGCCTCACATTGCCGAAGCAGAGGTAATATTTTATGCGCCGCTCCACCCTGTGTGTAACCGGATTTCTATCCGCTCTTGCCTCAGCCTCCCTTTTTTTGTTTTCCAGGCCAAGAAATCACAAGAATGCAGTTTCAGATATGACAAAATTGCAGATAAAATCAGGGAAACTGTTAACAGGTCATATTTGTTCAGAGACTTGAGCATCTTATAGCTGAGACTGAGTAATAAAAAAAAAAAAAAACATATTCTTCAGGATCTTTACATTTATGAGATGGCCTCAGGTTGTTGACTTAGGCTACATTTCCAGGAAAGGTTGAGGTATGAGAGCCTCGTCGGTGAAACTTGATCTAAACTCTCACAACAACAGGCTTAATGAATGTAATCCCAGAGGAGCAAGAATCTGAGCTGGCTGTTCAGATGCAGATGTAAACCACTGGCTGGAGTACTTTCAACTGCTGAGCGTCTGCTTCCATCTGCAGGCCTTTTTAGAAAATACAAGCAATCATAGTTTCAGTTAAATCTAGTCTTGCTTAAAGGTTTTAACAATGATTAAAATGCTGCTTTAATTTAGCTGCTTTAATCTCTGAGGGTGATTGACGTTATTTCTAGTTGTCTAAAATCAGCACATCTCCTTAAATGTAATGCTTAAATGAATGCAGCAATCCAACCATCAGCACAGGGGTAATTGTTAATGTGTACATGGTGGGATGAAGCCTCTCTTTCATTCTGATTGAATAAAGAGAGCTGATCGATTACCACACTAGAAAGAGGCAGGAAGGCATTGAAGGGACTACTATATTCCTGCATTATCAAGAACTTGAAAGAGACAATTTCCACTCCAGTGAAGACCTTCAAGAGTATCTATCTAGTCAAGAGCCAGGACAGTATTCCTGCTGGGATTCAGCGAAGGAATCATGTCGCCACCAGTGCAGAGCTCGCTCAGCAGCGGGAGCTGTTACGTGTGAATCCATCTGCACGCACAGTGACTTTCACTTTTTCACATCCCAGCAGTCTGGTGTCAAGAAGGGCAGCAAAGAAGCATCTCTCTGAGAAACACAATACAGGGCAGACTGAATAGAAAAAACAAAAAATCATACAGCACAAAACTGGTGCAAAGTTATATTCCCAAACAGAGGAAGCACCCATCCAGCTGTTTGGGAAATGTGGAAAATCACTCGTCAGTGGAAGAAAAGGTGAATGCAACCAATATAATATCATCAGAGAAACATCCTGGCACCATCCTTGTTTGGGGTTTCTTCTCATCTAAGGGCGTTGATTCACTTCCATCTCTAAACACTGCAGTGAGTTAAGAATTTCATCAAAACATGCTGCAGAAGCAAATTTCCCCAACAACACAGGAGCAATTTAAAGATGTCTCTTGCATTTTCCAGCATGCTGGAGCAGCGTGTCACAGGGCAAAAGTGAAAACATCATGCCATTAAAATTAGGAATCTGCAGCCAGGAAAATCCCTTCAGAGAACCTGATGTCAATCCTCAAAAAGTGGATGGACAAGACAAAAACATCAAGTCATGATGAACTAACGTAAAGTGCTTTTAAATGTTTTTCAGTATACTATTTGAACACCTTAAAGAACGCAGAAGCAACACAGTTTGATGGATATGTGATGTCAGTGATGCTTGTTTGTATTTTGTCAGATTACAGACAGGTAGATGTTTGTTTTTGTGTTGCTAACATGGCTCACATGTATCAGTCAAAAGGAATGTGAGCGGCTGTCTCCACACATCTACTAATTGGTGAGACCGTTTTGTAAAATACAATGTTTAATTCTTGCAACAGCGACAATGCTGCAAACATAACTGTTATTTAATTTCTGCCTTTTATTTATTTTTTTTCATTGGTGTAATTTGCCTGAATGAAATAATCACCCACAGGCAACCACTGAGTAATCATGGCTCATTTACATGTTTATACCTCCAGGAACTCCTTACTGGTTGCTCCAGAGCAGTTCCAGTTAAACCAATCAGCAACCCACAGAAGAATATAAGTCTTTTTGCCTATAAAAATCATGACCGAGACTGTAATTCATTCTTTAACCACCTGCTAAATGTTTATTAGTTGTGTTCATTTGTCCTGCTGTGAAAGGTCTTATTAGTTCTGCTAATCCTGCTATTATCTCATTTTATTTTCTTAGTTCTACAGCCACTTTGTGTATGCTTGTGTTCACTTAATGACCTGTATATTCCTTATGTTCTTATATAATTGCATATTTACTGCAACTGCATCATCCATGCGATCACCCTCTGTCAGCCACCTCACAGCGCTTTCTGCTGCATCATAAAGTTATATTCACTTATGCTTTATGAAAACTGCTTTACCTTTTACTGTGCCCTGTTGTTCCGCTGATGCACATTAGACTGCACTGTGCACTGGGCTGAACATTATTGCACAAGAGTTAACGTCTCAACCTCGAGAAGCAGGAAGCTCTGACAACTGTTGCTCTGAATATGATGGGCAGTGATATGGGCCAAGATGACAGGGAAACAAAAATAAACCATCTAGTTCAGTGGGGGGCAGATGGCGGCGTCCTCTCAGCTTTTCTGGCCTGTCTACGCGTCTGAAAATGGGCCATGAGCCTATATAATCTGAAAAAAAAACAGAAGGCAGAAGTGATTCTGTTGACCATTAGATAGGGATAATGCGTTAATGTGTATAAATAATTTAGTTTACCTATGGTATAAGATAAACTGTCACTGTGCACAAACTAAAGCTTCAACAAGAAAAGCTAAAAGTTTCACCCATTTAGCTGCTAAAATGCACCCTCATAGAGATAACCCTGACCACAGAGATAATATTAGAAAGGCTATGAGTTTGGAGACAAACTTGTCTCATCAGAGACGTGAGATCCCGATGTCCTTTGCGCCATAGGATGTAGACTCTGAATATTAATTAGGACAAGACTCACTGCAGCCATTTTAATCATCTGGTTTCAATACATTCAATGTCTCCATTATCAGAGGCAGTAAAGCAGTCCCACAGCATGATCAGACCTTCACTGTGCTTCACTGTAGAAACGGTTTTCTTGCCCTAAAAAGGCGCCATTTGCGTTCCTAAACAGTTATATGTTGTTTTCTTCGGTTTATCAAACATTATTCCACCAAAAAAAAAAAAAAAAAAGAAAAAAAGAAAAAAACCATTGGGCAGGAAAGAGAACGCAAACTCTTTGGAATTTATTAATTTCCTGAATTAATTTGCCACGAAAATGGATCTAATCTTCATCCAGGACAAAAAAACAGAGGACATGTGTTTAAGACAATAACACACAAACAGCTGATATTTCTTGTGTCTATTATAAGAAGACCCACAGTTCTGGACTTAAAACAATAAATAAATAAATAAGCGAGCCAACAGACTAATTACTTAACTCTTATTGGGGCTACATATATTTAAGCACATCCTGCGCGCTGACGTCATTGGCTGTGCAGGTGTTTCCGCAGCGTTTCCCATGTGAAAGCAAATATGTAACTCCCACTATTGTTTGAGGACTTCACAAAGCGTTATTTCCACCTTCCAGCACCATGTTTCAGGGCGAATACCAGCAGTGCATGTGCTGCAGGAATGGTGACAGCAGTCAGCAGCCGCACACGCGTGATTTGTTAGTGCACACTTCCAGAGTTTTCACGGCGGCTCCTGCACTGCGCCACTGTGGGAGTTTGTCGGCTCGTTGTCACGCGTAACTGTGGAGTGTTCAGGAACACGACATGTGGACTCGATAAGTGCGCGAGGTGATTTAAGGATGTGTGATTTTTCTTTTTTCTCCCGCCCGGGGGTCTAACTTCCCACAGTGGTTCAGTTAAAAGCTTTACGCAGATTTACGCACAGAGTCTCCTCCAAGCGCAGCCACAGATCAGGATACTGTGGGGAAAAATCATGGCAGAGGAAATCCTAAGCGACTCTTTTCCAGATTTGAACGAGCTGGAAAATAAGATCGGGAGGAAAACCCCGGAGAGTCTCCTGATCTGGATGAGGGATGCTGCTGAAGGCGAGGACGGTTGGAGGAGTGATGCGTTGGACAGAGAGGACCGCGACTCGGCCTTCTGTAACAGCTTATGCGACAAAATCAGCATCTTAAAACAAGAGATGGTAAAGATTTCTCATTATTATTATTTTTTTTTTTTTTTGTCAGTGAATTTCACATTCATATGGAACATACTGTGCTTTTTCTTCTGTGTCTCAATTCATGTTTTACCAACGTTAAAACTTGCTGAACTTGTTGTAACAATCACTGCTTTGTTTGCGCTGCCATGAGCTGTAAAAACGTCAATCCCACTGACTTCCACTCTGAGCCTCTTCACCTGTTCATTTGTATGTCTACATGACAGATTGCTGTCACTTCCCCTCGCCACACCTCTGTTCTCTTTGTATATTCTGACAGGATTCCTCCTCCTCCTTCCTCATTCCTCTAGGCGCTGACCTTTCTCTGTGATGCTGAAATGAGCAAACAATGGGGGGGGTTGCACCTGAAACCTTTCTCACACTTACAGTCATGGAAAAAATGATTAGACCACCCTTGTTTCTTCAGTTTCTTGTTCATTTTAATGCCTGGTACAACTAAAGGTACATTTGTTTGGACAAACATAACGATAACCACAAAGATTGCTCATAAGAGTTTTATTTAAGAGCTGATATCTTACCATTTTCCATGGTTTTCTTGATTATAACCTAAATCACTTCAGTTTTTACATCAATAGCTATGGCGTTGTACTGCCAAAAACACTGCTTTTATGCATTCAGTGTTTTCTTTTCTGTCTGCTTTAGTCACGTGATGACGTTTAGTGGTACCAGGTATTAAAATGAACAAGAAAGTGAAGAAAAAAGTGGTGGTCTAATAATTTTTTCCATGACTGTACATGTTCCCATATGTCGCCTAAACCGATAAGAACCTAAAGTGAAGGACACTGATGAAAACCTTACTGCACATGATGGCCCATTAATACACCATCTATACCTACATCAGATTTTTTGACATCTTTAAAACTAAAGAAAAACTCATAATGAGGTATAATGTAAAGACATGAAAAACTCTGGAAAGGTTATCACTCCAGGCGGAGAGATAAACTGTCTCTTAGCAGTGTTTCAGCAGTGAGATTTCTTCCATCCAAGGATGGAAACCTGTTGATCGAAAAAAAAGACCCAAACACGGTGAATGAGCCTTTAGTTGCTGCTCTGCTCTGTAATAAACTTCCAGAAAACATCCAAGGAGCCCTAACAGGAGCCTGTTTACTTGCAACAGCTGTGCATCGCTTTATAACACTTTATCACATGTCAACAATGACAAAAGTAGCTTACAGAGCTACAGTGGACATCATGGCACAAGTAGACTGGGACACTCAAAGTAAAGATGGAAGAGAGGGACTTGAGCAGCACGGCTACATGAGCGTCACCTTTTCGTTATATCTGTACTTATCTCTGTATATGTGGTAAAACACTTTGAATTGAATAAACCTTCCTCCACGCTGTTCCCACAGAGGTGGCTCCGGTCGGCTGATGTGAGGATTCTGCGGCAGCTGGTGGCCGTGCACGAGGGCATCGAGGCCATTCGCTGGCTGATGGATGAGAAGGGCTCCTTGACCAGTCGTGGCAGCAGTTTAACCGGAAGCCTCAGCAGCCTGGTGACAGCAGAGGATCATGGGCCGTCCATGTCTCCCTGCAGGTACGTGAGTGGGACCGCTGAGCCGGAGAAGTCTTGTTTGTGATCAGAGGATTTGCATTACAAAGTTTGCAAATCTGTTGCATTTTTGTGGACTTAACCAAAATATTTTATGTTTTTTTTAAATTTTTTTATAACTATATTGATTGTTTTATATGTATTTCATTGTGATTTATTATTGAACAGGTCACACTTGAAAATGAGATCTTGATCTCAATGTGTCTTACCTGTATAAACAAAAGTTAAATAAAAAAAAAAAGAACAACTTTATCTTAATTTTAAAGTTTCATTTAACCATTGAATATTTAGGGGTGTGAAAAAAAAATCGATTTGGCAATATATCGCGATTTTCGGCCGCCCAATATAATATAAATTTTTCAGCTCCTAATATCGATTTTTTTAGGAAAGTTTTATTCTAGTTTATTTCATTTTATTTATTCATTAAATTTGAAAAAACCCTAGTAATAAACAATAAATAGGTTGTTTTGAAGCAAATAGTTTTGACTCAATTTGTCCTCTGAATGATCAATATCATCTGATGAACTTATACAGTAACTTGATTTTTCATCTCTACTTTTAATTTTGATATTAACTGGGTAGAATATCACAATATATCGTGATATCTCGAATATCGTGACCCAAGTATCATGATACCTATCGTATTGCGAGGTCCTTGCCAATACTCACCCCTGCTGTCAAGCATAGCTACAAATAAATAGATCAATAAAAGCTATGCTCACGAAGTTGCTTTAATTTATGGAAACTTATGATTGAATCGCTCAGCCATGAGGATATAAATACTGAATCATGGTTATGACAGCTTTAAGACTTGAGCCTCATTGAAGGAAAACAGTATTCTTCATCAGTCGACTTCGGGCTGCAACGTTCTCGTACAGCAGTTGACAGAGCAGCTCTGAGGATGGAGCTTTGCTGTGGATATTTTTATTTGTTTTATTTATTTATTTATATTCTTAAATTCTCCTTGATTAGAATGTTTGCTTCTTGAAACGTTTTAACACTCTTTGCTCTGTAAAAAGATGCTTCGTAATTCTAAAAAATGATTTAATCATCTCTTCTTGGGGTCATGTTTTCTCTCAGTCAGCCAGGTGAAACAGCTCATTAAGATCTGCAAGCAGATTAGACAGATTCATTTGCATATTAAGATTTAGATATTAGGCCTCTTTATTGTCCCTGAGGAGCAGTTTGTTGTGCAGTCACCAGAAACACTGTCTGATTGGATGGCAGGAATATCAAATCATTAAAAAGAGAGCAGCCTTGGGTCAGTCGAGATGTATGGATCCTTCTTTAAAGTCCTAACCTTGTACACTTTTGTTAGGATTGTTTAGGGTCACGCTTGTGACTTTGACTCCCACCAGCCTCCTGGGAACATTTGCATCAAGCATGGCGAAAACTAATTTTTAAAGTCATCAATTAAGAAAGCAGAGCTACTCGTTATTTAGTCCTTTTTTGAAATTTTTATTTCTATTTTAGGGGGTTCTTCTGGGGGTTTTTTGAGTTATGGTCTTAAACTTTTGATTTAAGACTGATGAACAGCCTATTTCAGTTTAACTGTTTGCAATACAAACTTTTTTCAAATATTTTTTAGCTTTACTCCCATTTCTGCTTTTAGTATTTTGAAACTCTACTTGGAGCCTTCATAAGCTCCAACAGTGCAAAATGTAAATTCCTGCAAATTTTCAACTGATCCTAAAATTGTGATCAGGTGTGTATTCCCGCGGAAACGCACACGTCAGCCAATCACATTGAGGATACGCAGCTAAAGCTAGCCAATGAAAACGTACACAGGGGTGGGATTGATTCGTAGCACGTCAAATATACACTATATTGCCAAAAGTATTCTCACCTGCCTTGACTCGGATATGAGTTTTAGCTCCTCCCATTCCTAATCAATATGACATGGCTCCATCCTCTGCAGATAGAACAGCTTCAACTCTTCTGGGAAGGCTGTCCACAAGGTTTACGCTGCTGTGTGAGTCAACCATAACTCGCACCAGCTGCAACCTCTCAGTTTAAAAAGTCTATGAGCCAGGCATGTCAGGCCAGAGTCGATGAAAACAGAGGACTTAAGTCTGTCAGCTAAAATGTGGGGTTTGATACAATTAACAGCAGCAGAAAAATTAATAAAACTACCCACAAAGGATTTAAGACCCTCCATGTGGGTTAAAACCATGTTTAAAAAAGTGTCTGCTGTAGCATCCACATCCCTGCCTGACTTGTTGGTGAACTGGAGTGGGTCCAGCCCATCTATGACCCAGAACAGGAGAGCATCCTTCAGTCTCATCAAAGGATTTCATAACAAGAGAAGTCAGCGCAGCGGATCTAAAATCACTAAAAGACTTAGCAGCCTTAGTTTTGGGCTCAGGAAAAATGACGGCTCCTTCCATCAGCCGGGGAACCAGTGAAGCTGGAGGGAAAAATATAAAACAGAACATGACTGCCAGCTGGTCAGCACACTTCCTGAGGATGGGGCCACTTATTCCACCCCAGACCCCAGACTCTGCTGTCTTTACAGTGTTCTGCTCTCTGGCAGCCTCTTAAAGACTAAAAGTTCCTCATAAAAATCCTGAATGTTAATTACAGCAATTTTATTGATTTTTTTTTTTTTTTTTTTTTTTTTTTTTTTTGCAAAGTGTTTCTTTAAAAAACATGTTCAGTTGTTAAATAGAGATTTAGTGTCAGAGGATTTTTTCCCCCCTCTACAACTGAATGAACATCCTCCAAGAGTAATGATTCCATGTGGAGTTGTATTTGTTGCTTGCTGGTTTTTCAAACTCCTGTAAGAAAACATGAATAAAGAGTCAGTTAAACCTTTGAACTTAATGTGGAATTATCTTTCAAGAGAGTAACATTTTTCAAATTTTGGGAAGCTTATCGCTTCTGTAAATCCTGCCTTTTGTGATAGATTTTCATGCCATGAACTTGATGGACATCTGATCCGTCTTCCTTATATGTCTGAATGTTTCCACCGTTTGCTTCTGCAGAAAAAGCCCAAGTCCAGTGTTCCCTCTGGATGTGACAGAAATCATCAGCGAGAAAGCTGCAGCAGATCAAAAAACACCACAAACCACATTTGTTGATCCGGGACACTTTGAGCTGAATTCAAGTGAAGTAAGACCTCCAAACCCCTCCTCCTCCAAGTTAACAGTCAGTCATTCAGCACCTGGAACTCGTGGGCATCGGCATCTGCCAACAGTTTGGTTAGTGCCAATGTGTTTGAGTCACAAAAACAAGATCTAGGTGGTGCACAGCTACAAAACATCAAAAGTGGTGCCGAGACCATCAGAAGAGCTCTGCTCAGGTCCAGCAGAGCAAGAAGACACCCGAAAGCAGACTCTGGTAGTTTCGCTCTCAGTCAACAGTCGGAGAAAAACACAGCCAGCTCAGGAGAGTTTCACATCTTCTCAGAACGACGTGAGTTCAGCCACTGCAGAGGCCGTGTTGCTCGGCTACGATGCCCAGTGGTCCTGGGTGGAGTCACAGGATGATGTGACATTTTTATGATCTTCTATAAGCGCAGTTTGAATATTATTTGCTTTAAAGCTTTTCCCCTCAGCAGAAGTATGCCAGTAATAGACTACACCAGAGTTTAAAATGCACTTTGAGATTATTTTTTTGTCTTTTACAGAGAGACTCATGCTCACTGACTGTTGTGACAAATGTCTCACCCTGTGTATCCTCTCACTCTGTCTGTGCTTTGTATATGATGTGTTTGGGGATTTTTTTTTTTTAATTTTTAGGAGTTACACATGAAAATTAAATACAAAATGTTTAAAATGTATGTAAATTTGAAATATTAGGGAGCCCATTAAAACATGTTGAAAATGGATTATAGTGAATACAGCGTTTTTTTCACCAGGGTTTCTTGTGTTTGTTACTTTAAGTCTCTCCTTTCAGTGTGTTTTTTTTCATCTTTGATAAATGCATTTATTTTCACTTAAGTTGTCCAAACTCCTTGAAATCTCTCTCAATATTAGCTATAATAATAGACTGTTAAAACTATGGACAAACCCTCCAGTCACGTGATTGATAGGTTTGTATAGAAAGCTTTAGAACAGTGGTGCGCAAACTGTGGTACGTGTACCACTGGTGGTACGCGAGCGCTCTCTGGTGGTACGCGGGGGAACGTCATGACTTGTCAATGCATGACATTGCATTATAAATACAATGTTTCAAATGATATTCAGGTAACAATAAATAACCACAATAAGGAATAAACATTTCTCCTGTGTGTTTAAAGCTAATTGAGAAGGCATATATGGCTATATTTAAAATTGGTCATCATGGTGATACTCGGAGAGCTCAATAGTTTCTCAGGTGGTATGCAGCATTAAAAGTTTGAGAACCACTGCTTTAGACCACTGCTTCTTTTTCCTTGAATTGTGCAGCACCATGTTGCAAAGTGGAACCAGCAGTGCATTGGAAGCGACTGGAACATGCATCCCAGATAGCTGTTTTAGTTTTGCAGGTTTAGCTTCTACTTACCCAGATTAAAATTCATATTACTTTATATTCTTTATAATATTTTTAGTTTTGTCCAAACATCCTGATTTCAAGTGCCACTACCGGAACTACATCTGGAACGAAACAAGTGCTACTGGGCCTTGGCACAATAAAAAAGGTCCCACAGCAGAGCTCCACAGGCTGAGCTCGGCACAACAAGAGGTCGCTGGGTGTCCAACCGCCATACTGCCCCATACAGCAGAAGCTGCCCGCACAGTTGCCATGTTCGTCAAACCTAACTACAGAGCCCAGAACTGTCTTAAGAACTTTGCTGTAAATATGTTTACTTCCACTTCAAAGTTGGGCATTTTAACCATAGAGATCAATGGATATTTGCTCTGTCTTGGAGTCCAGCACTTAGTGGTCAGTCGAGGAACTGCAACAGAAATACCTACTCCCTTCCTTCAATTCGGAAGTGTGATGATGGGAAAAAAAAAAGTGATTTGCCTAATATTTATCAGGTAATAAATAATCTATTAATAAACCAGGGAATTAAAGTTTTCTCTGATGTTCATGTCTGTCTTAGCAGAAGTCTACGAATTTATTGAATTAATTAATATTCATTAAAACGTATGAATTTGTAATGTTTTTTGTTTTTCATTTTAGTCTAATACGACTTATTACTTACAAAAAGCGATTTACTTACAAAAGCGTGTAATTTTGTGGGGTTAAGACATATAGTTTAACATTCACTCTCCAGAAATTGCCCAAATCATGAAGAAAATTAAAAGTTTTTGACAATAACTTAATTATTATTATAATACTTATTATTATTTAAAAAATTATTTCCCAATAGTCCTCGAAGGCGGCGTCAAACCGCTCCAGTGACGTCACGTGTTTACACGGAAATCAGGAAGTATTGTGCTAATGCTTTTAGCGGCAGGTATGTGCGACATGGCAGGTGAAGAAGGAAGAAATATGCGATGATTCGGACGGTCGAAAAGGAAACATGGAAGCTTGTTTTCTACGTGGCCTCCTTTTCGTTGCCCTGGCGGCTTGGACATTAGGAGACGGTACGTGTTTTCAACAGAAAGGACGAGTATTAGCACTTTTGCTAACAGTGGTGGGTTTGCGGGTTTTAAATTTCCTCGAGCTCAGAGAAACAACGCGCTCTCAGTCCAAACTCTCTAACTCAGGTATTACTCATGAGTTGTTAAACGCTTTTTCCTCAGCTACACGTTTGAAGGTGGAAACAGGCGGACACAGTTTGTGGTCTATCTAATAATCAGTTATATAACTCAGGTGAAAGTGTGTCGATGGTTCCGTCTTTAAAACCACAATTTTCTGATTACTTTTATGTTTGTTCTTAATCTTAAAGGTTTCATCATAGGGATATCTTGAATGGGTTACTTCATCATATGCCAAATATTCCTAATATCCAATTTCCTGTTACATGTGCAATATTATTAATACACCTGTTAAAATTTAAAGTTACACATCAGCGTGCAACAAGTAAGTGCATCTCTATTAAACAGTAGGATATTTGCTGCTGTCTGACATAAAAAACTCCCTTTTCGCCAAGAAAATATGCTGCTTAGTGATCAGTCTTAAGCAGCGAGGCTGATTAAAGATTCTGCAGTGTTGACTCGAATAGACTGAGATCAGAACTTTTGAAATGTAACATACATTTTCCAGTAATTTTCTTTCTTTTCTTTGGAAACTTGTCATTTTATGCAGTCTGTTTGGGTTGCTGGAATTCTCCTTCCTCTTTGAAGCTTCCTAATTAATGATTGATTAATCTTTTCAGAGATAATTGTAAAGCCATCTATGCAATCCAGTCAGTCACTTTTTACACTCATATAAGCCCATGTCATCACATTGTTGTTCATAAGAAGCATAAAAAATAATAAGCAAGAAGTGATTTCATTTGAGTTCAAGTGTAAAACCCTTCGAAGTTTTTTTTTTCTTCTGGAACAACACTGAGAAAAAGCCTTTCCCACTTTTAGATGGAGAACCAACTTTTGTAGCAGAGCTTTCATCCAAACCTGCTCAGAAGTTGTCAAAGTACGGCTGGTACGGCAACGTGAGGCTGCAGAGGTTTCACATCCCAGGAGGAGACCGCCATTGCGCACGCTGGCTATTCACGGTGACGAAGGGCCACAGCTTCCACTGTGGACAGCATAACGTCACTATGTAAGGCACAGAGCTCCCCATCATAAAAACATCAAGCTGTTCTTCCTGTTTTTTAAGCCATTTTTCTTTTTTCCTTTTAATATTTCTCTCTCTTTTCCAGCCACATTCGATGGGGCGCGCCTCCAGTCATAAACCCGACAGGCTTCGGTGTTTCCTAATGCAACGCTGTGGAGCCCCTCTTTTTCTCTGACTCTACCAGTAATCTCCCAGAGTTCAGCGACCTTTAACCTCACCGACCCAGCTCCAGGTGACTGGTACGTCGCCGCTCACTTGCCTGAGGATGACGGGCGTATCGAGCAAAAGGTTTGTATCAAAGTTTTTGTTCCTACTGTTGCGACTGATCATAATTTTCCACCATCTTCTTTAATCGAGCTGGGCTCAGCCGGATTTCTAGGAAATATTTCATTCTTATACCCTGATTGTTACAGATTTTCACTTAATATTTTCTGTGGTGAAAAGGGAAAATGTTTTCATTGAAGTACAAGGATACATTTGTCAGTGTTCTGGTGTTGCTTTAGTAGAAAGGTCCCTAATTACCACATCCTGCTGAACAGGAACACTGAGTTAGTGGGTTGCTTTGTTGTTTATGTTAGCTGCTAAAACCACATTCTTTGGCTCTGTTGATCTTGGAAAAGGTAATATAGTCTTGCTGAGCAACATCTGGCTGTGAAGGAGACTCAGTTTTTATGTGTTACTCTAAAGGTTTATGTGTAAATTAGTTAACTTTTATTTTACGGTTCATTTATTCTTCTGACCTTCTACAACCCCAAATCTGAAAAATTCAATATATGTAAAATGCAAATAAAAAAAAAAAAAAAGGAGTGACTCTTAAATGTACATTTCATTTCATTTACAATATCTCCCAAGATATAAAGTCTTTTTTTCTCCACATCATTTTATTTATATTGTATATTGATTGCCTTTTTGGCCTGCAAAACATTCAAAAAAGTGCAATTTAGCGATTTAGTGCTAGTAAAGTTGGTGAGAAATAGGTGAAGTCAACAGGTGCTTGTGAAAATGATATGGGTCAAAAGAAGCAAAAGTAGTTTCTGTGAAAAGCTGAATCTTTGAGGAGCAAAGATGAGCTGAAAATCTCCATTTTTGTCAACAAATATGTAAACCAAAGTAATTTAAATGTTAAAAAAAAGTTCCTCAAAGAAAGATTGGAATACATTTTCATATTTCTCCTTCCATGGTGCAAAGTATCATTAAACAATTCAAGGAATCTGGAGCAATTTTAAAGCACAAAACCCAAATCCTAAACTGGACATTTATGATCTCCGATCCCTCAGATGGCTCTGCATCCAGAAGCATTATTAATCAATAACTGATACAACCACATAGCCGAGGGATTATTACGTGCGAACCTTTGTCAAGCCACTACAATACTGAGGCGCATTCACAACAATTACAACTCTTTAAATTTAACTGTGCCAGAAGAGAGGCCTTTTGTTAACGTTCCAGAAGCAGCATGGATGTCTCTGGGCTCAGCGGTATGTGGGACGAACCATCACACAGTAGAAATATGTCCTGAGGTCAGACCAATCAGTATTTCAGATCTGTTTTGATGGAAATTGGCACTTTGTGTGTGGAAGAAAGATAAAGAATAATGACCCCATAATATCATTCCAGATTTGTCTGATTTGGGATTGTAATATGGCACTACATTTTCTGAGGAAAAGTGTGAATCAGCACATCTACAGATCTAATGTATTTAATTCTTTTTTCATCATGTTTGTGTCTTGCAGGGTTTTCCATCCTGCTCCTATTTCCTCCAGCCTCAGCTGTCAATCAGGAGAAATGTGGACACACCTGTTTTACAGCAGGGCAAAATCCTCACACAGACCGCAGCTCCTGACAGACCTGCTCGCCTTAAGTAAAAAGCGTTTTCATGTTTCTACTACTTCCGTCAGATAAGCCAGTATGCAGGAGGTCCATTGAGTGGAATGTTTTCTTCTCAGGTTGTTTGTGCCAGAGTTTGCCTCTTCACTCGTGGTCTCTGTGGCCAGCTGCTCAGCAGCAGACGGGGACAACTGCTCGCTGCTTCTCCGGCTCGGTTCTGTGTCTGAGCAGACTGGCTCGGTAACCGTGAACTGCTCAGGGATCAGCTGCTCTGCAGCTCTGGCCAACCCGCCCTGGGACACCTGGCTACGAGTCGTGGTGGAGAGCAGTCAAGTCAACCGCTCTGTGACGTTTAGTGTTGCCTCAAATTACACAGGTGAACATTAAAACTAGTATTTCTTTAACAGAAGTGTCACATGTTGTATCTCTATTCTAATCCTCTTCACACCGTTCTCCTGCTCTGTGTGATTACCTCAGTGGGATGCAAGCCAAAAAGTGTCGGCCTTAAAGCAGACGATGGTATTAAGAAGCTCCGTACCGGCAGCAGCAACTCAACATCACCGGGTCGCAGCTCACCGATTAAAGACGTGGTCACTTTCAACAACGAAACCTCAGCTCTGCTGGCGCCGCTGTCAGCATCGGCCTGCGTGTGGAGCATCCCAGTGCTCTACGAGGAGGTGGATGTTCTTTCCCTCCGATACACCGCCGTCAACGGACCCAACGTCAGCGTCGCAGACACACACCCTACGCTTCTCACCTACCCCCTCCACTCACAAGCCTCGGGTGGTACGCTCAACCTGCAGCTTACTCTCAACACCGTGAGTAACACTGGAACCCTGTACCTGTGAACACTGGCGGTCGGATCTGTGAAGCACAGAGCTCAGCTGACACGTTGCTTTGTGTGATGTGTTTGTAGACAAATGCAACCGTGGGGAACAGCAGCAGAGTGGTTGCCTGTTTTTCTCCCTGGGCTCCAGTCCTTGAACTCAACCAGTCTCAACCCTGTCGTACAGGTAAAGTGCAAACAGATACGTGTTTCCTTGCGTCAAAGAACTTGCGCTTAAACATACCTGCGTCAGGTTATTGAACACACAGGAAAAGAGACCTCTACTGAATTGATATGAACTTTTCTGAGATCAAACTAACATTCAGCTACCGGTTAAACCACTTTGACGTTCTTTTTGTCCCTGAGGGCTTTAACAACTGGTTAAACTACGAACCGCAGGTGTGCTTATGAGAGTGCAGTTGTCTCAGTTTATATCAGGTTCCTATTAAAATGACGGATAAAATAAATATAATAATGCTTGAATCATCAACAGCTTTGTTTGGAGGATACAGTGTTGCTGTAAATTCCAGTGTTCCTAAAGCTGTGCTCAGGCTGCCTTTTCCTCTGTCAACAACATGGTACCTCACCCTGCAACTTGAATGCAACGGGTAAGAACAGCAGCTAATTTTTTCTGTGACACTGAGGGTCAAAATATTTCTGGCCTATTCCTAAATTTAACTCAATGAGCCAAGATATCTCATGGTGAAGAGCTTGAGTTTGTTGAGTCTTTTCTGGCCAGTTTCTTGGCATCTTCAGTGATGGACTGGTGTCTCCTGTTTCCTGCAGAAGCAGCTGCAGTAATGTATCAGTGGTGTCTGTGGTCCCAGAGGTGTTCATCAGCGCTTGTGTCGAGGACTGTGGGACGTACGGTGAATGTAGGCTGCTGAGATCATACAGCTACCTGTACGCTGCATGTGTCTGCAAGGCTGGTACGACGCACACACAGAGACACACACTTATCTGTTTCAGTATTTTTGGAAATTATTAAACTTGCTCCAGCCTTTTCTGACTTTGGTTTCAAATGTCTATGTGCATTGCAGGCTGGAGCGGTTGGGGGTGTACTGATGACTCCACAGCTCAGTCGTTCAGTCGTCAGCTGACATCAACTCTGCTGCTGACGCTCAGCAACCTGTTTTTCCTGCCAGCCATCATCATAGCCGTCAAACGCTTCTATATCACAGAGGCCTCGGTCTATCTCTTCACCATGTTTTTCTCCACGGTAAAAAAACTCACTTCATCACCTGCACACACCTGTGTGTGCATTAGGGGATTCTTTTTGTGCAGAAGTCTACACCCCATTATTCAGTAGCTTCAGCAGCAATAACTTGAAGTCATTTTCTGCATGATGTCATTCACCACTGACATCATACTGGAGGGATTTTAGCCCAACATTAGTTCCATGGAAGTTTTCAGACATTCATTAATGCACAGCTCTCTTCAGGTCCTGCCACAGCATTTTAGTCAGGTTGATGTCTGGATTTTGGGTGGACCATCGCAACACCTTGATTTCTTATTTTTTTATTTTTTTAAAGGGGGGGTCCCCTTTTTGAGCCATTGTTGCATAACCAAAGTTTGCCCAAGTTTGCTTTAGCTATCAGACAGATGACCTCACATTTGACTCCTTCTTCATACAGTAGAGGACATGCTTGAGTCAGTAAATACAAGTTTCCTATAACCTGAGACTGCAATACAGGTTCAAATCACCTTCTGTCCACCACCTTGCCAGTCGGGAAGCGAGTTGGTGTTTGTATTAACATGCTGTATTTGATTTTTATTGAATCTGCTACAGTATGTTATGTTTTTAAAAAATATATATTGAATGTCTTTTACTTATAAAATGATGATCTCTAAATAGTTTTGAAATGTCCTTTCTATCTCAGTTGCTCTCTGAGATCATTGCTGATGTCTTTCCTCCTTGGCACTGTGTTAACATAGTCCCGAATCCTTCAGATCAGCAAATTTAATCAAGGACCTTTGACCAGCTGCATCTGGCCACTTTTTACCCTCTAAATTCTTGTGAAATGAATAAAGTTGTTGGGCAGTTTTGTTTTAAACACAACTTCGCTGGTTGTATTTGCCTCCTGTTAAGACCTGGTAAAGACCAGATGTTTTTCTTCCTGATCCATAAATCCTTTTAAGTAAAATAACTTGGATGTGGACGGCCAGAATGTGAGCAGGTTTCCCGTGTTTGCAGACAGAGCGGTGTTAAAGTGTGAAGCCCTCAGTGAATCTTCAGCTTCCGTGTCTGTTTCCTTTCTTGTAGTTCTATCATGCCTGTGACCAGCCAGGCGCAGCGGTTTTGTGTATAATGGACTATGACACCCTGCAGTACTGTGACTTCCTGGGATCGGTCTGTTCCATCTGGGTCACCATCCTGTGCATGGCTCGAGTCGGAGACGTAGCCAAATACGTAAGAGTCTAACTGTCATCTCTTCTGTCACAGTGTTGGCACACTTAAGGAGGGAAGTTATGTTGAACTATTTTCTACCTTTGTGTTCAGACTCTGTTTATGCTTGGGGCTTTGCTGATAGCCATGTCGATGCAACTGGACCGCAAGGGCTTGTGGAACCTGCTGGGCCCCATCCTCTGTGCCATACTGTTCATGGTCTCTACCTGGGTAAGGGCGTATCCGGGTGTTGCAGATATCTGTAAAACACCTGTGTAGCTCAAGGCTGAATCAGTAATGTTCTAATGTTGTGTTTACAGGTGTACCGAGGAGTCCGGCGCCGTCACTGCTACCCGCCCTCCTGGCAGCGCTGGGTCCTTTATCTGATCCCTGGGATAATCTGCGCCCTAGTCGGGGTGTGTTTGTACATTTTTGCAGAGACGGAGGACAACTACTACTACACCCACTCGTTGTGGCACATCCTGGTGGCCAGCTGTGTGGTGTTCCTGCTGCCGCCGAAGGAGAAGAGCAGGGAGACGGCGGGCTGGAGCAGAGGCTTCAGCTGGAGCTGGAGCTGGAGCTGGAAACCCCGGGTTTGTGGATATACACTCTGTCAGAGCAGCAAGGACGAGCTCTACACTGTCACATAGATCAGGAGGTTCTGTAAAAAGGCAAAGCCACTAGTTATTGATTGTTGGACGATACTAAGAAGCTCTCTTGTACTGTAGACTTTCATCAGGACTGCACACTTTCTGGTGCTGGCAAAACTTTACAGTCAGACTCGACTCATCAAAGTCTCTCTGTATCTTAAATTACACATTTAAGGTAACCTAAAGATTTCACGCTTGAGCGTGAAAAAATTTGGATACAAAGCTTTTTCACTCCATTTAACCTAAATCGATCCTGCTGGAGCTTCCACGGTGGTTCACAGCTTAGAAATGAACTTCACAGCTTTCAGGTAGCAGACCGCCTGAATTTTTTACCTCGTGACCAATAGTTTGTGCTTATTGTTTATGTATATATATCTCACAAGAGTAGGACATGAATGTTTGAAGTATTTATAGGAAATAGCAGTTTGTGGGACTCTTTTAAACCTTAATATTTCATTTTATTGGTGAGTCCAAATCTCTATTTTCAGCTCATCAGTCTTGCACATCTGTTTTTCCCACAGCCTGGGTAAAATCTGAAGAGTTCAAAGGAGACATAATACAGAATTGTATTTTATTTTATTTTACAAATGTTGAAATTTCCTGAGGTCTTTAATTGAACATTTGTGGCATTTTTTTTTACCACAGAGGTGCAGCACAGAGGCTCCTTTTTCCACCACGTCTTGACAGCTCTGCTTCACAGCAGCTGGTTTTGGGGGCGGAGTCAATCACTTGCCTTGACTTAACGCCCAGATCGTGCAGTTTGTGCCTCTTTTGAAACTGGTGTAAAACCTTAGTGCTCCCCACTGAAGAGGTACAGTCTTGATGGTAAACCTGGGTGGAGGTGGAGATGGAGAGTCTGGATCTGTGATGCCAAAGTATCCTGCAGATTCTGATCAGCTCACTGAAGGAGAAATCTTCAGATCCAGGTGGCCCCAAGCAAAGCAACGGGGTCCCGTTTTGTCGGAGCTTTTGAATAAATGGCCTGAAGTACAGTGAAAGGGGATTTTTCTTTTCCCATAATATGTCCCCTATAAACCTTTTGGTCAAATGTGCTTAAACTTTAACTTCCATGTAATTATATATTCTTTAAGATAGTTTAAACTCCAGTCTATTATGTGGTCTTCCTGGAAACAAAAATATCCAAAAATGTCAGGAAGCTGCTCCTTTTGCCAAAGTTTGCTCATCATCATTTGTTCAGTCCTCACATATTCTCATTAACAGCCTCTTTGCTTTTTTTTTTTTTTTGTCCAAAAATATCTTAGAGATTAACGGGTAGCCTCAGAGGTTCGATAATCTCTTGACAGCTTCATTCTGTATTTGATAACAACATCTACAACATTGTTACTGACTTGGAAAAATCAAAGAAAATACAACAAGAAGTCAAATGTATAACTTGAATAGGGTTTCTCAACTCCAACTACTGCCTTTTATGAAGTTTTCACAAAAGGTCATGTGTTTTTTTTTTTTTTTTACATTTATTCTCTCCAATGCTCAGAAATTTCTGATGTTGTGAATTCCCACTTTGGAAGGACATCAAATGTAGCATTACAACACATCACCAGCTTCTGACTTGAGCAGTTTATAAGAATTCTCAGTTCCTCCAGGAGCCTGAAGAGTTTTTTTTTTTTTTTTAACCAAACAGACAAAACCACTTTTATACAGAAAAAGATCTCCTGAGCCTTTGAAGATACACTGCCTGGTTCAACACTAATATTTTTTTGTTAGAACACCTTCATGACAGCACGCATGCATCAATAGTCGTGTGATGGGTGGATAATTTCATCTGCTGGTTTTCTTCCTCTGATGCACCCGTCGTTTGGAAAAAGGCTAAATCTGGACCCACCAGACAACATGGACCTTTTTTCTTTACTATGGACTGGAATCTTCATGCTTCCTAGCAAATTGAAACCATTATTTTTTCTAGTTATTCCCACTAAGTGGTTTCTCTAAGGAGCAGAGCTTTTTAGACTCTTTACCTTGAATTGTCTTCACATTGTACATATGAAGGAACATAAAACTTATGTTTGTCTTTGATCAGATTTCACCAAATGTTTAAGTGATCTCCCATAAACATCTTTAAAGAGTTTATTCTGACCACATTGCCTCCTGGAAGATGCTGGTTCACCGCTGTCCTTTAAAGTTTTAAGGATTCATTGGACAGTTCTTAGACTAATGTTAGTAGTTTCAGGAAGTTGTGTTTGTTTGATTCAGACCAATAATTTGACCGTTCTAAAACGAAGTTAAATTGATAAAACTTTCCTTTAACTTTCTTCCTCGTGTCTGCTGACCAGCACCTGACTGTAATTCCATTTAATCAAGCGTGGATTTGGATCAGAAAGTATCTGGGGAGACACGTTTAGAGCGAAGTCTAGTTCAGATTTACAAGCAGCTCATATTATAAACCCAATAACTGTCTTCTGTTTGTTCTGCTTGGATCTCATCAGTCTAAAGCTTCACGACTTCCCTTTTGTAACAGACGTCGTCCTGAAGCACTTTTATGACTTACCTTGTGTATGAATCAGCACTCGATGAATGTAAATCAGGATTATTGTCTAGTGCCTCGTCCTTTGTCTGTTTTTTTTCAGGTGCACTGTGTAGCGTTCGTGCACCAGCGAAGCTAGGTGAACTGTTTCCACTGCATTTTCTCAGTTGTCCGTGTGTCTGTCTTGTGTTATGCAGATTTTTCCCTATGTGATTTTGCACACATTTAAATTGATTGCACAGCCTTCCTTTCACTGTTAAGGTATTGGGTTTTTTTTTTCTTCGTGTCTGTGATTGAGTCATAATTAAATTATGAAAAAAGAATAATGGAGTATTGTTCTCATCGGGGGGAGAAAAGGGCAACATGTAAAACAATCTGCTAGATGTCAAACCAGCATTTAGCCTGTGTAAAATAAATCTGCTGTATAAGGCAAAATTATTGATTTTATTTGTCTTTGCCTTTTTTTATGGACTCTTTCCTGAGGTAGACAGAAAACACTTTCACACCAGAGAGCTGGCAGAGAGAGGAAAGCAGATTATGATAATCCTCAGATATGTAAGGAGTGCTGAAATCCACAAATCTGTGTGTATTCTGTGTTTCCACACACGGTTTACCTCCATTAGTAAATTTGATGGCTCTTTTAATCTCACAGATAACCATCAAGCTTGAGTGCTCTGCTGTGTTGTGAGGTGGTTTAAAAGATGAACGTACCACATTCGTCTGCATATTCAGTCTTTAAGATGGAGCAGATGAGGAAAAACCAGTTTGTGTGCAATGCTTGAGTAACTTTGAGCTCCTGCTGCCAGTAGAGGGCGTCCATGTGGAGCAGGCGGGAAGGAAAGGGAGCACTTAAAGTACTAGAAGGAGAGAAAAGACGTCAACGCGAAGACTAATGGTGCCGTACTAAGCTGATCACGGCTGGCAGATCCATATTTAGGCTTTCCAGATCTGGAAATAGGAAACGTTTAATCGCTAAAGCGTCACAATTTAGTATTTAAAATCAAATGTTACTATTTTTTTTGTAATTTCGAGCAAAACCTTTACACTTGATGCTTGATAAATCCTGCAACACGCCATCTGAAAGCTCTGTCATGTGTTGGGAAACTACAAATACACAAAACAATGTGGAGGAATAAGGAGAAATTCTCTTTTTCTTAAATGGAACATATATCACAGATATGTATACAAATACTCACCACATGCCCAGCACAACACCACCTCCTGTTACATTTTATTAAGATGAAAACATACTCGAACAAAATTAACGATAATCACAATGTGGAACTCCAACATGAAATGAAGCCGACAAACTGCTGCAGTCACAGACATGATTTCTCTCAACAAGCCCTCCACAAAAACATGCTGAGAAGTTACAGACTTTATTCTGTATACATGTCGTCGGATGGGTTTTATGAGAGAAAAAAACTACTGAACACATTGTCTGGACTGAGACGAGATGCATGAGGATGTAGGTTGAAGATAAAGCGATGAAGTTTGTAACCGTAGCACTAAAAGCCCTGGAATATTCTGAAATCCTAGTCCTGTTTATGAAAGTTTGGGTCTAACATATGACTCAAAAAACTAAAAACATAAAAGAGCTCGTCAGATGGTTGCCATGGTGTCTGACAGACACAATGGAGACTGAAGTGACTGAAGAGTCTGAGTCTTTTTTGGGAGAGGGGGGGCCTCCATCAGGCATGAGAGCTGGCTGTAGAGTTGGTACCTGTTTGCCCGGCCCCCTTGACACGCCCATCTTCCTCCGTTGCCTGGGTGATAGCTTGAGCGGGGGAGGGGCTAGAGTGGCGCTGACGTCTCATGAAGGGGAACACACTGAGAGGAAGCAGGGGAAGAAAGGTGAATCAAATCGTACATGTTTCCATGTGAAAGGAGGATGGGGCGTGTGAAACTTTTACCTTTTTTTAGTTTCCTGAGGGACAACAGCTTTGGCCAGCATGTTTTTATAGAGGTCAGATTTCAGATACCTGGGGTAAGAATCCTGGAGACACATGCACAGGTCAGTTTATTGTTCATACAAGATGTACGAAAAACTTATACAGTAACCTTAAGATGACAAAATATGTGTATTTGCGCACACATTAATCAAAATGAATTCAGCCAAGACACAACTGTCAGACGTAACTGGCAAAAGAGTGACTAATATAACCAAAATGACTGGGACACTGAAGTTTAAATAGTCAAAATTGTGTTTTTTAGTCACAATAGAACATAGAAAATAAAGTACATAGAATTTTGTAAAAATTTTTTTTAAACAAAGGAAAATAAATTGAATATCAAGGCAGAAACGTGTCCTAAAAAAGTATGGAGATGTTCCCACTGTTTAGCATCTCCTCTTTTTCTTTAGCAAGGACCCATCTGGGTTTCAGGCCCGTTGCTGAAGCTTTGAGAAAGATGATACAGGATTGAAGCTACTCTACAGTACCGGGTCGTCTTTGTTGCATTTCCTGCCTGTAATCATGTGCAAAATAGTTCCAGCTGGTGAAAAGATTGGAGGCCACTTCAGCACCCAAGCTCTTCTGCTGCAAAGCCAATGCTTTTGTAATAGATGCAGTGTGTGGATTAGCATGCTAAAAGATGCTAAACTAATATCTTTTTCACTGAAAAAGATATTGTCTGTATGGGAGCATAAACCTGTATGCAGTACCTTCAGCACTGATACAGTGGTAACCTCTATTTACCAAATTAATTGGTTCTGGAAGTAGTTTCGTAACCTGAAAATTCCGTTCGTAAGTAGAGGTACCACTGTATTTCCTTTCCAACTGCAACCTGCTTCATTCCATAATACACCATCACACGGCCTTAACAAGCCTCTCTAGTCTGGAGGACGCGGCGTCCATGGTTTCCGAAAAGAATTGAACATTTCAAATCACAGGACAGTTTTCCATTCTGCCTCAGTCCATCAGGCCCAGAGGAGATGGCACAGTTTCTGGATCTTGTTCACTAAGCCTTCTATTTTAGCATGACAGAGCTTTGACCTGCATTTGTGGATCGGCACAGTGAATTGGGTTCCTGAGCTCACAAAGTCATTTCTGTTTCTGAACCACGTCTGTTTTTAATGGAGTGCCACCTGAGGGCCCGAACATCACAGGTTGATCTCCAGCCTTGTGTTCTGGAAACTTCTCCAAATTCTCCTGAATCTTTTGATGATATTACGTACTGTAAATGATGAGATACACAGAACTTTACTTTACTTTACGTGTTGCTGTCATCAAGTTCAAAATGAACTTATATTTTTTAAAGAAACAATTTTATCATTTGATATTCTTTGTATATTCTGTTGTGAATGCAATATGAATTAATGAGATTTGCAAATCATTGTGTTTTTATAGGGGCTGGCCAAGTTAACGCGTTATTATTGTGTTAACTCATTAATTTATTAACCGACATTTATTTTATCGTGCGTTAACGTATGTTGCTCACGTGCTTTTGTTTTGAAAAGTCTGTTACTGGCTGCTGCGGAACAGGAAGACAATTGGCAGGTAAGCTAAAAACAGACATGGAGAACGGTAAAAACCCGTGTACTTTACAGTTCAGGTAGCAACTCAGGTAGCAATATTAACAATTCTGTCTAAAAAAAAATTCTGTACTGCAACCAAACTTTCGCATCATTCCTCCATGTTACATCAGATCTGCTCCATGTGTTCACTGTCCTGCTGTTCTCTAGCTGGTTACTGCAGTGCGGCTCCATCTAGTGGCACAGATGTGTAATGACAACAGAAAGTCCAGTCCTCCATTATAAAACAAATTCAGTTCTGTGGCCCGTTTTTTAATTTCGTATTTTTGATCCAAGTCTAAAATTGAAATATAAAAAAAAAGTCTTTTTTTTTCTCGTTTTTTGTGTTAGATTAAAAAACGAAAAACGTAATAAAATGTCACTTTTTAAATATTTTTTTTAATTTTTTGATTGACAATTGAAAATGGAAAGAATGAATGATACACAGATTGATAAAGTTACAGAACTTTAACATGGACATTTTCATTTTAAAGTTCTCCCAGACGGAGGATTTGAACAGAAACAAGGTTATTTGTAACAACTGACAAGTTGAACTCCCCGTTAAAAGTTTCTGCTGTTACCTCAGAAATTACCTGTTTTAATGTTCTGATTGTGCTGAGCCACAATCATTTTGTTGGATTTTGTTTGTAGACTTTTTTTTTATTTTTTATAAAAAAAACGTCCTGGCAGTGGCAATAAGCTTTTTTTATTTTACATTTTTTAAGATGAAATTTATACTAAATATGTGTTACTGACAAGTGCTGATGTTAAAAGTGTTTGAACAACAAATGTTATGGCACTTTAGTTCATGTAGGCAGCAGAATATTTAAATAAAAGTGACCTTTACACTACTTTTGAATTCATTATTTGATTTTGCGTATACAGTGCGAATTAATCGTGATTAATCAGGGAAATAATGCGATTAATCGCGATTAAAAATTCTAATCGTTGCCCAGCCCTAGTTTTTATCTACTTTTCTTTCAGAATTGGTTGTGTGTAGAAAGCGACTTAAGTTTCTGAGGAAAAGGTCATCTGAAGTTGGAGCCAAGAGCTATTCAGCTAAGTTTAGTGTAACGTGCAGAGGACAAACACACTCACCTGTGAGGCCCTCTAATTTGGAAATAACATTAGTCTCCTAATCTAACTAAGAAAATTAGTGCAATTTCCAAAAAGTGCTCTTGCAAGACTGGCCCATCTACAAGATTATAAAATTGTTGGTCCAGATATATATTTCATTCCTACAGCCAGATTGGAAGTTAGTTGATAATTTAGTTTTATTAGGTCTCGTGTCCATAATCTTATTACTGGGCTTTGGCTACTGAAAAAACATTAAAAGCACAAATTAGTTTACAAGGGAAAAAAAATCTAGTGGAAAATATAGAAGTAACGCAGGTTTGAATGTATTATTCTGATTGCGTTTCACAAGCATGACCAGCTGTGCACATTATTGATTAATAGGATCCTTGTTGGTTACAGATTTATGCAGTTTAGGTGCAGACTAGTTTGGAGAGTCTCTCTGGTGTAACCTCACTGCAAGCTGTAATAAATACATAAATAAATAAAGAGACCTTCTTCATCAGGAAGTAGATGTGCATCTGTGCATCATCCAGAACAAAGCGATGTGGTCCGTCTGATCCCCTCTAAAGTTTTATCCATCGTCCTACTGTCGATGTTGACCCAGTGGGAAGCACCGGGAGCCAGGAAATTTCTGGATAACACCAAAAAAGGAAAGAAAGAAAAAAAAGCAGTTGTCATTTGATAAAGCTGAATGAAAGCGTGTCTCTCAGCAGGCTCGTCCGCTTGAATACTCACTTGTAAACTTCTTCCACTTTCTCTATGATCTTGGAACTTTCTCCGTGTCTGATATCCTCACAGGCCTGCCAGAAGTAGAGGTTCTCCGCTGGGAGACGCACACAAACACACACATACTGAGGTTTGGAAAACAATGGTGCGGGAAAAAAATGACGCACAATGAGAGACTTTTATAGCATGAAGGCCTCGGTGGAAAACGCTGGCAATATTACATACATCATGTCTGCTTGGATGAACAAAAACCCCTTCTGCCTTTATTTGTCTGCGACTAATAACTCTTCCCCCAAATCTGTCTTTTATCATTTCAATCCTCTCAATCAACCATCTTGTGAAATTAAAATTCTTATCCACCTCTTTCATTCCTTCCACCACTTGTCACTGCAATCAGGAAACTTTTTTTTAGGGAAGGTAACGCAATCTAAACATGAAGAACACAGTCACACTTTCACCAGTCGTCCTCACCACTAAACTCTTTCTCCAGGTAGGTCATGAACTCTCGCTTCCCCAGTACATCACTGAGAAGCTCCATGAAGCTGAAGCTCCAGCACTCGACCCGCAGACGTGTCGGGACGGGGACCCTGCACGAGGAAGGACATGTGACTAAATACAATGAAAAGCTTAAAGCAGGAGACTCTGGAAAATTGTTGCTACAATGCAAACTCTAAACCTGTAATTATTCATATCCACATAAGTTTTGATGGATATGTGCTTGAATACTGAAAAAGAATATGGCTCGTTTTTGAACATGACATCTATGGAAGTATTTCTGTGCCATCTGAGTTTGAATACGAATTTTTAAGATTGAAATTTTTCAGCACCAAATCAGACTTTGAATTTTAAAAAACATCAGATTTCTAGCACTGAGTTTTTTTTTTGCCTCTGAATTATATTTTGTTAAAATTAATTCAGTGTTAAAAAAAATTGTTGTCTTAAAATATTCAGTTTTTCAAAATTCAACACACAAAGAAATTCAACACCCCAAAAAAATTCAGTGTAAAAAAAAAAATCAACATCTCAAAAAAATTCAGTGTAAAAAAATTCAATTTCTAAAAAAAAAAAAATCAGTGTAAAAAAATTCAACCTCAAAAAATTCAGTGTAAAAAAATTCAATTTCTAAAAAAAAAAAATCAGTGTAAAAAAATTCAACCTCAAAAAATTCAGTGTAAAAAAATTCAACCTCAAAAAATTCAGTGTAAAAAAAGAACCAGACTCAACATCCGGGTCACCAGGGAGAAGAAGCAATCGATCCCTGTCTCAATTCAGCCAACGTCCAGCCAATCACGTTACGCTCCATTGGTCATGTGACACCCACCCAGATAGTAAGAAGGACCAGTCGGCCATGGCAGCAAACTCAGGTGATGGTGCTGCGGTGAGTCTGTTTACTTTATTTGCTGTTTGTATTAAAAATTGGCAAAAAAAAAATTCAGTGCTAGAAATCTGATGTTTTTTAAAATTCAAAGTCTGATTTTGATGCTGAAAAATTTCAATCTTAAAAATTCGTATTCAAACTCAGGTGGCACAGAAATACTTCCATAGACATCTGTAGGAAAAATGCACGACACGAAACATAAAAGATGATAATTTCTCAGTAGCATCACTAATACAACACGTTCAAAAATCTTCTGAATGAAAATTTTTTCATGGGTATAAATCAGTCTATAAATTAACTTTGTACTAAAATAAATCAGTAAATTGTGTGCAGGACCACTACTGAAGAGGAAACTAATGTATCCAAGTCCATGTCTCACATTTCTGCGTTCATGGTCCAGTATGCGGTGTCATCGGAGATCCAAGGGTTACTGGGAAGGCAGCCTTGCATAATGGGATCATGGTTCTGGTACTGCTCGCTGTATTTCACAAACCTGCACAGATGCAGAGGCATGTACATGCACAAACACGCGCGCACAGTATTATTGTATTAGTGCAGCAGGTCGTAGCGGTTAATGGCCACTAATTTCTACTTGCCTCAGGAAGCTTCCATTAGTGGTTCCTACAGTGGAAGCGCTAAGGCTCAGTGTGTGTGTGTGTGTGTGTGTGTGTGTGTGTTTGCTGGAAAACGAAGACTTTCGTTCAGCAAATGGCATATCCATTAGATCTTGTGTGTCCACCTACCCTTCTAGGCAGATGGATGACTTTACACGGTTTCTTCCAAGTGCACGTCTAGAGGCCTCAATCTGTAAACATAGACCCACGTATATGTAGAAATGTAATACACACAAATATGAATATCTACATTGCACTTAAACTGGTGGCATTCTTTTACCTCTCTTTTGTAGTAGTCGCTGTTCTAGTTCTGTAAAGGGTAAAGGAAAATCATCACATAAGGCCACATGCTGACTGAATTATCCATAAAGTTTATAACTATATCTTTAGCTGAAGGCTGCTTCTCTCTATGTCTTTATGGGATGGTTCTAAATAATAAAATAGGACATAAGAAAAGGTTATGGAGAAAAAAGCATTGTGATTCTTGTAGCTATTTGAGTTTTATGTCACTGCAGAAACTAATAACTGAAGATAAATCAAGTTTTTTTTCTAATAAATTTAATTTCATTTGTTAATATTACTTCATTTTTGCATTTCACTCCATAGGTGGTGTTGACATCTCTGGGTTCAGGTGCATCTGGTAAACACTTTCTTAACATGGTGGAAATGTGTATTACTAACCAGATGAATCAGTATTCACATCTTTAAACGATGCACGCTCACCAAGTCCCAGCTCCAGACTCTTTAACTGTCTGGGATGGTGTTAATGACCTTTTGGCAAACATTTTATCAATCAGTGTCCTTTTATATTTTTTATATCTTATATGTTTATATGTTCTGCACCAGACATCAAGTTAAATTCCTTGTATGTGAAAACATACTTGGCAATAAAACTGATTCTGATTCTGATTCTGATTCAGTGTTGGAAGGAGGAAGAATGGTAAAACTCTATTGTCCTGAATTTTCTGCAGCATGTTGCAGGCCTGAAATGCAAAAATGTGTGCACTTATATAAATGGAAAGACGTTGACAAGAAAAAAGATACAGTATATTGCCATTGATTAGGAATGAGATGAACTAAAGCTCATATGTGAGTCAAGGCAGGTGAGCAAATACTTTTGGCAATATAGTGTATGTTGGGTTCATGTTGTCCCCAAAAGGTAAAACTAAACATAAGAATCACTACACTGTTGTTTGATTTTGCATTTTCTAGTTTCTAATTTAGGGTTATGCAGTGTAAAATGACAACAACCTCTGTTGTCATGGTAACCTTGATTTTGTCCTAACAAAAGTCAAAATATGATCACTTGTTCACTTACTTTGAAATAATTCCCAGTAGCGAAGAAATTGAAGAATTAGACAGTAGGCGTTAATGCGTGAACATTTTCAGTGAGGAACTGAATTAGAAGTAGAGAAAATTCACTGACCAATGTGACTCGTGAACTGAAGTGATTTGGGCGCTCCAGACCAACGTCCAGCATATTATGAACCCCAGGCTGAAAGAGTACACACACAGACCCAGTTATAATAAAGAACGGTGCATTTGCCATGTGTGTCTAACGTGTGTTCGTCTGGTGAGACTGTGCGTGAGCACTTAACCTTCCTGAGCTTTCCACATCACCAGCTCTGACTTTTATTCCCAGGTTTCTTTCTTTTTCTGAAAGCCCTCGTCCCTAATTCATAAGGTCAAGAGAAGATGGAGTCTTTCGTGCAAAACCACGTCCCCCTGCGTCACGCTCATCTCTCCCCGGCAGCACCTCCGTGCACTTTCCATCACTCTGCCCTTCATCCTCTGTCCCTCACTGCTTCAAAACTTCTCTCTGTGTAGACGTCTCACTGTAAGAATAAACTGTTGTTGTCGCACTAAGGAAATGATGATTAGCCTTCTCTCTCTACGCCACATCCCGTTTTTACTGCTTCTGCTGTTGTCAGCTGAGGCTCACACCAGATGTTGAATATTTCATGCAGGAGGCAGAGGAGGGGAACTTTAGCCGGGCCTCTGGCTGCGTTATACACTGTTAGTGCCGTTTTCTGTAGTTGCATTATATTTAAAAACGGACTCTAGACTGTACATGCTTTTAAATGATGCCGTAGTTTAGTACTGTACAATAAAGTACAGTCAGTGCAACAGCAATACAGTACATTTCTGGAAAAGTTAAGTTCTCTAAAATGCAACTAATCTGTCTTAAATCTGTACTTAAGTATGAAAAGTGGTTTGAACCTTTATTTAATAGACACACGGACAAAATAAATGACTGTTACGTCCCACAGCCACTAACTGCAACTCCCATTCAGGCCAATGGAGCTGCCATCTGTAGCCTCCAAAACTACTGATACAGGCAAAAGCCAACACAAAAACACAATTACACAAAACTCAGGTCATGGGACTGGGTTACAAAAGTTCCCGGACGAGCCCCCATTTAATGTTACAGACCCCAGCTCGTCTGGGGAAAGGGGTCTGTAACAATAAATGGGGGCTCGTCCGGGAACAATGACTTTTAGTGTTTATACTGACCAGCTTCATTTTGTTGTTTGTGATGTGAGTCCATGATGGTACTGGTGCATCAGTACCTGTTGCATGGGTGCACTGCTTACATGTAAAAGCACCTTTAATGCAGAGGCCTTGTCACTTTTTAGAATTTTGGGGAGACGTCTGTGACCATAAAGGCGAGATATTTCCATGGGGGTTCTGTAGTTATTTCAGCAGGACAACACCAGTCCTTATTCTGAATGACTTAAAGCTTCATAAACACAGAGTTGGGGTCCTTCGCTGACCTGTCTACTGTCCAGATGTGTCTCCAGCTGTCAATGTAGACAGCACATTCTGAAGAGGTTACGAAACTTTATCAATTCGTATCCAGACTTCCCGAAGCAATTAAAAAGCTGTCGTTAAGTAAAAAGGAGATGAATCCCATCGTAGACGTGCCTTTCTTTTCCTTTAAATTTTCTAAATATGACAAAGTGGGTCAAAATACGCTGGTGTAGCTTCTCATTCACGGGGGTCTTGGCAATCCCCACTTAGAAAAATTTTTTTTTCATTTGTGCGGGAGTGTCTGAGAAATTTAGAAGGATCTTCTTCCATATGCAAAATCTTAGTGCACTTCCAACCTAACACCACCCTCAGACTAAAGCTGGTTCGCCTAAAGTAAGAAGAAACTGAAACTGAGTAGCATTGCATACGGAGTCCAGAGGAGTACACAGAGCTTTATAAAGAAGTAAACAGCAAACTTTACAAATACACAACGCAGGAGAGACAGAGTTTAGGCAGGAGATGGAAAAAAAACTGGTGGCTCATTGCAGAGCAAAACACCTTTGCAACTTCTTTCTCCTTCATCAGAGGAGCAGCTGGAGAAATGGGCCCTTGCTGCAAGCACCAGGGAATCCACATTAACTACTAACTGACATCATGCAACCACAGACAGCATCACCAGGAAGACCCACCAGACCCCCCCCCCCCCCCCCCCCCCCCATACAGCCAGGACTGAGGAAACCTTTCAAATATCAGAGATAAAATGTCCCGTTGTGTTATATTTAAACCTAGAAATGACAATAAAAATAATTTATTTTCTACTTCTGTCTGTTAAATAAAGACTCAAACAACTTAACAAATACAGATTCATGTATTTGTTGCATTTATGATCACTTATCATTCTTTTTGGAAATAGCATTTGGATAATATAGTGTATACTACTAGTGTAGTAGAGGATAGTTTGAAGTGATTGCACTGAACGTACCGGGGGTCTGTTGATGAGCCAGTAGGCCTGCTCCTGACACTCTAGAACGATGCGGTCTGCCTTCCGCCTCTGTTTGGATGCTCTGAACATAAATCACACCGTAAGCTCGTGTGTTTAATCGTGCGTCGGTGTCTGCGTGAACTTGAATGTACCTCAGTTGCTCTCTGGCTTGCATCACCACAAAGTCCCAGGTGTGGTTGATCCTCTTGTGCAGCAGACTGTACCTTTCCTAAAATGGAAAGAAAAAAAAGGGGGGGGGGGGGGCAATGTACTGAAGTGATGACACAGGCCTCTTGCACCAATCTTCTTCCTGCATAATTCATTATACTGTACGTACACATTCTCCATCTAAAGACTATTAGAATCAAACATACCCTTTCCTCACCTTTTCATATTCCATCAGTTCTCCTTGTTTTCTAATGTTCTTTTTTGCCAAAAAAACAGCTGAGAATAGAAAGCAAAAACAGTAAAGACAGACATGAAATGGAAGTGGAGAGTTTTGGGCTTTGACTTGTATCATGTTTCACTTGAAGAACTCCTACGTCCTGCTCGTGGTTCTTGTAATAAGTCATAAGTGGAAGCTTTCCTGCTGAAGGCTTTGCTTTTTAAATTGTATTTGGATGACATTTATCAGCCGCAGCATTACAACCGCTGACCAGTAAAGTGAGGAGCACTACTCATCTTACAATATGATATTCTGCAAGGAAAATGTGGTATACAAATACAACACTTGCAACCTACATCTTAACATTTGTTCCAACTAGTCAGAGTTTCCAGGACACTTACCATAGTCCAGCTCTGAGGCGGGCCACCGCGTACTGGTCCAGAAGTACGGAGTCTGGGTAAACACATGATGTTTATTTTTGACGGAGATGGATTTCGACACTGGTGATGATAAAAAAAAGTGGCAACAGAGTGTGGCAGATGGATGAGGGATTATTGAAAGAAGTGGGCTAATGGACCGAGAGGGAAGAAGTATGACTAATACTGAGAGAGAGGCAAGTGACGGTTTGTTTACAGACGGGTGGAAGATGGACGGGTTTCTACATGCTGGTGGAACAAACATGTTGTGAGACGGTCGCTCGTCTGACCTGGAAGCGGTACGGTGACTCATCGGGCCGCAGCACGAGGGACCGTGGCTCTTTGAGAGGATAGATGTATCCATATCTGACCAGCATGCCGCCCAGATGCAGAGCCTCTGGAAAACACCAGAGAAGTGTTTCTTCAGTTTATCCGTGACTTCTGTTAGTTTCTGTGCTGAAAGATGCATAATGGAGCAGCAGATTCTTATCTATCACTACACTGTTTGCCTTTGCTGTAATTTTTACAGTAAAATACCACAAAATGCCCAGTAAACCTACCACAAAATATGATTACAACAAGTTACTGTAATTTGCATTGTATTGTGGGTAAAGTGCCTTTATTTACAGTAACCTGCTGTATTTTTTGAAATTGTGGTAAATTACTGTTGACATTTACAGTAATGCTACTGCAGGCCTTTATGATGGTAAATTTTTATGTCTAACTTTTAGTTTTAGTCTTTTAGTATAGTAAATTTTAGCTTATTTATTGTATAATTGTAGTTATTTTTATCATGTCTTTGCACTTATATCTTTTAATTCTCTTATTTATTTGGTTTTAGCCAGTAAAGATGATTTACTGGAAAACATTATTACAGTAAAGATGATATACTGTAAAACATTATTACAGGATTAATACTGTAAGGCGGTGGTAATTACAGTAACTTACTGGCAACAGTGTCGCCAGTAAACTACTGTAAAAATACAACAAAATGTCAAACAGTGTAAGTCATGCTTGATTGGGCATGGGAAAGGTGGTGACTTTGTCAGGATTCCAGCTTAAAAAAAAAAAAAGAAGTAATTTTTCTGGAAAAAATAATTCTATATTATGCACATTTTCTGCCAAAAAACATGCCCGCATTGTTTGGAATCTCTACAATTAAAGCTTAACGCTTCATTCTGGAGATCTTTAGTCTCTCCTCATTTGTTAAAAACCCTTACTTTTGAATGACAGTATTATAAAAACTGACAACTGACTCTCCTTCTTCAGTTTGCACCAAGTCAAAAGGGACCAGAGTGCTTCTATTTTTTTTTTTTTTTTTTCTCCCAGCATCTAATTTAGCTCAGGCGTGGTGTTATCCCCAGCACCGAGCACCATGGGAACTCTAATCAAACACACATCATCAGGTGACCTAATCAAACCTGGTCCCTCTGGGGTTCTCACAATTCCTGTTTACTGGAAACAGCAACCCCAATAAATCGCTACCACCTCATCTTGAGAGAAAACACCACATCATGGCAACTAACAACGCACTTACCCTCCTCACAGATGCTGTACTTCTGGATCAACCAGGTAATTATATCATGACCTGTAAAAGACATAAGGATTGAAAAACAAGGATGATAAGAGCAGGAAAAACTCCTGCCTTTCCTTTCCTCCTCCAGAAGCAGTATGCTGTGAACATTTCTGCTGCATTATGTATGACTGCTGGTAAAAACAGCAAGCTCTGCCCACACGTGCGTATATGTTCCAAAGCGCGCTGGCATAAAGGCGACGCACTCACCTGTCATGGCGTGTGGGATGACAGTGATGAGTAGCCTCTGGTTTCCTCATCTTCATGCCCATGTCAGGGTCCTGCATGGCCACGATCACTTTCTCCATCTGTCAGGTAAAGGCACAGACGCGCGTGAACTCGCATGGACAGACACAAAAGTGTAGTCAGCGCATTTAGACTCAGAACTTCAGCCTGAAATAGAAGTCCCATCACTCATTAAAAAGGTTTTTTTTTTTCTCCGTTCAAATTGGTCGCATCTACAGTATAATATATTACTAAATTAAAATAAACAAACGACATAGCAGAGATATGATGAACTTTACCTTCCGAAAGCATGGCATTTGCTCCCGGTGCCAGCCTCCTTTGTCCAGGGTGTTGATGGTCATCCCGCGCGCTGCTTCACATCAGTGGACGGGACAGGCGAGAGTGAAGCACCGGAGTGCTCCCGGGAGCGCGCAGCAGCGAGAGTGCACAGCTGTTTCACCCCCCCCCCCCCCCCCCCCCCCCCCACCCACACCCCCCACCCCCCCCCCCCCCCCCCCCCCCCCCCCCCCCACACACACACACACACACACACACACAACACACACTTCAGAATATACAGTTGTGTGCCTGGCGGGGGCGCGCTCCTGTGTGGGACAAAACGTCCCCGTGATTTTCAGACTGTACAGTTATACTGAAAATAACAGCATGTATCATAAATATTATAAATAGATGGACAAGGACACACATATTTAACCCCTCAAAAGAAGTATGAAGGAACAGCTTCTTCCGAACATATAGTCTTTAAGATCACAGTGCTAAATGCGAACGTTTACTCGTGATTAAAAAAAAAAGGACAGGTATAAATGTTAGACATTAATGTATTCTACTTTCGTTGTGATTGTTTTTCTTAACCTAGATTTGACCTAATTTTTTATATGAAATTTAAATTCCTTTTTAAATATTTTAAATCTTAATATGCCAATTGTGTCATGCTGACAACGATTTAGATGAAAAAAAACACATTTTTTTTCAGTATACACGTGCAAAGCTATTTTTTTAGCTGAATTATTACAATCTGGGATATTTCAATGATAAGCAGCAACATAGATTTTTTTCATGCATTATTATTTTTTGTGCACTGTCAAATAGTCTACTGAGCACAACAAATGCGCTTTTCATTAGGTAGCTAAAAAAAATCTACATTAATGTTATATTCTACTTTCATCAACCAATCTTTTTTTTTAAACTACAACTGGCCAAATCATTGATATCAAATATTAATCATATATTAAATATTAATCTTTTTAAAGATTTTAATCCTTTAGTACTCGATTTTGTCACGACTCCACTATGTTTTTAGAAAAAAATAGTTATTTTCAATATACTACATGCAAAGTAACTTATTGTGGGTTGTATTATTACAGTTTGACATATGCCACACACTTTCCAGGGTTAGAGTTTCAGGGAGAGAGAGGGAGAAATGTGACAGTGTCATCTAGAAGATTTAGCATGTTTTTTTTTTTCCATAAACCAAATGGTCGAAAATGTCGCCATCTAGTGGAGAGTAGTAAAAAAATCGACTACTATATAAAGGTGGAGATCAGGGTAGTCCATCTCCAGTCCTGCAGGGCCGATGTCCCGCATGTTTTAGATGTTTCCCTGTTTCAGCGCACCTGAATCTAAATTAATGGGTCGTTAACAGACTTGTGCACACCTGGATGACGAGCTGATGTTGATCTGTTCATTAGAATTAAGTGCGTCGTGTCAGGGAAACATCTAAGAATTGACACCCAGATATAATAAAATGCATGTATTATGCTTTAATGGGAGTGAAATCAAAAACTGTGGCTTGAATGGGTTTCAGTGACACATTTTGCGCTTAACATTGAGTCACTTTTGTTCGTACGCGGTGTATTTTAGACTTTCTATAGGGTCTGAACTGGAAAGAACAAGATCAAGTAAAAATGCACAATCTTGCCAAAATTCATTCCACATGCATGAACACAGTCAAAATTATATTACAATGTTAGTGTTTTGGTTTGTTTGTTGTTGTTGTTTTGACGCACCGCGTCGTTAATGAAACCGCGCACTGAACGCAGTTTATCCCAGACAGGCTTCCGTAGTAACCGGAAGCGGTTTGCGAGACCCCGCTCAGAACTCATCTTCGGGTCATTTTTCTGGTGAATTAAGGACTTTTCGAACAGGTAAGAGCTGAAAGGTGTTTTTGACGATGCGTCATGAATAGCTAACGTACTAGAGTTTGGTTGCGGCGCCGGAACAGCGGTTGTATGTAATGCGGCTAACAGCGCTGGGAGCTGGATGGAGGAGACCCAGTAGTCGCGTGAAGCTGCTTCACAATAAAAGTATGGATCTGCTGTCCAGTCGAGTCCAGTCCAGCCACACCAGAGACAGAAAAGCTGGAGTTAGTCCTCAGCGATGGCCTTTGTTATGCAGGCGTTTTTTCATTTTGTGATATGAACAAATCCACAGGGAGGATCAGTGCATAATTGTATTCTGTTGTGATGTATTTTTGCTTATGTACTATTACTGATTTTTAAATTTCCATTCAGAAGCTGATTAGCTACACCTTTTATTGACTTTGAAAAACCATATCTACATAATAATTGCCCAACAACACTGCTTTTTTTCATTTTGTGAATAAGCAGGTGCCACCTGTTTACATGCATCTGAAAATCTGAGTAAAATGGACCATTCTAGATATTATTAAGAAAAACAGCATACTTTGATTGAATTGCTATTTGGAGAGGGAAACATGTATAAAGACAGTACACTGTGAAGACAGTGAAGCATGGTGGTGCGAGCATCATGATATGCAGATGTTCCTCATACTATGGTGTCAGGCCCATTTTATCACATACCAGGGATCATGAATCAGTTTGAATACATCAAATTATCAAAAGAGGTCATATTGCTTTATACCATAGAGGAAATTTTCTCAAAATTGGTGTTTCATCAAGACAGTAACCTTAAACACACCAGCAAGCAGCAGCATCTTGGTTCCAGACCGACCAGATTAGTGTAATGGAGTGACCAGTCCAACTTCTGGACCTGGATCCAATAGAAAACTAGAGGGATGACATCTAAAATACTGATTCTGAGACAAAACCAAGAAATGCAGAGGAATTGTTGAATGTAGTCCAGTTGTCCTGGACTGGAATACCTGTTCACAGGTGACAGAAGCTGGTGGACTCCAAGAACACAGATGTGAAGCAGTTCTCACAAACAGAGGTTCTACAATTAAATATTCAGAGATACACAGGAAATATACGTCTGCAAGCATTTCTCAGTTTATACAGTAAATCTTGGAGTTTGGGAAGAAAAATGCAGCCTAATATTCCTTTTTCTTCACTCTGTAAAGTATTAACATGCTTGATAGTTTTTTAGTCATGCTTTGATGTTGTGCTCTGTTCCAAATCAAAATTTGCATGTATGGACATTTAAAAAAAAAAACTGTCAAAAGGATATAAAACTTTACTCACATTTTAAACACACTGGTCTTATTGTCAACACAACTGTACTTGGAAACACATACTGTAATTCGTTTATAAAGATAGTAAGACAGTAAAGTCTATTTATATAGCACTTTTCACAGATAAAATTCCCAAAGTTTTTTACATTAAAATACAGTTCTACAGTTAAAATGCTAAACTATTACACATACAAAAGAAAAGAACAAAACACCTCCTTAAAAGACCTGGAGCCAAGAGAGACAATTTGCTGACTGATGTAGAATCACACAATCTGTGACAATAATCAGACAGGATTCTCTATAGTTTAAATGAAGCTGGTTATCTGTCTACCATGTTGTGATGTCTGTCAAGTAATCAATTTAAGAAGTTGTCTTTAAAAGGTAACATTTGGACATTCTGTATGTGTCTGTGTCAGCTGGTGATGGGGGACATTCGTCAGTCGCTGCTGCCTCGAGATGTGCTGAGTGCTGCTAAAGAGCTCCTGTACCACCTGGACATTTACATCTGTAACCTGCTGCAGTCTGGGAGGCAGCCGCCTCAGGTCGACTCAAAAACCCTCGAGCTGGTGGAAGAATTCATTCTTCATGCGCCCAGAGACAGAAACGCCCCAGCCAGAGTAAGACACGGCCCTGAAATGTTTGTACATTTACAGTATATAAGCTCATATATTTGTAAGGGAATCACTATTTGCGTGTGCATTTCTTTCAGAGGATGAGCGCTCTCCAGGAGCTCCAGCTGTTGGAGATCATGTGCAGCTGTTTTCAGGAGCAGAGTCGAGATACCGTCCGTCAGCTTATGTTCTCCGCCCTCTTCAGTCTCCAAGGAAACCAGGCAGATGAAAGCCGCATGGCACTGCTGGGAAAACTTGTTTCAATGGCGATTGCTGTGGGTCGGGTTCCTATCTTGGAGTGTGCAGCTTCCTGGCTACAGGTGATGTTTCAGTCACACAAACATCCTTAAAAGTGCATTAGAATGCTCTCTTATAGTTCAGGAAAGGTTGGGACTCTGTGTAGAAATAAAGATGGCGTGCAATGATTTGCAAATCTCAGACCCATATGAAATTCACAATAGAAGATAGAAAACATATAAAATGTTTAAACTAAAGAAATGTAACACCTTAATATTTGTGATGAAAGACCTTCTCTGAGAAAAAAAAATCTCTTAATGGGAGCATCTTTCCAATTTTGAATTTTCGATATGTTTTCAGTTCTGTTGAGGGAAAAAAAAAGACAATTCATTTTGGAGATTTGCTAATCATTGCATTATGTTTTTAGTTAGATTCTACACAGCATCCCAACGTTTTTGGAACTGAGTTTATAGGCTGCTGGGTGCTTTTGTGTGTGTTTCCAGTTGTTATACTGATCATATGGATCTGGTTGTGTGCAGAGAACCCACTGTGTGTACTGCATACGCCTAGCACGGGTGCTGATCGATGATTACTGCAGCATGGTACCAGGCTCTGTGCCCACCTTACAGAACATCCACAGCTCCAGCCCACGCTTCTGCTGCCAGTTTATCACAGCTGTCACCACCCTCTATGACCTCAGCTCAGGTAATCTAGAATAACACAAAAGCACAAAATATTTAGAATATTGCTCCTAAATAAAATTAGATGTGATTGGAGCAATCTTTTTCTGTGTGTTTTCAGAAGAGCTCAGCCCTCCGCTGGAACTCCTCCAGATGATCGTGTCGTGGATCCAAGAGGACCCCCGCCTAGTCCTGATCACCTTCCTAAATTCGCCGCTCTCTGGCAGCCAGCCAATCACCTCTCTTGATGTCACACCTCTAGGGGGGTTGGTACGCTGGTGCATCAAAGCACCTCTGGCCTACAAGAGAGACAAGAAGCAGACGCTGACTGACGGAGGCTCAGAGAGTGAGCCGGAGGCGGGGCCTCTCTTCTCAGCTCTCCATTTAAGTGTTCTACAGGTGTGTTTCTCTGTCTTCAGATAGGAATTGATAAAATTATCAATATTCATGCAGTGCACAGAGACCATTTCTGTCTATCTTCTGCCACGTGTAGGTGTTCATGCTCCTCCCCGCCATACTCAATGAGAAGGGGCTATATGGTCGACTGGCACTGCTTCAGATGGAGTCCTTGGCCACGCTGACCTCTGACTTGTCCCGACTACTGGACCAGGCAGACAAACACACACATGCATCCTCTTCCGATGCACGTGCGTTCATCCCAGCTGGTCCTGGACCGGCTGGCCCAAGCGCTACAGGTGGCGATGGCCAGTGGAGCCCTGCTCTGCTCAAGAGGTACGATTGTGGGAAGGGGGACTGCAAACATAGACGTGGCACAAATGTAGATGAAAGAAAGCGGGTACGGGAGGGGAATTAGATTTCTGTTTTCAAGTTAGAATTCCTGTCTTGCTGAAGGTAGCTTTAAAGGAAATAACAAAAGTGTGCAAAATTTCTTGAGGCCTTGATGAAATGTCTGTGACATACTTCGGTCGAAATACTATTCTGAAATAGTCCAAAAGCTCCACTTTTCTACCTTGTCTTTATAGCCCTGTTCATAGCGGCTGGTGTTAGTGGGCGGAGTCAGCTTTTTAACTCCACCCTCTCCTCTGGACAGGGATCTTTGTTGAAGTCGGTGTTACAGCTTTGTGTTACCCTCCTAAAAAGAACAGCAAATACAAGGACAACGTAAAGTTATGTGATGTGAAAGATGAGGCTGGAGAATTTTAGTTTGATCTGCAAATCAAGAGAGTGACATATTTTTAGACCCGCAGTCATCTGAAAATCGCACACGACATCTGTTTTGTTAGAATTCCATCAGTTCCTGGATATGTTGTAATATTGAACTGAAGGTATCGTATACACTCTAGAGCTGACCTCGGTCACAACAGTTCCCATTATGACAGGTGAAAACTTGAAAATTATATAGTAAAATATAATTTAAATGTGACATATGAGCTGATGCTGCTGTAGCCCCCCACCCTAACCATAACCACACAAAAGTGTTAATTCTGTGGTTCATCTTGAAAATGTACTTCACTTTCAAGATCTGCAGTGAATATAAAAGACTCAGTGCAATAGTATTTTTTTAATTTTGTCTGTTTAGGAAGGATGGTAGCGGACAAAAATGACCCCGTCTCATCAAAGTGTCAGCCGTAAAAGGAGTTTACATTTTGAATGTATCTTTTTCAGCAAAGGACACACTGGATCATCCTTTTTGAGGAGAAAATAATTTGTTTTCCTGCAGTTGTACTATGTGCAATTCATGTAAATAACTGAGGACTGCACTGTAATGATGTGTGCATGACTACAGAGCTTAGCTTTAAGCAAATTAACTTAGTCACTGGTTGTGGCCTCATTTTTGTTCTGGCCTTTGGGTGCTTATTATACACAATTTTTGTCTTTACAGAGGACTTGAGAGCCATCTGTTCCCGTCTCCCTCATAACAAGTAAGAGCTGATAAGCATGCAGGTTATCGTGCACTTCACTGTGGAGTTTTATTTGGAACGTTATATAAATGAAGCATCTAACAATCAATGGCCCCATGTGGAGAGCAAAACTTACTGGTGGTTTGTTCTGGTAACTTCCCCACTGAACAAAATCTCAAAAATAAATGCCAAGTCTCTGGACATACTATGTTTATTTTTATGAAATAACTTTGAAGCATTGGCAATTCTGATTTGTTTAATTTCTCCAAAGTAGTGTTTTGTTTTGTTTTTTTAATCTTTTAACCTGGTAGTTTTATATGATGCATTATGTTGACCTAAATTTTTATTTTTCTCTTATTCCCAGCTTGCTCCAGTTGGTGTTGTCCGGCCCAGTGATGTATTACAACAATATCCACACCCCTCCCCTGGCCTTCAGCCCACACGCTGCTCATTCGCCCATCACCTCACACCCCACACACCCCACACACCCCACACACCCTGCACACACGCCACACACACCTCTAGCCACCCACCCCGCCTCTCATGGTCAGTACCCCGCTCAGCCATTCATGACAGGGATGCCGTTCCCTTACCGACCCGGCCACTAAAAGAACTCTTCTGTATGGAAGCTGAGCTGTTGTCTGTCTGACGTGTGCGTGGATAAATGTGTGTTTATGAGTGGTTTATTATGTCATTAGCACTCTGAGAACGTCTGATATGTTTTTTTTTTTTTTAACTTCCTTCAAAGTGTAGTTCTGTCTGTTAGCCACTTGTGGTCACTGTGGTCAAAATATAAAACTTGTAAAGAAAACTGCTCTAGACTCTATTTTTCTTTACATCAAATAATCTTAATTTTATGCAAACCTTTCAGGAATCACATGTTTCAGCGACTCAAAAACAATTTGAGTCATTGTTATTTGTGTAAGCCAACCGTTAAAATGACTGTTGAGCAAGACTTCCCAAGAAATGTAAGTCAAAAAACCAGTAGAGAAATACAGAAGAAGCTAATACATGATGTGACCTGTAAACGCTGGAACACATATTACCAGAGGCAACTTGACTCGTGTAGAATACAAGTTTGACAAATATCTAAAGGTAGGCTGTTCACCTCTGTCCCAAACTCAATTACATAACCAGAAGATGTCACATTCTTCTGTAGCCAATCCCTGTGTGCTTAAGGTTGGTTCTGTTCTAATGCAGATAGCATATCGTCCAACTGCAGGCCTCTTTAAAAAAAACAAAAAAACACACCCCCTGTCCCTTGCACAAGACCCAGGCGGCTTTCATTTAGGATGAAAATTGCATCATCTGTTAAGTTCTCAGCACCGTATCAGCCATGGCTGTCTTTTGCTTCCTCATTTCATCAAAGTATGGGAAAATTCATGTCTACCTTATCTGTCTCTTTTGATTCTGTGTTGTTACTTCCTTATAATCATTTTTAAAAGACTTGGGCAGACTGGAAGGAAATGCATATTTTCTACTTGGAGTATCCTAGCAGTGAACCAGTAACATTCCCTTTAATACTTCCTGGAGCGTATCTGCAAAGATGTTAAGTCTTGTGCTTCAGATTTCCATCACATTGTCTCTGGCGAGCACGGTCACCAGTACCGAAGATGGAGCTTGTTCTGCCGGTGGGTTTTCCTCCCTGCAGAGTGGGTGGGACACTGATAATGGTATCTCTTCTCAGAAAGTGATGCGTTGCTCTTGGGCCCTTCAAGGTGACACATGAAGATACCATTCAATTGAAAAGGCGGGATCAGAGAGAGTTTTTAAGGGTTTGTGCTGAATGGGAGCATATCGGGATCTTTGTGACTCGTACAACTGTCAGTATAAGACAATTCAGTTCAGACTGGTATATTTAGCGTTTAATTGCATTCATTTTCTTAATGTTTTATGTTGCTGTCTGTTGCACTTACACATGTAATTGTTTTAAGATTCAGCTAACTTTACCTAGGTCTTACTGGAAAAATTATTCTGCTCGCGTGCAGACCAAAGTTTCTTTTTTGTGCAGGGTAAGATGAAGCAGATTTTCCGTGGGTGTCAATGGAAATCTCGGTTGGCGTTGGTTCAGTTTAGCCTTGCAGGTGTGTGTGTGGGGGGGGGGTGCTGGCTGTGTAAGCAGAATAGCGTTACCCAAACTCAAGGCCGAACACCAAATCTGTTTCAGTGAGCCAGCCAGGCTAACCACATACCAGATGTGTGAACCAGTGAACTTTAACATAGAGTTAAGCTGACCTGGGCCCTGCCAGTCAGTAACCAGCATACATCTGCACTGAAAGTAGCTGCAAGTTTTTGCATTTTTTAAAAAAATTTATTTATTTTTCCTGTAAAATAATCTCTCAAACTCAAAATTCAGCAAATTCCACAAATTTACGGCAACAGAAATCCAAAATTTTCCATTAATTTTATTCACAGTAGAACCTGAATCAGATGAAACAAGGCACTTCTGGAGGAAAAATATACACCTAGAGTGAACCTTAAGTGCAGAAATGGAGAAGCTCTTCTTTTGTTTTCGCACAGCTGCAACACTGGTGTGAGCTTCATCGTTTTACACTTCCTCTATCGTAGATATAATAATAACAGCATAAAAGACACCTACAGTCACAGCATCGAACCATCACAGGGGGAAGACGAACAAAAGTAAAACTCCTCACCTGCCTTTTAATAACCACGTAGCAGACAGCGTGCTAAGAGTAATTGTGGTCTGGGTATAATTAGCAGGTTTCTCTCGTTATTTCCTACAACATAAATCTTTGTGAACAGAAGAGACCACAAGCATATCAGCGGTTGCTTTGGGACCACCCTCCTTAGCTTTCCTTTAATGCGAGATAACTGCTGCTGGATTTACATCCTGCAAAGCTTGAGCCCATAATTGCTATTACCTCGGAGTGTTAACACAAAATAGTTTTTATTGGGATTTTTGAGGCTTGGTGGGAAATACAGGGAATTTCTTTTCTCATATGAGTCCTGAACTCCTCTGAGAATACGCTCCTGATTGGCAGCCTAAAAAGGATTAATATGATCTTGGTTTTTAAATCAGGCTCCCGTATTCACACTACCGTTTATTATCCATATGAATTTGTGCCAAGTGACGCATGTTGGAGAAATATTCACTAAATGAATGATAGCATATCAGCACGCAAGGTTTCCTGAGTTAGCCTTGATAGAGAGTGTTTATGTTGATAAAAATGTTATTGGTTTTACAAATATATTGTTATTAACCAAAGAACTGTTAAAGCAACATTCAGAGTTATGACATTTGAATATGTTGGCTTCCTTTTAGAGTTCTAAAACAGTTGTGACTGGATCATAAAATCAATAAAAATACCTAATGGGAGCAATGTGTGTACAAAAAGCGTGGATTAGTCCTTCCACTCAATATGTAAAAAAAAAAAAAAAAAGTTACCCTGTCGTTCTATAGCACACGTTTCCGCAAGAACTGGTTTGTCATGTTATCTGATGATCCTAAAGGTGTAACACGTATATCATGCTTTGACATTTACATTATGTTCTGTTGTTGTGGATGAGAAAGAGAGAAGCTGTAATGGAGCACTTACATTGGGTTGTCTGAGACTATACATGATTACCTAATGAGATTAATGTATTTCAGCAGACAAAAACAGTTGAAAAAAACGGTTCCTCTGGGCTTGGTCATGAATGACTAGGCTCAACATTTCATTGTGTTGCTTCTGACAGTTTTTGAGATATAAATCAAATGGTCCATCGCATAGCTTCTAAATTGCCTGTAGGAGTGATTGTGAGTGTGTGTGGTTGTTTGTCTGTATGTAGCCCTGCGATGGACTGGTGACCTGTCCAGGTGGACCCCTGCCTTTCACCTGAAGAGAGCTGGGATAGACTCCAGCAGATCCCCGTGACCCTGTAGAGGATAAAACGGGTATAGATGATGGATGGATGGTCCATCACAGATTTCCTGCACCACAAGAGCAGCCACAATTTATTTAACACCTGAAAACAGGCATTTCTACTTTTACAATAACTAACTGCAACACTAGTTAAAAAGTAGCAATGCTCATTCACAAAGGAGGATGTTCTGGGTCAGAAAGGGAAGTAAAGCATTACAGTAGGTGTTTCTTAATGATTTTCAAAACTTTTTTTTTTTTTTTTGCCCCTTTATGTGCACACTCTAACCTGTTGTGTTTCTTGGCAAACTCCAGGACTTTCCAGGGAAGGAGCAGAAGCCACTCTAACATTCCCGAAGCTGATTTAACAATTTAGTTAAACAACTCTTGACGGAGCACTAAACCTGCTAGTCAGGTTACTGAATGATGATTGCGCTGAAAAGAGAGCTGATGAAATGCATGCCTCAGCAGTGAGGCATTCTTGGCCTTAAACTGCAAGCAACTACAACAACGACTGCTATAAAAACTGCTGTTGAACTTTAAGAGCTATAAATCTTTAAAATGTTGAGACCATTGCTTCCAAGGGTGCTCGAGTTGATCATGTCCACTGTTTTGTTTAACAGGAGATATACATGAGTGTGACTTTAGGAACTAACCAGTCGGTTCCAAAAAACTTCACCTAAATTGTTTTGGTTGCTGTTGTTGTTGTTGTGGGTGCAACGAAATAAATACTCTTTTGATTGCAAAAGCATTTCTCTAGCTCTGCTTGAAATTTCACAAGTTATGACACAAAATGTGTGAAAAATTGTGATGGGTGAACTTCACGAAAGCCTAAGGTGGCATCGACCACAAAAATACACGCTATCAGCCGGGTATAAACATGTAATTACCGAAGTCATCCCAAAAGAGCAATTACAGGGACAGCCACATAATCCCACTGAGACTGTTTTAGCTCAATAATCAATAATTAAAAGTGTTGTCAAATAAAAGCCATTGCAAAAAGGACTATCAAAAAAAATAAAAAGAACACCCTGTTGACATAGATTTACTAATAATTTACCACCAGTGGCGACTTTTTTGCTGCTACCCACCATAAATGCCCAATCACAGGGGCTGTTGATTCATCAGCCCCGTCTGAAAAAACATAACAGTTAGTGATAAAACAACCAAATTATCAATATGTTTTCCTTTTTATCGCTTCTGGCGTTCATGTTATGTGTTTTTCTGTCAAGTTCATCAGAACCGCCTTTGTCATTGCACTGAATTATTTACCAGTTTTGGCTTCAGTAACAGAGGGTAAATGGTTGCAAAACTTTGCACTTTAAACATTAATTTTACAGCGCTGTATCAAATTAAATCCGAATAACAGCAGTGATATTATTCTTGAATCAACAAAGGTGGCAAAAAAGAACCCAGGCAGCTTAACTGGAAGGAAAAATGTGTCTGACTCGGTCAGCACACAGACCAAACTAAATACGCCTGCACCTTTCCTTTGCCACTGCTGACATTTTCACAGCTGCAGCAAGAAGAAATCACTATTTGTGCACTGCGGGGACTAGGGAGGTAAAAGTCCTTGCAGTTGGTTTTATGTTTGTTCTCATTTCAAGGTGAGCACTCAGTGGAAGACGCCAATTTGTCTGTGATCCATTTGGTATTATTCAAGGTAATCTTTTGTTTAGATAGACAGTTGCCCCTCAACCTAAAGCAGCCTACAGTTTAGTCAATTTGTTCCTGAAGAAAAAAAAGTAAAAAAAAAAAAATGCTGTTTTTTTTATTTTTTTAAAAACAGTGATTTATTTGAATAAAAGCAGTAAGAAGTCAACAAAAGTTACATCTGGTCTGACTTCAGCTTAAGTTAGTATTGGCTGCATCCGATAATTAAAGTATTAAAAGTAGGTTGAAAAAATACTAGTTATAACACAGGCTTTTGTCATTATGATTTGGTGTATTATATCATAGGATTATTTTCACTTGCACATGATGGCAATTTTTGTGTTTTCCAGGCAGAGCTGATTTTTAAATGCCCTTACATTGAGCTATCAATTTTCCCTCTAATGTGTGACAGTAATAGTTACCACAGAGCAGGAATAGTCAAGGAACAAAGGTGTCTTCACCACTGAAGGTGACCTCATCTCAACCTTTTTGCTCGGTCACTGCAAAGTTACAACCTTTGGTTTTAAAGCTTAATTTTAAATTGTGTTTTCTTTTCAACTCTATAATGAATCCACAGTGGTTTATTCTCAATTAAAGTCGTTTAACGTCAGTCTAGAATTGAACAAAGTCCCTGGTTCTTGAAAGTATGTACCACTTTAACTGCGTCCAAAACGAACACGCTTCTTCTTTTTCTCACTCGACACAGCACAGCAGCAGCGCAAGAAGTCGGGGTCTCAGGATCTCGCGATGATGACGTGATGACGTAGGAGATACGCACGCTGCTGTCGCCCAATCCTTGAAATAAAATTCAAGGCAGCGTGGTGAAGGCTCAAGGGCACCCGGCACGCTGACGAGAGAGAGCAGGGAGGCTGCTGCACAAGGTTCCTCGTGTCAAACACCGTCACGTAAGAAGTCATTCAGCTTGAGTCGTCTTGAAGTACAGGTGAGTTTTTTTTTTTTTTAAGTTAACTTTTAGGCACAGTAACACAAATGGAGCTGCACGAAAGTGTGCTAAATTAACGCTGGTTGAAAGACTAAACAGTGGCGAGATTAGTCCCTCGTGCCTCTTTAGAGTGTGGTAGTGACTTCAAACTATATATATTTATATATAATATATATATATATATTATATATGTGTGAATGACACACAACTCTCATGTCCTCGCTCGTTCTCAGAGTCACGACAGTTGGAGTGTCCCCACCTGTCAGTTGGTAAAACGTATTTCCTCTGCGCGTGAGGATGGAGAGCTAATTGGCTGTCAGCGCAGCCAGGGCGCCATAACGGGGGAAGCCGGTAGTCACGTTCTCCATCCCTACGGGGTGATATCAGGTTAAATCCGTCCAGCCTCTCTAGCTGTGACCCGGTAAATATGCCATCCTGACCTTGACTGGCAGCAGTTGGCTACTATGTTAGCAGTATTCACCATACCTGACCGTAACCAAACTAACATGCTTGGCTACGTTCAGGTGAAGCAGGGAAGGAAATGGCTCACACACACCTGTCAGGACAGGAGTGTGGACAAGATGACCTTAAAGCTAGCAAACTGGGTCTTGTCCTGGTGGCCTATTTTTTTTTTTTAATTATTTCTTTATTTTCATAAATGTATTTGTTTGTTTTGTTTGTCCAGAAAATACTCAATAATGTCTACATCCTGTACAGGACATTTGCATCAATATGTAAAAATGTCTCAGGCTGTTACGAGGACAGAGCTGACACAAAATCGTCTCTGATTGCTGCTAATTCATAAAGTCCTGCTCTTTCAAAAAACTTGTGCAGGCCTATGAAATTGGATTTGCCCACTCTGCTGTTCAGTTTCTTTCTTTCCCATGCCCTAGTCTGAGCTTTCTCCCCCCAGTGTGACTCTCACATGATGTGCCACTGCATAATGACTCCTACGTACCCCCTGACCCCCCCCCTCTACACTTCTCCACAACTGCTCCTCCTATCGTTTTTTCCCTTTCATGTTTCTTTTAGTCTTCCATACCTTAGTTTTTTTTTTTTTTTTCTTTCTTCCTTGTATTTTAGCTTCTCAACATAGGAGGCTGTGCTGCAGGGCTTCAATAAGAGTGTTCTTTCTCATAAGAGTAATAATGGTATAATTAAAACACATAATTCAGGATTTCCTATTGCTGTATAAAGGGGAATGAGTGCCTGTTCTGTTCAAAAGTCATTGTCAGTATAGGTAAATCTCAAAACTGGTTGGACAAGGTTTTTTTTTCTGAATTCTATGGTAGTCTATCCAGTCTAGATGAATAACTACGGGAAAAAGACTTTGGTGCACTTCCTCAGAACTGTTGACTGTAATAGTGTGTATATATATAGATAGATGGATAGATCAGTTGTAGCTCTTGTAACAAAGAAGCAGCAGTGTGAATCCCATGAAAGGCTTTAGTTGATCACTAAAAAGAAATACGAGTATCGCTCAGGTGCCACATAACTCAGCATTTTTCTTTAACAGCAGAGAGTATTTATACATTTTAAAAAGGGGGGAAAAAGCTCTAAGAGTCTAAGTACTTGCTCAGTTCTCATTCAGGTTGCTAAATCTACGGCAGGATATATTTTTAGGGTTCTCTGGCTAGCAATTGTCTCATGTTGACTGCAGTGATCATTAGTCTCGGACTGACCTTAAGCTTCAGATTTCACATTAGTGCTGTTGCAAATTTACAGCCAGAGTTTGGCCACGACTTTGTTAATCTTCTATTTAGGAAACAATGGTGACTATTTTCCCCCTCAAGTGGTGTGTTCAGTTGCTGAAGAACAGTTTGGTGAAACTGCTTTTGAAATGTATTTAAGCAGAGAAAACGTCCTTGAGGTTGAACTCTTGCATGTTTTTTTTTTAACAAAATTCAAGCTGCTCAGTGTTGTTGGAGGTAAAGAAAATGGCTATAAATGGGGAGGATGGGTGACTGCTCAGCGTCTTTTATTTTGAAATCCAAATATCTCATCTCAGATCTTGTTGGCTGCTGCTGCCTTTCTAAGAAGGGTGGGTCACGTTTTATTCCACTATCTCTCGCACACACTTGCAGGCTGGAGACCTGGCTGCGAAGCACTTGTAAGAGTTTTGAACTTTTCATTAATGTGAATTACCTGCTGCCTCTGTAGTTGTTATTATAACAGTGTTTGTGTATATCGGTCTGTGTGCAAGAATTACTGACTTATGTTCTGTCTTTATGTTAATATCCATAGTTTTTTTTTTCTTTTTTCAAGTAATGGAGTAATTGGCTAAGCTGATTAAAGCACTAGCTCGGCTGAAGTCTGGTATGTTTGGTATGTAAGATTATAGATGGGGAGAAATTAGCTTTACACTGCTACTAATCCTCGCCTGCCACCACTTTCCAAAGCCCAAATCAATCAGACTTTAAGGTGTGATGCCAAGCAGGCCGTCAATAATAAACCCGTGAGACATGTCCGTTATTGTGATTGTGATCTTTACAAGGTATGGGTTATTGCTGGTGGTCTCGTCTCACTGCCCCCCCCACAGGTTGTCCTTTTGTAAAAGTCAAGGCTGTCCTCTGCCAAGCAATGTTCTAAAGTTAGCTGTAAGTTATAATACATCCAATAGCCCAAGTGTTTTCAGAAGACATTTCCATGACTGCGTCCTCGTTTGATTCATTGAAGTTTGCTTGAAATAAGCGGGTGAGCTCTTTATCTATGAGCTTTTGGAGGGATGCCATTAGCATAGCATGGTTTAGTGCTGCAACGAGGGCATCCATGCCTGCCAGCCTGTTTGTCCTCTTGGCACCTGCCCACATAAGATCTCCTCATGCAATGGTCCAGTTAGGAATTTCAGTGATTGCAAATTGGCCCAGTGGGTGATGAGGAATTTGGTTTTGCTGTTTGCCTGCCCAGCATTTGCCAGGAATCCTTTTTTCATTTCATTTTTCTTTCTTCTTTTTAATTTGCTTTAATCACCGGTTCAAGAATATTTCTAATGGACAGCAGGCACAAATAGATTAGATGTACTTTATTCATCCCAGAAGGGGGAAATTCAAAATATCATCAGGTCTAATTGCCGCAGGAACAAAAGACCTCCTCAATCTCTCCATCCTGCAGTGGAGAGAGAGAGAGAGAGAGAGAGAGGAGGCGATGGAACTACTTAATAAAGGTGTTGCCAAAGTGCAGCGTGTAGGATCTGCTACTGTCAACAAAGCAGTGTTTTTCACTTGTTTGTTGGGTGCAAAGTTTAGTTATTGCTGAAATGATTTAACCTCCGGTCATATACTTCACACGCAGGATGATGGTTAAAAGGGTGTAGTATTGACTTGCTGCGGGGTCTGATAAGACAAGACAAGGGTTATCGCTATGTTCTTTGTTCTTCTGAGTGTCAGCCGTAATGGAGGTTATGAACATTCCCATTAGAAATAGGTCATTGTTTAGCTGTTGTAGTCTTGTTTTTGCTGCTGTTGGTGTGCATTTCCAGATTAGTTTAATTTAGTTTAAGTTTAGCTTAGTTTAATTTTATTTTTGTATATGCCAACATGTGTCGTCGTTTTTTTTTTTTTTTTTTTAATTGCGCTTGTAAAAGTTCCCAAAACACAAAGATGTTTTAAGTGTGATAAAACTTGTTGAAAATGAGGCATTGAAGTGACCACATGGTGTCACATAAAAATAGAGTCAAATTTTATATAGTTCCAGTTAGTGCTGGGCGATATGGAAAAAATCATATATCACGATATGGACTATTTTATATCACGATAACGATATATATCACGATATACCATAATAAAGTATGTTTTCAGTTATTCTCTGAAAAGTTAGACAAAAATTTCATTACTTACTTTTCAACTTTATTTTGAAAGGACATTTAGCTGAACTGTCACAAACATACATTTTAGTGCAGCGAAAACAGGTAGGTACAGAGGTACAGTAGCTTTCACATTTTTTTTTAAAGTGCACAACAGTTTCTGAGAGGAAAAACACATTTTTGCACTGAAGTTCAGCTATGAAAAATAAACACAAATTATTTTTCAACTTTCTGAAATCTGTAACCTTGTAGTGCAAAGTTTGCAAACCAATATAAAGTGTCTAAAGTAAACATCAGGGTTGAAGAGAACTCTGTTTACGGCATTAACCATGAATAAAAGTGCAAACATAAAAGGCTACTTTGTAGAAGTAGATATGATTCTATCAAATTTATTTATCGTTGCAGGTTATTTAATTACATATTTGCTGTAATAATTGATAAAATTAGGTTAGAAACGATAGAAGTGATAGAAGAGAAATGGCACGATATACACTTTTCTATCGCCCCCACGATATGTATTGTCATATTGCCCAGCACTAGTTTCCAGTATTTCTCTCACATATTAACTTATTTTTACTTTGAAATGAGTAAATTCCTCCATGTACATGATAGTATGCTTAAGAAATTTTACACAGCTATCTAAAAGAGCATTTGCACCCATTTGGTGTTTTGAGGGTGACCATCTTGTGATGAAAGGCCCAGGTCTGACCCGTCTATAGCTAAAGCTCCTTACACAACGGACCTCTCTCCTGAGGAACATCACATGCTTGCCTCTCATTCTGCTTACTCTGGATTACAGAATTTCAGAATACATACAGAAGAACCGACTTTCCCTTCTTGTTCCTGGTGTAAAACTGAGACCTTGCTTTGTTTGGCATATGCTTTAGAGCTGAGGCTTGTGGGAAACGGGTTATTCTGTTATTGTATTTTACTGGTGACTGAGTTCACTTCGTGGCATGGAGTCTGTTAACGTGCGCAAGACACTGGTCTTTTGTGTCTGGAGGTGGTGTTACCTTTCAAGTTAGCAGCACAGGAAACCCCGTGGATGTTTTGACAGGAGGTGGGACACGTCCTCTGGACACATTACTCCCACCGTTCAGGAAAACTGTACTTCACATTGAAGTTCCTTTTTCTTTTTTTTTTTTTTTTTTTTTTTTTTTTTACTTTAATCTCGCTCATGGTTGTTCAAGCTTGTGTATATGCACGTGTATCTGTATAAATATTTTAAATGGTTTTTTATTCTTTCAGAATCCGGTTGAAGCAGCCATGGACCAGGCAAGGTCAACAATAACCAAAATTGTAAGTTCTGCAGCCAACCGACCTCCATCCCAGAATAACAAACTGCTTTATTCCCTCCTTTAACTGACCGTTACTATGCCACATGAAAAATGACTGTTCTTGAGCAACTGATCTCATTAATCATTTTTCATCTTTGGGACAGATGCAAAGGAACTCTGGGAAATATGTTTTGCAAGTTATTAAATCTTTAATTACAGTTAATGTAAACAAACAAAAATAACCTTAATTTCAATAATTGTTTGAACAGATCAGTAATAAAGCTTAAAGGACTTTTTTTTCAATACGTCTCTTCAGGATCTTTCCCAGCAAATGCAGAAGTGTAATTTTTTTAGCAAACAAATTAACCCTGCGTCTCATATCTGACAAATGTTTCACTTGTGTTTCTACCACTGTGGAACCAAAATGGATCTCTTAAATTCAGTGAGGGGTGGGGCAAAGTCTGCAATGACGAGTTAATAAAATAGTTGCCCGGTAGTAAAATACAAAGAAGAAATGTCACTGCTGGAAATGAAGGTTAGAGCTGAACGTTGCATACTCAGCATGTAGTACATGCTTACAGGCAAAAAGACGCATGAAACCTAATATTTCTGTTTTCACTCACGTAACATGACTTCTTATGCGACATATATCCGATTTAGGGCCTATACTCAAGTGACACAATTCTGATCTAAGGACTGGAATTATTGATTGGATTTGAGTCCATGCAGCCATAAGAAAATCAAATAGTCCTATCAGTGGGAAAAAAAACCAGACTCTATACTTTTTTTTTTTTTTTTTCCTCTCCCCACTCTCAGTTGGGAGATTGAGCAGCTGATCAAAACGAAGACCTTAGATGAGTTAACTTTTATCGTTCAAAGCGACTCAATCCTCACGTTTCATTGTGTTTTACAGTGAATGCTTTATTGTACTTTTTTTTTTTTTTTTTACACCTTTCACTTTTATGCTAGAGGGTGATTAACGTAACTACTCATTTTCTTCACTGACCCAGTCTGTGTTTGATGCATTAGTGACTATAAAGATCCACAACACCGTTCAAACTGAATTACAAGATGCCACATCCAGTCATCTTCAATTCTTGCTTATGTTTCAAAAACCAAGAACTGAAAGTGTATTTTCTTTTTCTATTCAGATTAGTTTTAACGGGGATTAACAGAGGGGATTTTTTTTCTCTCTTTTTTTTTTTTTTGTTAAATGACGTATGAATTTATACACTGTAGACTGCTTTACATGCACAGTCCTAAAGAGAAAACCACACTTTCAGATCACTTTCTGTAAGAACTCTGATCAGAGCAAAACGGTAAAATGATTCTGAATCTTAAACTATCACACTTGTCGTAGATTAAGTTTCTTTCTTATTCAGTGAAACCTTGTTATAGTCATAATCCTTGTATTGTTTTTTTTTAATTTAAAGTTTAATGGGGAGCCACACTCCTACACGCGGTTCAACCTGACGCAGAACATGGAAGGTGACAACAGCCAGGTGGAGATGAAGCTGTCAACCGACGTGGACGAGGAAGTCGGAGGGAACGGAGTGGGACACCACCTCAATCACAACTCCAACAACAAATCCTACATGGCTCAGAAGTTGGGACGCACGCCGAAGAACCTCTGCTTCATCGCAGCCACTGGCCTCCTCATATTCATCATTGGTAACATGGTTTATTTGCTGTTAAGTAGTTCTTTGCTCGTGTGCTGACAGTGTTAATGATTTATGGATTTACACTGTGATTTCACACTTCAGACAAAGAGTAATCTAGTAGTTTTAGCTCTAGTTTCCAAGGCTGCGTTGAGCTAACTTGTAGGCAACCTGCTTGGACCTTCAGAGCTTTTGTGTAGAGCGTCAGCAAGTCTGTTTTTTTTTTTTTTTTTACGGTAACTGTTTTGCAGTAACCACATCCCTGTCTGTGTAATGCAGACAGTTCAGTCAAAGCCTTTGCATCCAGCAGACAGGCTTTAGGCTGCAGCATAATTTGGTAGTTTATATGAAATGTATCTCAAACGGTTCAGATATAAAACGCTGCATACATAAAAGTGAGCGGTTGGTGTCGTGTGTCTAAATGCTGGTTTTATGGTGTTTGATCTACAGTGGCCTGCTGTTTGAGGCTGTGTCCTCCATGTCTCTCTTTGGCTTAAATCCACTGTTTTGCTTTCAGGATACTTGATTGGCTACGTGGTTCATCGGAAAAAAGACTTGGCTCCTGTCTGTGCTGCCGCTGCTCTTCCGTCTAACGGCAATGTTGTCATTGAAACTGGCGCTGCCCCCCTCATGGACTGGGATGATGTCAAAAAGCTCCTCAGCGAAAAATTCACAGCTGCCAAATTAGACAGTGCCTTCAGGTTATTAGAAAGTCCTCTTTCTCCTTAGAAAAAAAAACCCACTCATTTGTTGTCTTGCGTTGCAATAGTAACATATTTATCTCTGTGTGTTCTTTTATAGCAAGTTTTCCAAAGACTCTCACAGGGCTGGTTCTTCTGGTGATGAAGACTTGGGAAAAAAGGTACTTCAGGGGTTTCAAGAGTCTGGCATGAAGACCTGGACTGATGAGCACTTTGTGAAGGTTCAGGACCCCCCAGCTTCTGGCTCCAACAGAATCATTTACAAGGACCAGCCAGTGGAGTTTCCTGAGGGATTTCTGAGCTACAGCGCCAGCGGATCAGTAAACGTTAGTAACGAGCCAGATTACTGAGAAAACACTTGAAATTAGAGTAAAGGTCAGCGAGTGAGTCCTTGTTGTGTGTACAGGGTACCGTGCTGTACGCTCATTACGGACAGGAGGATGAGTTCAGGCTGCTGCGTGACAAGAGCATCGATGTCAGTGGCCGAGTTGTGCTGGTCAGAGCTGGAAAGATCAGTTTTGCTGAGAAGGTGGGTGGTTTTTGGTAAAATGGAAAAACAAAAAAATTTTTTTTTTGAATTACTTGAATACTTATGGATTTTTTCTTTTTAAACTGTATTACTTATTCCTTTCTTTTAATGGTTACAGGTAGCCAATGCTGCCAAAATGAACGCCTCTGCTGTGTTGATCTACCCAGACCCCACTGATTACTCGATCGGAGAGAATATTGCCCTTTATGGACATGTGAGTACATCTTAACTGTCCTATGGAGAAAGATGAAAGCCAAGTGCATGTTTAGTTTATTCAGGGAAGATTTTAAACAAGTTAAGTAGGGCTGTCACTTTCAGCGTTCCAATGAGTTTGAAGTGACGCACAGTTGTTCATATGAATTAATATACACAATTCTTTTTCATTTCTTTTTTTTTAAGCAGCTGTATAAGCTGTTTTAAATGTGTTTTTAGAAATAAACTTTGATGAAAGTTAAAAATCCCAAATGCCATCTTGATATCATTGTTGTTGTAGCAAACATAACTTTAGCTTCCAGTGAAGTACCGTATTGGCCCGAATGTAGGGCGAGTCTGATTATAAGACGACCCCTATTTTTCAAATATCATTTTGGGAAAATACAAATATGATGAAGGCAATAAGGTTATTCATAAAACAACTTTTTATTGTACAGTTACGATCGAAAAACTCCCACAGAGAGAACATTCGGCTGTCTTGTTAAACATTTTAATGATTTCATCTTTTTTAAGAAGTATGGTATCATACTTGCGTGTCAGATTTCCATGTTATTTAAGATCAAGGTAGTGCTGGGCGATATGGAAAAAATCATATATCACGATATGGACTATTTTATATCACGATAACGATATATATCACGATATACCACAAAGTATGTTTTCAGTTATTCTCTGAAAAGTTTGACAAAAATTTCATTGCTTACTTTTCAACTTTATTTTGAAAGGACATTTATCTGAACTGTCACAAACATACATTTTAGTGCAGCAAAAACAGGTAGGTACAGAGGTACAGTAGCTTTCACATTTTTTTATTAAAGTGCACAACAGTTTCTGAGAGGAAAAACACCATTTTTGCACTGAAGTTCAGCTATAAAAAATAAACACAAATTATTTTTCAACTTTCTGAAATCTGTAACCTTGTAGTGCAAAGTTTGCAAACCAATATAAAATGTCTAAAGTAAACATCAGGGTTGAAGAGAACTCTGTTAAAGGCATTAACCATGAATAAAAGTGCAAACATAAAAGGCTACTTTGTAGAAGTAGATATGATTCTATCAAATTTATCGTTGCAGGTTATTTAATTACATATTTGCTGTAATAATTGATGAAATTAGGTTAGAAACGATAGAAACGATAGAAGAGAAATGGCACGATATACACTTTTCTATTGTCCCCACGATATGTATCGTCATATTGCCCAGCACTAGATCAAGGTATGGTGCTATTTAATCAACTGTGTTTTCTAAAAATTTGAGAATATGACTGAATAAGCTACAACCATGTAGTTCAATAAATGCAAAAACTATTGAAGTCGAGTTTTATTCAAGAACAACATAAATAATTTAGTCTGTAAAAAACCTTTTCTGGACTCCAACAAAACTTTCAAAGGCTTTTCCTCGAGTAGGCTGTGTGGTTCCTCCATTCTCACTGGTTACCTTGGTGTGGGCTCCATCTAGTGGCGCAGATGTGTAATTACAACAGAAAAGTCTAGTCCTCGATTATAAGATGACCCCTATTTTTGAGAATGTGATTTCTAGAATAAAATATCGTCCTATATTTGGGCCAATACGGGAGGTCATGAGTGCCCACCACTGAGTTTTGAGACGTACATCTTTCCATCATGTGACGCATCATGAACTCTGACTATAAACAGCAGCTTGTAAGAGAAAATTGTTGAAATCGTCATCTGGGTGGTTCCTTGATAAAGAAGCCTTACTCACAATGCTTATGGTACAGTCGTTGTTTTGTTTTGATGTTAGAATTGGTTTAAAAAAACTGTCTAGTAGAGCCTGACAGTGATGAGGACTAAACCTTTTGAATTCAGTTTTGAAGAAGGGTAGGGTATATTTACGTAATTTCTTAAATTCCTATTCATCATGATGTTCTTTGGGTCTCCAACAGGTGCATATGGGTTCTGGAGACCCCTACACCCCAGGCTTCCCCTCCTTTAACCACACCCAGTTTCCTCCTGTGCAGTCTTCAGGCCTGCCAAAAATCCTGGCTCAAACCATCACATTTAGCATGGCAAATAAGATTTTAAGGTAAGGCTCACATACACTGGGAAACCGTCCTCTTAGAATTAGAAAAATGAAACCTCGTGACTAATGGAACACTTCTGTTAGTCATTTACTGTAATGCTGATTCATTTGTCTCCGTCCCACAGTCAGCTCGGGGGACAGAACCTGCCGCAAGGATGGTCAGGCTACAACAAACTTGGAGATAAAAGCGACACCATTATCGTGGAGGTCAACAATGTTCTAACTGAGAAAAAGATCATTAATGTGTTCGGGGTTATCAAAGGCTTTGTGGATTCAGGTACAGTTGAATACGGATTTGAATAAAAGTGAAATGGGTAACTGAGTCTAAGATTGTGAATGATGTTTATCCCCACCCTGTGTCCAGACCGATACGTGGTCATCGGCGCTAAGAGGGATGCGTGGAGCACAGGCTTCGCTTCATCAACCGTTGGCACCAGTGTCCTTGTTGAACTGGCACGTTCCATCTCAGACATGGTGAAGAATGGTACGTTTCAGATGACTTTAATCGAAATGTTTTACTCCTCCTTTAAAAAAAAAAACAAATAGTCTTCCTAGCACAAAAAAAAAATCACTGAAGATCTCCTTTATTTGTGAATTTGTGCCTGTTCATCGGATGGATGTAAACCTCACTTTTGTGTGTATTTTTTTGTTAATTTTCTCTTTTATTCATGTTGTCAGATGGATTTAAGCCAAGGAGGAGTATTGTGTTTGCCAGCTGGAGTGCTGGAGAATATGGGAGTATTGGCGCCACCGAGTGGTTGGAGGTGAGAAGTGCATGAAACATATTTAAGTCGTGTAATAGTGAGTGCTGTTTGAACCGTTCCTATTGTAAATGTTTTACTTACCTGCTTATATTCACAGGGTTATCTGACTTCTCTGAGCATGAAAGCCTTTTCCTACATCAACCTGGATGGCATTGTAGCAGGTATGAACTTATCTTCTTGCCTTTTGTCATCAGGATTTAATTCTATATAATTAAATATAACATGTATAAAGGTGTGTAATTTTTGGAATAACTGAGCACAACTTTTTGTTTTCAGGACGGAATGGATTTAAAGTAGCAACCAGTCCCTTGATGTACAACCTGATTGAAAAAACTCTGAATGAGGTACAATAAAGTCTCAGTGGATTTTTATGTAGTTTGTGCCAGTTTGGTTGTCAGATACATCAGAATGTTACTGAATGGCTCATAAATACTGCGTCTTTTTTGTCTGTAGGTGAAGAACAAGGACGCATCTCTTTATAATCAGTTTGCAAAGAATGACTGGGAGTCAAATGTGTAAGTTTGTTTTCAGTAAATGCACACCTCTGTTTCTCATAACTGGAATGTCTAGGCTTTATTTCTGCTTTTGGCAAATGTTATGAGTGTATTTTTTGCTTTCTTTAGACTGGAGCAGATGAAGGTGGATAATGCTGCATATGCTTTCCTTGCCTTTTCTGGCAATTCCCTCAGTTTCATTCAGATTCACCACTGGTAATTCAGTAAGTCGCTCTTTACTTCCAGGTTTTTCTTTGTAATACCACTCCTCCTGTTTTGCTAAATTAGGCATCTTTCTCAACTGCTTGTTGTTTTTTTTTTTTTATCTTAGGACTACCAATACTTTGGCACAGAGCAGGACGTCAGAAGGAATCTGGACGTTGCCACCTCCTTCCAGGTTGCTCAGCTGGCTGAAACCGGCCGGCCGGTTTGCGGGTCATATCGCGCTGAGGCTGGTCCACGACCATCTGCTGCACATGGACCCGACAAGATACTACAGAGCCATCCTCCCCGAAGTAGCAAAGATCAATGGGAAAGTCAAGCAGGTACAAAGGGTGAGTGTAATCATTTAACTTGACTGTTGATGTGTTTTCTTTAGCTTCTGGGAAAGTCCTCGTTACCAGTTTTAGTGTCATTATAGCTTTGATTGTCCAACGGAAACTAGTTCCCGGAAGATGCACATCTATTTGGTTGGTTGTTCTGGATGGTAAATGACCCACATGTGCTTCTAGGTTAAGGCCCAGCAGCTGCCCAAGGCCCTGACGGTGCAGTGGCTGATCTCGGCCGTGGGCTCCTACAGCCGCGCCGCCAGCAGCCTGATGGAAGAAATCCAGAACAGTGACTTGGAGGACATTGAGAGGTGTCGCATCATCAATGACCGCATCATGACGGTAAGACTCCTGATTTGGAGAGATGAGTATTGATGCATTCTGTAAATTGGAAAAATGAATCATACACAACTCTGTCAAAGAAGATGTTCTTTGAAATATTGGGGAGGTTTGATAATCAGAATAATTTGCCTGAAAGAGTTATAGCTCTGTTTCGTTAAACGTTGGAATCCCTTTGCTCCTCGGCTTCTTCCTGCAGAGTGTTGTCGTAACTGTATGGAAAACAATGTATATTCCATAAATGAAGAAGTGTAAATTTCCTTGTGCTCCACAGGTGGAAAGGAACTTCCTGTCACCCTACATCTCTCCCAGTGCCAGTCCTTTCCGCCACATCCTGCTGGGCTCCGGCCCCCACACTCTCAAAGCTCTGGCCAACCACCTTGACGCTCTGAAGACTGACGACCCCGAGGCCGACGCCAACTTGTTCCACAACCAGTTCGCCCTGGTGACTTGGACCCTTCAGGGCTGTGCCAACTCTCTGGCGGGAGGATATCTGGTCTTTGGATAATGAAATCTAAAAAAAAAAAAAAAAAAAAGAGAGAGAGCCAATTCCTGTCCTCCTTGTTCACAGCAAGGCCCTCGTATCATAACAGGCTATTTTAAAATCAAAGCGCTCTTCTAATTTGCATTGCATGCAGGTGTGCAGCTTTTTAGGTGAAACATCAAAAGTTAAGCTATTTCTAAATGGAAATTGCAGTATTCATCTATGTTTCACAATTTTGACTTGATTGAACTGCCTCATCTCCCTTATTACTATTAACTGAAACACTGAATGTGTATGTATGTGTGTAATTTTTATATATATATATATATATATATATATATATATATATATATATATATATATATATATATATATATATATAATGAAATTAGTACACGTATATACACAAATACAGTAATTATGGTGCCATTTACGACTACCTTGAAATGCCCATGTTATGTGACAGTACTACTTTGGATCTTTTGAAATGGCTGAATGTAGAGAAAGCTACCTTTAGCGTATCAGGTAAAGATGCATCACGAAAGGTCAGTATCATAAGTGAAGGACTACAATAGTAAAATGCCTGCTGAAGACTAATGTTCAAACCATTGCTGCTTTTTGTTGGCAGGTACAACTTCACACTGTGCTGGCTTCTGACTCTGCTCAGAAGTTGCTGAAATAGCTAATTATTTTAGTCATGCAGCTGTTTGGCAGCACAGAATGCAGCTTAATATGTGCATTGCATCAAAAGAAAGAGTCAAATTTTATACATGTAAGACGTAATCTGAATCGTTAGCCCTGTTACATTACAGCTAGAATGTTGGTTTTCCAAAAAGCAAGGGAGTCTCTGAACATGTGGCACTGAAACAAAACCGTATGTCTATTTATTGTTATTTATTTATCAGTGACAGAGTTCACTATAAATAGTTTTTTTTTTTTTTTTTTAAATCGCCTTTTATAAGAAACTATAATTATCGGGAGCAGTGCCTTCCATAATTATGACAGTTATACTGTCGGAATGAAAAAGCAGCATCTGCTTGAAGAAGTGTACATGTTGACCGACGGCCCGTACTGAACGCACAACTTAACTTTAGTTTCCCTCTTCTGAACTGACACTGGAGCGGTCTTGGAGCGGTTTGGGCTCACAATCACACCTGACCGAACACCTCTGGAGATCCAGTCGGAACCGGCCCTTGGCCGCATGTACACTTCTCATCCTGTCAACATTATCGGGAGCAGTGTCTCCCATAATGTGGAAAACAAGAAGGTAGTTTTTGCCTACCAGTGTGTGTCCGTATCGGAGGCAGTGCCCTCCATATTTCACTGTAGGGGTGGATGTTTTTTTATTATCGGGAACAGTGTTTCCCATAATGTGTATATAAAGTTCATAGTTGCAAATCTTCATGTTCCGTGTTCACGCTCACGTCTCTAGTTTCCTGCTCGTGTCTTGTCAGTGTGGTGCAGAAGCAGTTAGCAGGTGTATTTGTCAGTCGAGCTCTTGTCCATCTTTTTTGGTACGATATGAAAATTGTTTGCTTTAGAAAAAAAAAGTGTTACTTTTATGGACCACTGTGGTTACGACAGTTTGGTCCTTTTTTTTTTTTCAGTCAAGTAATCATAGTTTTTATTACTGATTCCATCTGTGTGAAAATGTTCATTCTTCAGATTTCCTTGTGCCTTTTGTTTTGTGACTGCACTATAGAGCTGAGTTTCTACTTACAATACTTCAGGTTTAAAACAGAGGTGTGGACTTAAGAATCTAAAAAGACCTGCAGCTTGATTGGGACTTTTAAATTAGTGTCTTGTGACTTCACTTGGACTTGAGCCCTTTGACTTAAACGCTTTGTATTTTACCCAAATATTAACACTTTATTTAAAAAGTGCACCAATCAATTCACTTCATCTCTCTGTCTTTCTTTCTTTTCCCCCAAAACAAAATGAAATTTTTTTTTTTTTGTTTTTTCAAACTCAACCAGCACTTCACAATTACACAAAAACTACAAAATACTTGGAAAGAATATGAAATACTCGACCCGTGACTTGAGACTTCCAAAACAATGATTTGGTCCCACCTCCGTTTTGAAATATACAAATTTGGCTTGTTTGGATTCTGCATTTTGTTTTGTGTTTCTGTCAGAATGAAGTTACTTGCATAAAAGCCTAATGTATTATATTACCTTTTTAGAAGAGGTCAAGGAATGAAAAAAAAAAAGAGAATTTGGATTTTAAGTTTTTAAATTTTTCATTTGAAGAACTACCACAGGAAGGTATAAATTAAATGTGACAAATCTAAAAATGTTCAGTTTAAGCGTGATTGAATGAGGGTTTAAACTGACCCGCTGAGTTTCAGTGATGCACCTTTAATATCAACATGTGCAGCTACAACCATCTGAACTTTTGTAAAACATTTTTAAAAAAGTGTTAAACGTATCTCAAATTTGTTTCCCCCTTTACACTGTATGTAAGCTGGCTTATCTTTTTTGTTTTTGCAATAAAAATCTCTCTGTTTCACGTCTCTGCCCATTCATCTTTTTATTTGATTACTGTACAAAGTCTTGGTTTGTATCCATGTAGAAGGAAAATTGTAGTGACAAACTTTCACCAGATGGTGGAGACAATATATTTTAAATACTGTGTGCTGTCTCATGTTAATGATTTTAAACGAGATTCCAATAGTGATGGGAAGATCTTTTCAAACCTGGCTTTTAGATTTTCTTTTCAAAAATGTGAAGGCTTTTATGAAGTGGGTGATTTTTTTTTTTCCTGATAAAATCCCACTGCTTTTGTGTAGGTAATGTTAGACTAAAAAAATATATCTACCTATCTTTGGAGCCTATGACTTTACAAGTGTGTGACTTGCCATCCCAGATTTTTCTTGTTGAATACAAAACAACCTGAAGGAGTAAAAACACCTCGCAAAAGCTGCATTCAGCATGTTATGAATTGCATTATTTATGGCATAAAAACGTGTCATGTTCCTTTAAGAGTGGGCAGACAGCCTGAATGTGGACTAGAGATGGGAGAAAATGAAGAGTTCTTACTTTCCGATTCCTGGTGTTGAAGAAAATCTACATTTTTCTGCGTGGAGGTGGAATAAATAAAAACTATGAATGAAATAACGTTTGAAAAGAGTAGAAGTACACACAAAAAATTGTTTATGGGTCAAAAGAATAAATGTTAACATTTGCTTATTCCAGGGATTGGTCCTTAACATGTTCCAGAATGTTCATAAATGAATCCTCACTTTAGTTTTTATTACGAGGCAGGGATTTTTCAGTCTTCTTTCATTTGTGTTTCATAGAAGAATATGTCACTAAATGAACAAATATATGGAACTGGAATATTGATCTGAAAAGACAAAACTTTGACAAGATAATTGCCTGAAGAAGAGCCGGCGTGTCTTCATGGAGTCGCTCATCTCACCGACACAGACGATCTTTGTTGTAGAAAGACGGCAGCAGTCGGAGTTCAGGCTCGTGCGGGTCAAACGCTCAGCTCGGGGAAAACACTGCTTAGTTTTATTCACCTCTTGGCTGAGGGCATTAAAAACCAAGTGATGATTGGGACTTTTTTAACCTGTAGTTGTGCAAAAAAAAAAAAACAAAAAAAAAAAACAAAACAGCGGAACAGAAAGTGACAACAAGGTGACCGGCAGACTGACAGGTAGGAGCTCTCACTGAAACGATGTGATTAAACTAACATGACAGTAGAAACGGATTTATTTAGAAAGATAAATGCGGTTGATGCTGATTGGCAGTTTGAGTTTGAGGCTACCTGTGTGATAGCCGGTGGCGGGAAGGTGTCAGCAGGTGAGAGCCCACGCTCGCGCTGCTGCGCCTCGTTACGTAAGCGTTTGACATGAACTCAACAGGATTCAGGTGGGGACCGTCCACAGGTGTTTCAGTCGAACAGTGTACACTCATAAAGTTTAAAAGCTGAGCTGTCTCGAAAGCAGGGCAGTTTGTCCTCGTGCGTGGGGCTTTAACTGGCTCGTGACGTCCAGGTTATGGCGTTGATGGAGCAATTAGGACACAATTGAAGCCATTAAACGTAATTAAGCAGTAAAGCAATGAGGCGGCAGGGCTGGGAGCCAGTTTGGAGGAATACATACACACGCCATGGGCGAGGCTAGCCCTTTTTTAGGGGTGCTTCAGCATCCCCTAAATTGAAATTCAGCATCCCCAAAAACCTGGAGTAAGAAATATTGTTATTCTAAAATTTTTGTTTGCATTTGACAGGCTTAGATAATGTCCAAAATTTAATCCATAGTTTGTGGTTTAAGTTTATATTTTAAGAATGAAAATGAAAAAGACCCCCCGCCTAATGGTATCGTCCTCTTCTCACTAACGTTACTTCTCCTTCTTCGTTGACCGTTTTACCAGTTAGCGCGTTAGCTCAGTTAGCATTTCAAATTTCATTGAAATTTTCAAAGATTTGCATGTTTTCCAGTCAGTTTTTTTTCCCCCAAAAGATTATGCTCTTCTCTCATAAATGTCATAATGATTATCCAAAATTGTTTTTCAATAAACGTTTTTTTTGGTTTTGTGTGAAAAAAGGTGGGGTTGTGGGTTGTGGTGGGGCTCATTGGGCGCTCATTACCCCTAAAGCTCTGACCCTAGAATTGTCCCTAAAACACGCCATACACGCTGCACAGTGAATACATTGATCAACATCACAAGGAATATTTTAGGAAATTAACTCAGTAAATTAGATTGCTTCAATAAGATTAACAAACATCCTCTTTTCCGTGCTTCATGCCGCTCTCTTCCTCACAGCCATCACTATCTACTGCTCCTCCATTAGTCATGCCAGCTTGCTCTAATAGCTGCTATTATCTCCAGATGTGGCAGCAGAGTTTATAGTTTTATGCTTTGCATTATGCAAGCCATTTGTACACAACTGTCATTTTATTGGAACTATTGATTTAAATGGTAGCTGGTGATTGACAACATCGGACTGACCCACTGTGATCCCCACAGGGCAGAGTCCAACTGCTGATAGGAGTGGTACTGAATACCAGCTTCATCTTTGTGATTTATTTGGAAGAATTTGGATGTTCATACAGATGGGTTTAAATCTCTTGGATTTAGTTTGGATCATAAGACTGTGATGATTTCAAGTGAGCAGAATCAAGGTTTTTCTATATGGAGCCCCATTTAGGTCATAATTCAATGAATAAATGAGTCTATTATTATGAAATACAGGCATTTATTATTATGAAATATTTACCATTATTATGAAATGCATGTTTATTATTATGAAATATTTCCCATTATTACGATAATGGATTCGTTTTTCATAAGAATGAGCTTTTACATAATAATTGCTTTGTTTTTCATAAGAATGATTTGTGTGTCAATCACAGCAGAGAGGGCGGAGCCATTTATGTGATTGGTTGCTCTTTCATTCAGGCATAAACAACAGAACAGTGAATATCGATAGTAGGCGAGAGGTGCAATGTATATACTCCAGGCCAGTAGGTGGCAGAATGCACCTCAGTTTACGGTTAAAAGTTGACATCGACTAAGAAACGTAGCGCGAAATATAGGGAAAACTTGATTTTGACGGCATGGCGACAGGAGAAAGATCCTTTTCTGACTTACACCGAGAGGTAGCCAACAGGTTCAATGCGAGTCCCCCACCAACTGCATGGAGAAGGATCAGCCAATGAGCGTGCAGGTCAACCACTGGTCCCGCCCACTGGCAAAATGTCATTACTATATAAAAGCTCATTCTTATGAAAAACAAAGCAATTATGTAAAAACTTATTCTTAAATAAAAAAAAGCCATTCTGAAATAAACTATTATGCATTAAACGAAGATTAAATAATAATAAAATATATTTCATAATATTTTTTTTCATAATAATGGGAAATATTTCATAATAATAAACATGTATTTCATAATAATGGGAAACATTTTATAATATTGGATACGTATTTCATAATAATAAACGCCTGTATTTCATAATAATAGACTCATTTATTCATTGAATTATGACCCAAACGGGGCTCCATATTTCTATAGTTTATTCTGTAAAAGTCACATATTTTGTTTTTGATACATGATGAAAATTTCTTCACTCATGCATGAAATCTGTTGGACGCTGAAGTGCACACACAGAGGCAGATTAGTGGGATGAGCGTAGATGATGCCAGATCATAGATCCCATCACATATATGGAAGCTGTGATGATGTTGAAGTGATAAATTTGTGACTCTTGTTAGGCTCGCTGTCGTAGAGCTGTTTCCTCCTCAGTATAATGGTGACATTCAAAAGCTGCTCCCGTTCTTCATGCAAATACATCTTAAGGTGTGCAGCTGTATGTTATTGTTGTTGAACTTTGCTTTTTAAAACTCTCCACTCATTCTCTTGTGTGGACCCATCGGGACTGTAAGCAGGCCTGTCCCGTACATGTAGCCTCTTCTTCCTCAGTCATGTCTTTGTAGTGTGTACTAAATGTAGTTTTCCAGTGTCTCGTTGGAAAATGCACAATTGTCCCTGAAAAACGTGTGGTCTTGAAGGCAGCATTTTACTTTTAACTTGTTTGTGCATCAGCTGGATTTAATTAAATTCAACTTTATAATACTTTATTTATCGCTGAATGGACATTGCACTGTAAAAAAAAAATTGTAATATAACAGAATTTTGTGCAAATTCAGTAAGTTGACAAAATACTGCTTTTGCTAGTGCCATGGCTCTGTCAGGTGTTGCAGACCAGGATCCACTACAATGCGAAGGCAACAGTCCTTAAAATTGTAGCAATTTTAAACCCAATATCTAGTTTTTCAACAGTTTTTTGACATGTTTTGAAAGATGAATCACATAATTTTTTGTGTCATATACTGTTATATTACATGAAACACAAATTATTATACAACTTCTTTACATAAAGTAATGTCATTGAAACCAATTAATAACAGCACATTTCTGTAAATATAAGCATTATTATTCATAATACAGCATTTACTTACCAAATTTCTAGGTAATTTAATTGTTTTAAAATGTGAAAATGTTTCTAATTAAATGTTAAGAAACAACCTGAAAATAAGCAAAATCTTGTTAAAATTACAACTACAAACTGTATTTTAATTATGGAAAAAAACGGTATTTTTATGAGAAAGTAATTTTCTGTCGCCCCAGCTGCTGGAAAATTACCGTGTTTTTTTTTTACGACTTTTTTTTTTTACAGTGTATATTACAATGATGCTACCTGGAAAAATTAAAATACTTTTTGAAAAATGCCTAATCTGTCACCTTCCTTCATCTGTACTAGTGAGGGTGACCCTTTATTATGTAGGTCCTTCACTGTTAAAGCATCGTTGAAAACAGATCAGCATCTCTGAAATGGGCAAATATTTGTCCTTTTTAGTCTTAGCTTGTTGCACTCGGCTTCAGCAATGAAATCAAAAACCAGCTCTGACCTTGCTGTGCACAGGATGTTTCTTCAGTTTACTAAATTAGTGGGATGAGCCTGATAGTCATGTGACATAAGTGCAGTTAAGCACATTTACAGAGACAAAGCGAGTCTCGTTCTCCTCGCCAAGGCCTGAGCGGATGACGGACTTAACACAGTTTTATGTTCTCAGGATTGATTTAGAGCTGTGAAGACTTCTCTTCACGGTGGTTACGAACCAGTTGATGTTATAACTGATCAAACATCTCATTCATTATTTTATTTTATTTTTTTTTGGGGGGGGGGGGGTTCACATTTCTTCTTGTGCTCTGGGATCTATGCAGACAACACTCGTCGCTCCCACACCAGTTTATTACTGTGATGTTGCATGCCAAGAAATTTGCGTAGCACACAGAGTGTGAAGAACACAATCACAGAAAGAAAATAAAAACCAATCATCTCATGATTACAAGGTGATTGGAAGTGATTCGATATGGATGTTAGACGGACTGGGTGGAAACTGTCAGTACTGGCTTGATGCCCAGTTCGCAGTTAACAGCTCAGGAGTAGTGCCAGATCGATCCAGTGCCAGATTGTCAACAGGATGTCAGTCTGCGGAGGTGTCGTGCCACCCTCCCGCGTGCAGATAAGATATTTGAAAACACTCAAGGCAGTTCAAGCTATTTTATGGTCCGAGTTGGTAATTAAGGACGGTCAGATTGAGATCAAAAAGGGAGCGGTATCAGCAGCTTTGTCAACCTTGTGAAGTCTTGATAGTAGCTGTCGCTTGTGGATAAGTTTGATGATCGTCAACTGTACCAAAACATTTTTTTTTTTAAATTAGGGGTATGACGGTTTCCTCTGACTCCCTCATACTGCTGCTTGCTGCTGAAAGAACTTGTAGGAGAAACACATCTGTATTAATCTGCAGCTCTCACGATAGTTCTCCACAACTCAGAAAGAAGTTTGAATAATATGAAAAATTTGAGTGGATTGAAAACGGTGCTTTACTCTTCATGTTTTTTATTAAATATGTAATGAAGGTCCTGTATACACTGTGTGGGAGTCACATTGCATTTGAGAGTATTGGATCTCCTGTTTCATGTCCTCTAAGAAAGACAAGATAGTATTTCACTCTCCTGAACTCATCACTTCCCCTCTTCCTCACTGATTGATCGAGAAAGGATCCTCTCCTGTTCTGTATCACATGACCTTCCCCTGCAGCCTTGCTTTGTTCAGTGAGATAGGCCCGAGCAGTGAGTGTTATCAGTATCATTCATTCAGATACAAGTCTGATCTCAAGCTTCTATCAGTATATTATGCATTATCTGTTATTATTATTATTACATATTATGACAATCATTCTCTGTCTGCAGTTAGTTTTCACCAGACACAATCTGTCCCGTTTAAACTGTCCCGTGTTGAACTAAAGATTATGTAATTCAAAAAATTTCTTTTTTTTTTTTTTTTCCTGATGAGTGGTGCCATGCTGACTTCATCAGTGGGAGAAGCAGCAAGAAAGAAAGGCTTCTCTGTTGGTGGCATAGTGCATGAATCAGCAGTTAGTGCAGTGGTAAACGCTTCGATTGAGCCTAATGAGTTCTGCTTAATTATAAACCCATTTAAAAGACAAACAGAAGCCCACAAGGTGGAATAAGGAGCTTTATGTATGAATATTGGTTTAGAAATGGTATGAATCTATGTGAATTTTTCTGTTGCCAGTTTCTGATTTATTTAACCTCTCTTATGTACATAACATTGCCAGTTCCATGAAAATACAGGATTTTAATTAAAACATAAAAAAAAAAAAAAAAAAATAGGGGTGCACGATAACTATGGGCCAATAACAGGAAATTATGACGTCATTCCCGATAACTCCGATATCACGACGAATATCCCAGATAACATATATTTTTGTCAACACGGCAGTGCCTCGCTTCCCTCTGAGTCTTGAATGGCCGGCAGTGAATGTTATGTTCAAGTAACGTCGGCATAATCAGAAAAATGAATACTCAATCAGGAAAATCAAGAATACCCCCTCATGCCAGAAAACAACTTGTTAAGTCGGTCATAATTTTTGGTAGTTGCTGACTTGAATCGATATTCGCAATGTTTCTCCACATGTTACACAAAAAAGAAAAAAATAGAAAAGGCTGAAAGAACGACTAGCAAACAAGGAAACTTCAGAATTTACGTCACACAATGAATGCAGCATGCAGCATCAGCCTGCTGATGACAACAAACATGGCGGCGATGGCATGGAACTTCTTTAAAGTTTCAGAAGAAGATAGTTTGGTGGTTAATTGTGACGAATGCTCCAAGCGAATTCCACGAGGAGGGAAGCACAAGCTTTAATACGTCAAACCTGATCAGCCACCTAAAACATAACAATCGCTTCATGAGTTTTGAAATCGCGCTAACACGAGCTAATGCTAACGTACACAAGCCAGCAGCAGTCTCCCCTCCCTCGTTTCTCTCTTCTAAAACTTCCATGAGATAAAAAAAAAAAAAACTACTTGAATCTCATTTACTTAAATTAAATGGTATTAATTTAAATGGAACCACAAGCCAAAATCCCTTAAATGTAAATCCTTTTCAGTTTGTAATTTTGATGCATGTATCAGTTCAAGGAGCCTTTATTTTTGTTTTTATATCAGTCAGTAATGCAACCTTATTTAAATTGATGTGAGATATCAAATAGGTTTGTTTGATAGCTTTATGAAAATGTTGACAGGCTTGCCAATAGTTTTTCAATGGAAAAAATAAATATCTGTTGATTTAAAAGTCCAAACTATTTTTGATTTTGTTCATAGTATTGATGTAATGATCCTTAGGTATATGTGTGTGTTATCGATATCGGCCTTTAGGACCTGAAAGTTATCGTGTTAAAAAACAGTTATCGTGCATCCCTAAAAAAAAAAAAAAAAAAAAAAAAAATATATATATATATATATATATATATATATATATATATATATATATATATATATATATATATATACTATATATATATATATATATATATATATATATATATATATATATATATATATATATATAATCTTCCTAAGAAATATATTCAGTTTTTATTTAATCTTGTTTTATAACAAACCGGACAAAATATTGAGTATTATTGTATTGAGTATTGAATATTAAGTTTCTATTATATTGTACTCTTTTCACAAATAATCAAAATTTACATATGAGTTTTCTACTTTAATTTTTTTTTATTTTGTATATACAATGATGAAAACTTAAAGAAGTCACTGAAGTGATAAAGTGGCATTAAAACATCCATGTGTTCATGTAGATCCCTCAGCTTGGTGCTGTGTTAGGCTGCATCACAGGTCAGGAGTGATTTGAGTTGTGAGAAACATCACTTTTTGCTATTTAAGAGCATTTATTTGGGTCTGTGAAGTTGCTACCAACTAAAAAAAATTCTGACAATGTAATCATTTCACTTTGTTTGGGGCCTGTTGAGGCTGAAAATATGCCTTTCATTGAGTTGCTAATACTTCCAGAGAACACTGACATCACAGACCCAGATCAGAGTGGAATTATTAATCATGTTTCAAACTTTATCATCTCCCAGCTTCATATCATGCTGCATTTATAAACAATGGAAGTCAGCACATCTCTGAGCTGACACTGGCAGGTAATGATCGCCTTGTTTAACAAGTTTTGCAATGGCAACATTTTCTCAACATCGTATGTTGCTGGTTTATGACCACATACTTGGAAACTAAGACAAATGAGAAGTGCTAGTTTGCTTTTTGAGCATCTGCCATATTACCACCTCAGATGCAACTACATAATTATAATCTCTATAATTATAAACTAAAACCCAGTCACACTGGCTGTAGTGATGAGTGGTTTGTTCTCAGTTCTGGCGGGAAACGTGAACAGCTATTCAGGGAACAGCGCCAAGAGGAACTAAGTAACAGAAAATTAGATATAGTTTATAAATTATATAGTTCTCTCTAGTTGTAAAACAAAACACCACAAAGCTCCAGAGATGTGCTGATGGAGCCATCGCTGTACTTGACACTCTTGCCTCAGTTGCAGTGTTTTGATTGACCTATGACTGTGTGTGTGTGTGTTTTATTTATTTATTTTTTAAATTTAAATCCATTTGGATGCACCCAGCTTCTCCCTGTTGCGTAACAAATCTGCTAAAACTGTGTGATGTTGCTCGCTCACATGTCCGAGGTTTTCATCAGTAGAAAAAAGAGTTGGCTTCTGTGTGTCATGCCTGTCAATAAAAAATTGACAACCCATTTGCTATTTGTTGGCCTAAAAGCTTTGTTTACAAGTCCCGCCCGTGAGTGTGATGAGTGTGTGTTGCTGTCCCGGCCTGGTGCTCACAGTCACATACGTGGTCCGACTCCTCACAAAGGATTCATTTGTTGGACGCATGCTGAGGGAAAGAACAGCTCGGTGTTTCTCCTCATGGTGGGCTTCTCCTCTGACACCAGGGGCTCCAGTCAGCTACTTCACGAGCAAGTGGGTGGATTTTGTGTGTATGTGTGTGTGTGTGTGATTTTATTCATTCATGTTGCCCTCTCCTGCAAAGGGCCCCTCAGGCATTCCTACCCCAGCCCCCAGACCTGGCTTCAAATAATGTCAGCTCGATTCACGTCCAAGGCTGAAAGCTGCTTCCGGTTGTAACCCTACTGTGCCTTATTGATTAAGCAGGGCATAATGGTTTTTAGTTGTGTTTTCAAAAATATTCATCAAGTCTACGTGTGTCAGGGTTGGGACAGTGTGGGTGTCGCTCAGGTTTTAGCTTCAGAACCCCCCAGTCTCCGGTGGGAACAGATCGGGACCTTCCTCGGCTATGCTTGTTTGTAGAATGTGGGTTAATGTTTGTAGAATGTGGGTTTTCCATTTCCTACATTAATGCTGCTATCACAAAATATGCACTGTTTGCACTGTTAATAGCAATGTTATCACCATATACCATTACAGAGCCTGGCTTTTGGACTAGATGATCCTTTTTATCTTTGGTACAGAACACACAGCACCCATCTCTTCTAAAAAAAAAAAAAAAAAAAGATTCTGGAATACTGACATTTCTGATAACAATAGATGCTTCCTGAGTGTGATGCAAACACTTTACCCTCACAGATCTTGATATTTTTTTTGTTTTTTGTTTGCACAATTAAGTTTTAAGTGGGTTTTGTAAATGGATTAATCCTCTTGATAAATTGTAGTGCTTGATGCAGTTCCCTACAGTAAACCCTTGTCCATGTGGTTATATCAGTTACTGCATCAAGAACTGTCATTCATGCAGTGACGTCTGAAGACTCAGAGATTCGATTATCCACCTTAGGTTGCCGGCGTTTATCTGTCTGTTTGTCTGTCTGTGTTCAAGATAACTCAAAAAGTTATGGATGGATTTTGATGAAATTTTCAGGAGTTGTCGGAAATGTGAAAAGGAAGAACTGATTTCATTTTGGGTGTGATCCAGAAGAAATCCTGGATTCTGGATCTCTTTCAAATTTTCGAATAACATTGCGGTCAATGGGGCCAAAAATTTTTGTTTCTCAATTAATTATTGCCCAAAACTCATGAAATTTGACTCAGGGATTGACAATGGGAACTTCTATCCACATTTCAAAGGCTGATCCGGATCTGATGCAAAAGGTGGATTTTATCTCAGTCTGTAAATCGCTATACGGGAGAACTGTTACACTTGGTGGAGGTCTGCGCTCTCCGAGTGCTTTTCTAGTTATTTTTTTTCTTTAACCTTCTGATTCAAGCTGTTTTTTAAATGTGTTCAGGCCTGAAATAGAAGTCAAAGTAAATATAAGAATTCAATATATACTTTTTTTTTTTTTTAATGTCCAGCTGTGATTTCATCTGATATTGCATCCCTCTGAGGTTGCACAAATATTCAGGGTATTTGCTCCTTCAGGACAGGTGTGCTGTAAAGGTGTTTTGTCTGTCTTCTGCAGTTAATACAGAGCAACTTTACTTAGTTATAGTGAGGCAGTCTAGATTTATAGATTTTTTTTTTTTTTACGTTTTTTTTCTTTCATAGACTGTCCGTAATGCCTCAATGAATGTAATGGAAAATTTACAAAGAATTATGACCATCTTTTTGTTTTATTAATTTACAGGCAATTCCTCCAACAAACACGTGGATTTCTACTCATCAATGGATGGAGATGAAACCATGTGACCAGAACCGTAACCTCGCAGTGCCTCAGACTCGGAGCTCAGCTCATCTCGATGGACTGGGGGCCTTGGCTGCACGTGACTGACCTGCTATCAACCTGAGAATAGCATCTATAGTGTCAGAGCAGATGCTGAAAGAAAACCAGCTTTCTGTGGCTCTAATATCACAGGTAGGAAGTCTTATGTAACAAAGACGTGTTGGACAGGAACCTTCTGTTTGTACATCCTTTTTTGTGTGTGAAGTGCAGCTGGGTGTGACTGTGCTCTGCATGTTTTCATCATTGTGAATAATAGTTAAACTCGAGCGCATGGTTTGTGTATCTACTACAATTTCTCTTTGCTGTCCTGTGTGTGTGTGTGGATGTGGGTGTGGGCAAAATTGAGCTATTCAGACATGAGGTAATGGGTAAGAGTGACTGTTCTTATCAGGGAAAGGAAACTGCAGAGAATGTTGAGGTTTAAACTTGGATGAAGTCATCTGGTGTCACGCTGTTGGTTTTGTGTATATGTGTGTAGGTGTGTGTGTGTGTGTGTGTGTGAGTTACAGATGATAGACTAAGGTAAAGAAAGAGGAAAATATGCTAAAACCTGCTGAGTATGTTTGTCAAACATTGAAGGTGGATGTGGTTCACCATTTCCTGCTTTTCATTTGGCTTGCTTTTGTTTATTTAAAAGAGGTCTGTCATGTCCCAGATTAATTTTCTATTTTGAGTGACTGAATAACCATTCATGGATGATGAGGTAGAGTAGGAGGAAGGGAGAGTCACGCTGGTGGTTTTAACAGAAAGCTCTTGTTCGCGAGGCACAAACAGACCTACGCACCGGAAGCTGGCCAGCCGCAAACTCCCTGACAGGTGCTGCTGCAGAAAAAAGCAACAGCACAGAAACGGAACAAAGAGGCTTGTTTTGCAGTTTTTGTTGATCTGTACTATGAGATTTATGCCAGTGTATGCATAATTTTGTTTTTAAAGAGAAATATTATGTGGAAAGAAAAAAAAAACTTTTTCTTGGCTTAAAAGTATTTTTGTGTGTTGAATGAGTGGCTGCCTCCATAACCCAGAGCTGGCTGTTTTAAACAGAGCTGTAAAGGAGTGGTGGAAGAGGGTACTTTTGTCCTTGTATCCCTGTGCTATTTGTTTTACCAAGGCATATCTCAGGATGAATACCAATGTTATTTTATATTTTTTATTTACTTTTATCAAATGCCATATAATGTCACCTTTTAGAAAACCGCACAAATAGAATGTTGTTTCTATCAAGCTGTTTGCTTCAGTATCAGTGTTTACACCTGTGGCCACTTGACAGCTGTGGAATATAGTTAAAGCCGAGCCTCCTCCTTCTGTTAGAGGAGACACACCACTAATCTGAGTGTCTGACCTGGATGACTAAAATGATAATCTAGTCTCCCTTTGTTACAGTAAAACACATAAAATGCTCCTAACAGGACAAAATGCTAACGCTCAGTAAATCATAGGTAGGATCATCCTGCTGCCTATGAATTAAACATTTACCTTTCTTTTTTTGACACTTGAGGTTTCACACTGAGGTGGTCCTCAATGTTCATTTTTGAGCCCCTGTTAACACATGAAGGAGCTTTTGAGGGCAGTGCAAACACCTCGAGTGATGAAGAACACACACATGGTGAAATCTAGCCAGGAGCTTTGGAAAGAGTGTGTTATATGTCGGCTTAGCAGTAAAGCCTATTTGATCTATGATCAGATAAATTCTAAATTATCAGTGGATAATCGGTGGAGTGTTTGAATATGCACGTGTCCATGAGTGTAGGGCAACTAACCTTTGGGTCCCGAAAGTTTTGAGGATGATTCTTGAGGATCTGTGCAGACGTTTTTCTTTGTTAATGACATTCCAAGATAAACCTAATGGCAGTATAACAACGAACAAAAAAACTAAAGAGGAAGAGAGATACAAGAGCTCTCTCTGCCCTCTTTTAAATGTTTTTAAAATTTAAATGCATCAAATTTCCCTCTCCCGTGACCCTGCAGAGGATTAAACGGCCATAGATAATGATGGATGGATGGATGGATGGAAATTTCCCTCTCTTAAGTTATCATACTATCCTCCCTCTTCTCTTCTTTTCTTTTTTTTTAACCAACCAAATCTGAGTGAGGCTGATGTTTAGTAAAAGTTACTGAAATGCAGCTGTTCAAATGATAAAATCCAAGTGGCTCTAGATAGACAGTTGTCAGCACCATAAAGTCACAGGTAGAGGCACAATGAGATGATAACAAACATCAGATGGTGGGAAATGCTGTGAATCTACTGGTTTGTGATCTTTCATGGTTTTATTTTATTCCTAGTGGTTTGTTTAAAGATGGTTTGGAACCAAAAATGATCATATAAAAAGGATTTATCTGAAACGCAGCCTCAAATAATATGGAAAGTCCCAGTATAACTTAAAAAAAAAGGAAACAAAAGGGTCATTTGTGAGTTGACTTTCAGTGTGTGTATTATAGATATATATATATATATATATATATATATAGGATATATATATATATACAGTATGGAAAAAATATTAGACCACCATTTTTTCTTCATTTCTTGTTCATAATACCTGTACCACTAAATGTATCATGTGATAAAACAGAAAGAAAAGAAAAAACACTGAATGCATAAAAGCAGTGTTTTGGCAGTACACGCCACAGCTATTGATGTAAAACTTAAGTGATTTAGGTTATAATCAAGAAACCATGGAAAAGGTAAGATATCCTCTTAATAAAACTCTATGAGCAATCTTTGTGGTTATCGTTATGTTGTCAAACAAATGTACCTTAGTTGTACCAGGCATTAAAATGAACAAAACTGAAGAAAACAAGGGTGGTCTAATCATTTTTTCCATGTGTATATATATATATATATATATATATATATATAGTTGATTTAAACACTGTTAAATTACCATTCTTCCAGTATTCCCAAAACGCATTCTGACATTGAGAATGCAAAGCAATAAATTTCAGTCATATTTCAGTCCAATGATGTCATGACGTCTAAATGGGGTTGTCATTGCATTTTTTGTTTATTTATTTTTTTCAATTTCCAAATGCTCCATTAGTTCTCTGAATACGGGTCAGAACTGCAGGCAGATCAGTTTAAGCATTTAACAATGATGAAATTATTGACACTGAAAGCAGAGAAAAGGGCAGACAGAAAGTTAGTGGATGGCCATGAGGGGACTAAATGGGAGTTGTGAGGTGGTGGTGGTGGTGGTGGTGGTGGTGGTGGTGGGGGGGGGGGGTCCTCCCAGAATAGCAGCAGCAGTCACCAGCGAGCGAGCTTTTGTGGAGAGAGAGCCTCTGAATGCTTGGAGGGCCGTGGGGGCCCAGACTGACAGAGGAGAAGTCGGAGGAAAGGGAGCCTCTGGGAGTCTAAGTGTGTATGGGGGTGTGTTATTTTAACCATAAACTCACATCCAGCTGTCACACCATTCTCCCCCTCTCTCCACCCCCCCCCCCCCCGCTGCCACAGTCTGCAGTGAGTCCACCTGAATGTCAGTCATCACTCGTTTTTACCTTGTTTTTCTTGTCTGTTTGTCACCAACTTTCAGCCGTTGTTTTTCTTTATGACGCTCACCGGTTTTCTGATCCTGCGTGCAGATAGGTGGGTATTGTTACTGCCCCCCCCCCCCCCCCCCACCTCCTCATCCCCTGGGTTGTTGGTGCATCAGGTTTCCAGACTGAGTGACTTTGTAATGGATCATCTTGTGACAGTGGCACCTCACATCCACAGGCTAGAAGACTGCAGCTTCCCATGGATTTAAATTCAAGCTCTCCCTTTACAAATGAAAAATGAACTGCAGCATTGACCCGTATCTGTTTGTGAGACACAGTCTGACACGTGTTCAGATTACCAGGCGTGTATCGTCTGCTTCCGGTGCCAGAATCAGTACTATCATTTATCAGCTCTAGGAGTTGATTCTTTTATTGAGTCAGAAAGAAATATATTTTCTAGTCAGAGACGTCTGGAGGACAGTATGTTCCTTCTCTCAGTGTGCTTCTCCTGTCTGCATCCTTTCAAGCCTTCAAAGAATGTCAAAGTAGCAAAGATTTACTTGAAATTTGGAAATAAGCCTTCTGATTTCCACAGAGCGTTGCTGAAGATTGAAGGAGGAGTGTATTGTTGTATCCCTTATCTTTTAGTGGCACAGCACCATCACACTCTCCAGAGTGGAGGGGACCGGAAGAGTAGCTTACATATTGACCACACTTGTTCAGCGCTGTCGGAGTGATGATGCAATCCTGTTGGCAGGTCCTTGACAGAACCCACATCACCGCCCACACACACACACACACACACACAGCCCCACCCCTTCCATACAAGAAAACCACTGTCAACATTTTCAAGGCAGTTATAGGTAATGGAGAATGAGATTTAAACTTTGGACTTCTTAAAAAGTTCTGAACCATAAGGAGATCAACAGTTTCAGCTGTTGTATGTACACTGTGAGTAATGTTTCATTCTGATGGACCACGATACTACAGACATTTCACTTTTTTCATTGGTAAGTTGAAGGACGAGCAGCGTACTTTTGCGTGCCAGTATCAGTCTTCTGGAGGATGTCTGTTTTTTTTTTAAATCTAAAAATAGAAGAGATTAGAACCCTGGATGCTGACGACAAACATAGAGAATTATTAACAGCTAAAGCACCAGTATTCTCATCCCTGTTGACTAATTATTCTTGGTTACTGTTGGCTGACTTCCAAACACTATTTAAAAAACATTTTTTTAAAAACCTAAAGTTCTTTGTTTAAATGAGGACTTTATGAAGGGAAAGGGCAAATGCAGTGCGGTCTTAAAAATACATTGTTGTTTTTTTTTTGCTTTTTTTTGCTCTTTAAAAGAGCAAATTCCAGAAAACAAGTCGGGAAAAAAAAAGAAATGATTATCTTATTAACATGTATACAGGATGCATTAAAACGTTCTTTTTCTTTTCACTGTCTGAGACTGCCCCCCTGTGTTTAGATGGAGTAAAAAAAAAGACTCAAACTGAAAGGTTTAAGTATTTAAAAATACTTTATCCATCCTCAGAGGGAAAGGAATTGTGCCGTAGTTGTTATGATGTAAGTCACCTCAAAGATTAATTGTAGATGGTCATAGCTGTGGGCAGGAAGTATATCCTGTAGCGTCTGTGTTGCAGCAGATCTGAAGAAGCCTTTTGCTGAATCTTTGTGTTGTGAAGAGGATGCTCAGACTGTCTGTGAAGTTCTCCATTTTATGAACCATCTTCCTTTCAGAATCAGCTCCAGAGGCTCCAGAACAGAACGAGTCTTGTTTATCAGTTTGTTCAGTCTCTTTAAGTCACTGGCTCTGATGCTGCTCCAATAGGTGACTGCAGGTAGGATTGAACTCTCCTCAACACACTTATAGAAGATATGAAAATCTAGGAACTAAGCTTCCTTAAGAAAAAAGTTCTTAAAACCTGCTCTGTCCCTTCTTATAAACACTGTTGCAAATGCAGATTTGTCTCAGACATTTTGTCCTCACTGGCCTTGTGCTGTGTAATAATCAACTGCATCATCAGCAGCAGAGCTGTTAGTGCTCAGGACAGGGCTTTCTGACAGTTTGTGTGTCTCTACCCATTGCTGCTTGGACAGATTAGGAGTTTGTGGTGAGTCTTTATTGCCCATACTAGAATGCAGCACTTATATGTAAAATATTTGTTAAACAAGCTATAGACGCACTATAAAGTGAAAACCCATATTTGGGATGTGCTTGGAATCCAGGTCAGCAGGGTAGGCATGCGAGCTGAGGGTGCGAAGGAGTCAGTATGTTCAGTGTCACCTCAATGTCACCACAAACGCACAGACAAAGCCCCCGGCGTGATGCGTGCCCAGGGATCACATGGCACCGAAACGCTCTGAGCTTTAGCTTTCTGTTGATGTGCGTACCTCATCACCTGTGACCTTGTCAAAAACACACACACACACAGATCAGCTGGAACACCGGGACCCTCATCCTCCTCATAATCCCATCCCTTCACACCCTGCGTGGCCTGGTGTTGCCACAGGCTTTCAGTCACCCTTTTAAATCCTACCTGTTAAGCCTGGAGGGACCCGAGGGGGTCAACGCTGCGGACAATCACGTGCCCCCCCCACCCCGACGCTTCCTGGAAAGATGGCATGAGACCAGAATTAGATAGTTGAGTCTCTCTCTCGCTCACACACCTCAGTGGATCTGCCGTACACTCCTATCATGAAGTAGAAATCCTTCTGCGAAAGGGTGATATGACAGGATTGGCTCAGCATAATATTTCAGCTTGGCTAGAAATAGTGTAAGTAGATTAAAGATTGCTAATTTTGGCTCTGTTCCTAACTCAGTGATCTCAACTAAGCTTAAATGGGGTTAGGCCATCTTTGAACACTTTTTTTTCTTTCTTTTTTTTTCTTCACAGTTTGCTCTTGCAGCTGCGTTCTGTTTTTTGCCAGCTGGTCAGCTACAATAAAATACAGTGATTCCTTGCCAATTCGTGCTTTTAAGTTCCGCGGTTTTAGTTATTCACGTATTTTTCATAAATATATAATATAATAAAAAAAAAAAAAATCAAGAAGAAATCGCAGAAATTCCACGAAAATCCACTCCACAGCAGACGGGAGACCGCAGCTGCCAGCGAAACATCAAACGATGACTCACAGCCTCCTGTTAGCAACACGAGAAACGCAGACGGCCCAGAACTCTAGAATCTGAGCTCTGATTGGCCGAGACGCATCACCCAAGCATCACAGGATGTTGTAGGCGTTCTCTCACAGCGAAGAAATGCTGTGAGCCAGCCTGGCCCCTTTAAGAAGGTAGCCTTATGGGTAATGGAGTGGCCTTATGGGTAATGTAGTGTGTGTGTCGTGGGACGGCAGAATGAAAACTGGGTTAGATGAATAGTGGAGTTAGCATAAACAGCAGCCCAGCGTGTATAGATTTACATTCTCTGTTAACCGACAGGAGCCCAACAATACAACCTGTGTGATGTTACAAGTTCCTGCAGTGCCAGAATAAAGTGCTCGTTCCATGCAGAGAAAACCGGACTTTTTCTTTTGTTGTTGTTAGCGTGTTAGCCGCTAATTACGACCCAAAAATAGCACAATACCAGCAGTTTGTTCACTACAGTTCAGAGACCAGAGGCTGTGAAGGTAACAGAAAGACCACAGTTGAGTCTTTGTCTTGTTTCGCTGCAGTGCCTCGCTACCTTTTAGCAGTTTTTAAACATATTTTAAACACATTATTTAGGCTCGGGGGCTCCGGCTACCTGTTCGTGGATTTTGATTTTCGCAGGGGGTGTCCCCATTAACTGGGAAAATAAGGGATCACTGTACACTTAAACCTCAAACCATAAATACATACAGTATCCAGAAGTAACGTCCTCTTGTTCCCTGTTAGGTCCTGGTGTTTTACCCCTCCTGGGTGTGACCTCGAAAAAGAAAACACAATTTGTTCTGTGTGGCGATGTCCTGTCCAGATACAAGATATTAAATCACACACGATGTAATATTTCTTTTAATTTTATTTTTGGACAAATGGTTTAATTGTATTACATGGAGATGCATTTATTGTGTTATTCACAATAAAATAAGAGAATTTTTTTCCCACAGTCGTCTATGAGATGTAAACATTTTACATTAATGTGAATATTAAGTTTTCTTCACCATCATTACTGAACTGTGCACATGTGCAATTGTGTGTAGACATGTCACTGACAAACGGTGCAGGAATCTGTGGCAGAACAACAAACTGTGTGATATGTCGTCAGTAGGGGGTGCCGCAACTCACACAGGTCCACGCGACAAACAAATGCATCTAAACATCTAAAATTTGAGTTGTTTTTTTTAAGACTTCAGTCGTTTTCAAAACTTAGTCCTGTGGACATTGTGAGATGGAATAATAACTCCAAATCTGTGGATCTGTGGTTAGCATCAGTCTGCTGACGGCTTGTCATGCTGACATCATCAGGGGAGCACAGAGTTAGTTTCTTGTGGGATCTGACCTCATAACAGAATCATGTGAACAGATGCAGCACTGCAGCTGTTGTCTCCTAATTTCTCCTGATATTGAGTTATTGAGCATGAAGATACAAAAACAACTGATTGATCATAGCATCCTTCCTGGGTTTCCTTTTTTAAATTTTTTTGTTGTGTTTAAAAGAGGTGGCAGCAACATCACAAATGACCTTGAAATTCCTATGGTTTTTAAACTGTTGCATCGGGGGATGAACATTCAGAGATAGAAAAGAGTTTTAGTTTTAACTGATGCACATGGACCAGCAGGAAGGCTTTAGTCCATTTCTCCACTGTCCACCCACAGCTCCATCAGCTTCCTCAAAGGCTGCTGACGTGATCACCGTGTCAACATTTTCCCAGCAGCGCTGAGCTCAGCTCTGAAGTAAAAGCCACTGGTCAATCTTCATGGCTTCCTTTGTCTGGTGGAGCTGTGAATAATCTGCTAACTTGGTGGCGTCCACGCTCAGACCGCCGCGGTCAGCAACTTAGATGTGACCAGACATTGCAGGTGGGCGGGCATTTCTAGAATGACCTATAAGAAGAAATATTTCTTCTGATAACTTCTGAGTGTCAGAGACCAGAACTGGTTATAAAACAGTTCCTGTGGAGTCTGTGAATAAGGAGGTCAGTAAAATGCTTTTGTTCTTGTTTAATTGTAACAAAAATTTTCTGTTTAAAATAGATTTTTCTTTCTTTCTTTTTTTTTAAATCATTATTGTTGGATCATAATGCCTAACGGTGAAATATTATTTGGCAACGAGAAAACTCTTTTAAACATGAGTCGCTGTGATCGATCTGGAACTGCTCTTTTGTTTCCTTAAATGTTTGAGTATGTTGTTATTGGACCTTAATAATGATGAGCAACATGACTGATTTTAACCCAGAAGGTTTATTCAGTGGTTTTTACGAACATTGAGAGCTGTGTAAGTAGATTTAAGTCTGTTATCTCGGGCTGGTGATTGATATGAGGAAAAATAATCCAGGCAACATCTGAAATGATGAAACTGTAAGATGCTTCTTTTAAAAAAAAAAGACGGGGGGTTATCATACAATGAAACAAAATAATAATTAACAAAATATTATTTTTTGAAGTTTGATGCACTGAGATAAACTGTCATTGTCATTATTTTGTGATTCTGTCAAAGCCTCCAAACTTTTTTATTTTTATTTTTTTGTGGGAATGATTGAAATTTCTATGAGCATTTATGAAAATCTATGAACCCCTGAAAAGTTGCAACTAAATGTATTTCCCAAATTTTACAGTATTTGAATTGACAACAAATAATTACACATTAATCAAAGAACATTACATTTTTAAATACAAATTAATTGCTCACAAATATTCCCTTTTTTCCAGCCAGATTTTTGACCAGTATAATACAGATTCTTAACTTGTCTAGAAGTTATTCAAATAAAAAGAAACAAAAAAAGTAATTTTAAAATGACAAGAATTTTGGTAAAGTTTATTTCTGAAAATAAAGATCCCCTTTAGAATCCATTAGACCGGATAAAGGTAAATATTTTAGTAAAAGTCGAAGGTTTAAGATTTCAAAAAGGTTGGTCTTCATCATATTTAAATCATATTTATAGTTTCTTCTGGCACTGAAAAACATGCGGACAGTTAAGTTTTCAGAAAATTACCAGGCTTTAGGAGATTGTCCACAAAACATGCTTAGATTTTAGAACATTTATGTCTATCTGTACACACACATACAGTCATGGAAAAAATTATTAGACCACCCTTGTTTTCTTCAGTTTCTTGTTCATTTTAATGCCTGGTACAACTAAAGGTACATTTGTTTGGACAAACATAACGATAACCACAAAGATTGCACATAAATGTTTTATTTAAGAGCTGATATCTTACCATTTTCCATGGTTTTCTTGATTATAACCTAAATCACTTAAGTTTTTACATCAATAGCTATGGCGTTGTACTGCCAAAAACACTGCTTTTATGCATTCAGTGTTTTCTTTTCTGTCTGTTTTAGTCACATGATGACATTTAATGGTACCAGGTACTAAAATTAACAAGAAAGTGAAGAAGAAATGGTGGTCTAATAATTTTTTCCATGACTGTATAATAGATATATAGAATAAATACAATGATGGCTCAGGTCTGGATGGGTCACAGGTACTTTCTTTTCCCCTTCTCTTTAACCGTCCCATCACATTCTGTGGTTTTGTTTTATAGGAAAGTATTTTCACTATATTGACTTCAGGTTTTCCTTGGGTGTGTGATACCAGTCACTACCCTGATTATATTTCCGTTTTAAAAGCCCCACACCGGTTGTAGAAACTTCCAGCTGCTGTAGAAGCGCTTACTGCTGCCTCCAGAGCTTGTAGTCTACCCACCAACAGTCGTAAAGGGACAGGAGGGACCCAGGAGTCACAGTCCTTTCGGGAGTCCCGGCGCTCTCTGCACGGTAGGATCTTGGACTTCACGTGATATTCTGATGGGGAGCAATGTATCATCACACCCACAGACTGTCTGCTGTGCTTCTCCTCACTCTCCATCGCGGGGATAGAGAAGGCGTTTACATGTTTTTAACAGGCTCAGCTTTAACTTCCCCTGATACAGGATGGCTGATAAACGCAGCTTCCAGGGTCACAGAATGAGACCCCAGAATTTGGTATCTGAAGGTTTTTTCCAGGTTTCTGGAGCAGAGATTATGAAATGTGGCCTACAGCCACAATAGATTTTTGCATTTGAGAGTGCCAGAAATCTCTTTCTTGTTCTTTTCATAGTAGTATAGACAGATTTGGACATTTACTTTCAATTTCGTTTTTCAGTCCATTTTCATATTCTTATTGTATATGGGCATATGGTAAATGGGATATGATATAGTAATATTTTAAATGTCTTAACTTGCATCATTTATTTTAAGTCTGTAGCAACTACAGATTATTGTTTTGAGGGCACCCCCCCAAAAACACAGACACGCCTACTATATGCAGGACAAAGTTGTTGTTTCCCTTACATGGAAAAAAAGGAAATGATCCACACCTGTCTCAAAAATGACTTGCAAAACTTAAAAAAAATGGATGCCTAAGCAAAGGTGTTAGACATTCCACCACTATTTATTATTTGTTTCATACAAATCAGATTTCCTTTTAATTTTTTAAAATGCAGGCTGAATATTTTATTATATTTTACATAATAATTTATGTATTGCATATTTTACCATTAAATACCTGAAAAACAGTTTCAGTTCTTGGAGATTAAAATTAAAGCTCAAAGAGGGCCATTTAAGAGGCCAGTGCTTTTTACCAGTCTATCTTTTAGGGCTGTGCAATAATTCATTAACAATGTATATTGCAATTAAAAGTTTTTCAATAAAGATATGACTTTTAAACACATTTTAACATTTAGATATATATCTTTACTGTGACAATGCTAAGAAGTGTGTTTGTTTGATGCTTATGTCGTGTTTCTTATTTATAAATTTAAGTAAAAGTTGATGTAGTTGTACAAGAGGAGGTTTTATGTATTTGGCAATTTAATTTTTCCGAGGTTTGTGAGGACAGTCATACGTTTTGGACATTCTTGGCAGTTTCTCCGTGGTTTTCATAACGATGTTGGAATTAAATTGTATCAACCAAAATTTGAAAAATATATTGTGATATAAGTTGTGGCCATATCGTCCATCATTACTTTCTTCTGTCTTGGGTGTTTTTACCTCTTGTTTTGAGCCATTATCCTGTTGGGAGAGCAAGGCTGAGCTTTCTGACATCGGTCAGTATGTTCCACTCATGGACGCCTTGGTATCTTTTGAGACTCCATTGTTTCATATGTAGTTTCAAGGCTCCTTGCCAGAAGAGTCAAACCCAAACATAACTAAGACCCCTCTGTATTTCACAAGTGGTATTAGTGGTCTTTCTATCAAAGCTTGGTATGTACATCTGTGACCACAGAGTAGTTGTGACTTGCCAAAAAGAAAGTCTTGTGGGTCTCAAGGACATTTGGCTCAACAAATTCAAAATTCAAATCAACAAGTTCGAAATAGTGATGGCTGGTTTGATGAGCCGTTGTCGCACCTTCATCTTGGAGTTCTGTTTCACTGTCTTTGGATGTTTCCCTTTGCTCCTTCTCTTCCATAGTCACTGTCCTCTGGGTTAATCTGGGGTTGTATTTCCTTTCACAGCCACGTCCTGGGAGTTTGGCTGCAGTCCAATGGACCTTACACTTCTAATAATATTTGTTTCTGTCGTCACAGCAGCATGAAGCTGCATTGAGATGGTCTTATGGCCTTATTTAACATACCCTTTATATAATGTTCATTTCTTTCTGAGATCCTCAGACGCTGGTTTCGTTTCCTTACTGCGGTCCGTGTTCAGTGTGATACACGCAATGTTACCAAACTACACGACAAACTTGTAATAATCTATTAAGTAGGGTTTATTTAATCCTAACTCCTCATCCTTTATAAACAACAGTTTTTAATAGAAAGTACAAAATCTATTAACCTCTGACTGGGTGTTTGGTTATGTCAGTTGTCCTAACATTTTGAACAGATTGGTTAAATTTAGTGAGGGTCTGTGTAATTATTTGAGAATAAAATAATTAAATATATTTTTTGTTTTGTGTCGTCGGCAGAGCTAACCAGTTAATTACTGTGGCACTCATATACAGTAATGGCATTCTTAAGGGGTTATTGACTGAAATTTGCATCCAAATTCACATTTATATGCCCAAAGCTGTAGGACCGGTCTTAAAAGTGGGAACATCCCGTGGAAGAGAGGGTGGAGTGGAGTGGAGTGGAGTTGTGTGGCTCACTCCATCTTCTAAAAACAACTGTTATGAACAAAGCCAGAAAGATGTTGTGAAAAAGGAGCTTCAAACACTCACCGGCCCCTTTTAAGATACACCTGTTCAATTAGCTTCAATAGCTATGTCAATCACATAGCAGCAACTCAATGCATTTTGGCATCAATGTGGTCAAGACTTGCTGAAGTTCAAAGTGAGTATCAGAATGGGGAGGAAAGGGGGTGCCAGGCAAGCTGGTGTGAGTTTTTCAAAAACTACTGAACTAGTGTGATCTACCGTCTCCAGGGTTTACAGAGAATGGACCAACAGAAAAAGAAAATATGCAGTGAACAGCAGTTGTGTTCATAAAAATGCCTTGTTGATGTCAGGGGTCAAGGGAGAATGGGCAAACTGGTTTTCAGATGATAGAAAGGCGATAGTCAATCAAATAAACACTTGTTACAACCAAGGCATGCAGCATACCGTCTCTGAGTACACAGAGCATCGAGCTTTGAAGCAGACGGACTACAGCAGCAGAAGACCACACCAGGTGCCACTCCTGTAAAATGTTGCATAGTCTGAGTCTCAATTTCAGTTTCAAAATTCAGATGGCAGGATCAGAATTTGGTGTAAACAACATGAAAGCCTGGATCCATCCTAACTTGTATCAACGGTTCAGACTGATGGTGGGGGTGTTGTGGGGGATATTTTCTTGGTATCCCTTAGACCACTTGCTAGCAGTTGAGCATGGTTTCATTCATTTTAATTCAGTTAAAAAATACTTTAATATTCCCAGAAGGGAAATTAATTGTTGAGTAGTTTTAAAGATTTGAGTCTCTTCAAAGATACATTTTAGATGGTTATAGCTGTTGGTAGGAAGGATGTCCTGTCGTGGTGTGTGTTGCAGCTGATATGAAGAAGCCTGACTGAAGACAGCCGTCTTTATCAGTTTGCTCAGTCTTTTTAAGTCACTGGTTCTGATGCTCCAATAACAGATGACTGCAGGCTAAGGATTGAACTCTCCACAGCAGACTTGTAGAAGATATGCAATATCTTGTTTCAAACACTGAAGGACGTAAACTTCCTCAAGAAGTAAAGTCTGCTCTGTCCCGTCTTATAAACAGCATCAGTGTTGCATCTCCAGTCCAGTCTGTTGTCCAGGTGAACACTGAGGTATTTATACTCCATCACTACCTCCACTACTTCTCCCATGATGGAAATGCTGTTTGACTTGTTCCTGGTCCTCCTGAAATCTACAATCATCTCCTTTGTCTTGTCGACTTTTAAGATGAAATGATTGTTCCCACATCACCTCACAAAGCGGTCCACCAGTTCTCTGTACTCAGTCTCTGGTCCATCACTGATTCACCCCACAACTGCAGAGTCATCTGGGTATTTCTGCAGATGACAGGACTCTGACTGGTACTGGAGGTCTGGGGTGTACAGAGTGAAGAGGAATGGTCAGAGTACAGTTCCTTGTGGTGCTCCTGTGCTGCTGACCACCTGGTTAGACACACAACCATTCAGTGTCACTAACTGTGGTCAGGTAGGGCTGGGACGACGCGTCGACGTAATCGATTACGTCGACGCAAAAAATACGTCGACGCAAAATCTGCACGTCGATGCGTCGTCACTCAGAATCAAAAAATGGCGGCGGCCGCGGCATCGAGTAGCAGCGAGTCGGGGGAGAAGAAGCTATCTCGTAACAGGATTTCAAATGTATGGGGGTACTTTACACCTAAAGGTAACGATTCGGTGGTCTGTGACCTGTGCAAAATAGAGATGGCATATCATAAAAGCACTACCGCGATGCACCAGCACCTTAAGAAGAGGCACTCGGGAGCTGCTTGTGTGGAGGAGAAGACACCGTAAGTTTTCAACTTTTTTTTCTTTCCTTGTTTGCAATGATTAACCCCGTCATTCATCCGAACCGCACCACGTAACTTGTGCTCCAGCCTCGCACAATAGAGATGCGCGGATGACGTATATTTTAACCCGCAACCGCTTCTTAAAATCTCTATCCGCCCGCATTTGCAGGAACGTTTTTTCACCAATTTTCAAAACCGAACCGACCCGCCATCCTTTTTAATAATATGTAAAATATGTTTTTTTTATTATTATTATTTGAGTGCTTCAACCGCAACCCGCCCGAATTTAATTGAAGTATTATTTTTTAAGGAGTCATCCGCCCGATATGCGGATTATCCGCTCCGCCCGCGGGTGCACGGTTCATCCACGCATCTCTATCGCACACACAGAACATGTGAACACTTAAACACACACACGCGCCTTAACTGACACACACTCCGCAAATACACGCTAAAGTTAGTTTTTTTTTTTTTAATTTCTTTGTCTGCCTTTTTTTTTTTTTAAATACAACATTCATTGTTGTTTTCTAACTTTCAACTTTTAGGTTAATGTATTATTATTATTATACTTTACTGGTATAGGCAGATCATTTAGAAGTATATATTTTTATTAACCTGTGCACTGTGTTTGTGATTTATGTTTTCTGGGACAGGGATAAGCAGAAAAGTTTGGAGGACTACTATCAGATGGAAAAAAACACACCCCCTGCACCCCGCAGGAGGCTGCTGCACTTAGCCTCCTAACTACTAAAAGTTAAACTACTGTTCACTTAACTGTAATAGGCCTAATACTTGAATGTATTTGTTATTTATTTCACAGATTTAAATGATTAGGCTAAGTTGCTGCTGTCACACATTGTGTTGTTTTGTAAATTGCAACTGTCACCGCTGCTGTTATTTTTTATTTATTTTATGTTGATAAGATTTTGGTTCAGATTGTGTTTTTTGCAGTTTTATTTATTGAAGGAAAGTTTTATTTTATTATTTTTTTATTATAGGATTCCATTGCACTACAACTGTGTGCACTTTTATTGTTGTATTGTTCAATACAATTCATTTTTGAACTTGAAAGAAGAAATTTGTGTTTTATTCATGGAGATAAATTTGCATTAATTGCTATATAGGTCAAATTATGGGGAGATAATCGATAATCGAATCGAAATCGAATCGAATCGGATTTAAAAATGAATCGTTAGATTAATCGATGCATCGAAAAACTATTTTCTAGATTAATCGATTACAAAAATAATCGTTTAACCCAGCCCTACGGTCAGGTAGTCAGTGATCCAGGTGATTGTGGAGGCATCCACCTGTGTCTTCTGGAGTTTCCTTTCTAGTAAAGCAGGCTGGATGGAGTTAAATACACTGGAGAAATTGAAGAATATGATCCTCGCAGTTCTGCCTGCTGTGGCAGGAACTGCATAATGTTATCATGTCAGTATGGACCAAAATCTCTGAGGAATGTTTCCCTTACCTTGTTGAATCTATGCCATGAAGAATTAAGGCAGTTCTGAAGGCAAAAGGGGGTCCGATGCTGTATCAGGAAGGTGTACCTCATAAAGTGATCATTGAGTGCATATTGTTTTTGGCATTTAGCACAGACATCTGTTTAGGATGTCAGGAAATCATGCTAATTTGTGAAGAATGGGCATAATACTCTCCTTTTAACCCTGTCTTCCCAAACAGGTATACCTTCTGTATATTAAGCTTGTAATATGGAGCCTGTGGTCAGTTGTGACTTCACATAACACCACAATTCAGGCCTGCTGGGTTTATCACAGCCTCAGTGGACCTGAATGTGTCTTCTGTGTCTCCTTCTTAGTGTCCATCATTTGTCTTTTCTCTCATGCTCTTTGTTTCTTTGTGCTGCTTTTGTGTACATACATAGTTACATTTTCAGTTTCTAAATACACTAACATAAAATGTTTTTTTTCCACAAAACATGGACTATTCGCAAATGGAAACAGGTTCATCAGGTAATAAAACTGGTTTTTAGTAGGTTTCCCCTGCTAGGTTTTGGGTATTTTGGGCTTCAGTGATTCTAAAAACTTTATCCTCCACTGCTCAAAATTGCTCATTATGAATTGGTGATAAATGTTTCTCACAGAATACGATTCTACTCATTTTACATCATAATTGAAACAACAGACTGACTTATTTTCCCTGTCTCACACACATTCTTGTGTTTTTAAGCTGTGCAGCTGAACAGACTGGTTATGAATGTGAAAAGTAGAAAGTAGCACTTAAAAAAAAAAAAAAACCTTAATTGACCAAATTGCTGTACAGCTTGAAACAAATATACATGAAATCAAAATCCATATCCACATACATTGCTAGTTGGCAATGTATATGAGCTAGAATAACTAACAAAACAAATTAAAAAAAGGAATTAAATTAGATAAAATGAACTGTACAGATTTAACTTCCAGTAGCTCCGTTTTCTCTAACTGGCCTTGATCATCCTTTCCACATTGTCAGGGCTGCTTCAGAGGAGTTCATACATGTTTACCTGGATAGAAATATTTACTTAATCACATATGAACTTTGGATGTTTGTGCCTTTTCTATAAAAAAGGATGTGATGTATGCAGCCTTAGCAATGCTTCTAACATCTACGGAGCTTTGCCCTCTAATGAAGATGGTTGCCCTTATAAGCTACAGTGCATTACAAACTAACTTTACCTATAAAGATTTGCATCTCATTTTAGTTTTTAGTTTATTTTATTTTTGAAGGAGTTCCTCATTGAATTATTTCACAACTGTGGTCTTTTTTTTTTGTCTTTTTCTCCACTTTTTTCTTGACTTGTATGCCATTAATATCTAAGCTAGCAGAGCATCACATGTTTAACTGCATCCCAGGGATAGCAAAACTTCTTTGCTTGTTGTTTCATGGTACAACATCTTCATTTACTGGTTAAAAAGCAAGGCAGTTGCCTATAAAGACAATAACTGAGTAACTATTCCCTTTTTTGTAGTTTAATGGCTTATTTATGACACTTCAACTGCAGTTCTCAAAAATCTGTTTGAAAATGGGTGAATACTGTATAACGAAGACTCTCTGGCCATTAGGAGACAAATATCTGATCAGCCAATCACATGGAAGCAGCTCACAGCATTTAGGCTCGTACCTTTAGGCATGGTTAAGATGACATGCTGAAGTTGAAACTGAGTGTCAGAATGTCATGGAGGAGTGTCAGGAAGGTGGTTTATGTGACCTTTGACCTTGCTGTGGTTTTTGATGTTACACAAGCCGGCTTTCAGTATTTCAGAAAGTGCTCACATGGATTCTCCATATACAACAATCTCCAGACTTTACAGAGGAAAAAAGGCAAACTATCCAGTCATCAGCAGTTCTCTAAATGAAAATGATTTCCCGATGCCAGAGGTCAAACAAGATTGGCCAACCTGTTAAGTAACTACTCATTTCATCCAGGGTAGATAGAGTACTGTCTCTGAACGTGCACCACATCGAACCTTGGTGCTGAAGGTGGCCACTTCCTGAAGGACAACGCGGCAAGTCTCAAAGCTCAGATCATCTCAAATGGTCTGTTTAGTAAGATCATGGTAATCAAATGACTTTCACAGTCACCAATATCAGTTCATTCCTGTAGATCATCACCTTTGGGATGTGATGGAACAGGGGTTCACGTACGTGAAGCAACTGTTCGATGCCATTATGTCAATAATTCTCAAAGGCAACTGGTTCGAACAACAAAGAAAAGTAAGTCCAATTATGAGAATTACATTGACCTGGATGGATGAGAATCTCCACCAGAGGAACATTAATATTAACACAATCTCAGAGAAATGTTTGCAGCATCTTGGTGAATCGATGCCATGCAGAATTAAAGTGTTTTTAAAAACAAATCTGGGACCAACTAAGCGTTCTCAGTAAACATAATGAGTGACCAGTGAATGTATATAGTGTCCAGTGGCAAAAGCCAAAATGCTCATCTCTCTGCAACTGTCCTCAGTTCTGCAAAAAGTTTTTATGTTTTGCTTCTCTGGAAGTTCTTAACTGTTCATTTGCCGGTTGCTTGGTGGAAAACACATGTTTGTATTTGTAGCAGTGTGAAAGCTAGCTCTCAGAGGACCGGATTTAACTACGAGCAGGGGAGAGGTGGAGGAATGAGAGCAAAACCTGTGTTATTGGACTGCAATGAACAAGACCGACTTGAGGAAATCAGGGAATCTGGGATGGACGCTGAGACTTGACAACAGAGAGAAAATCAAAGTCTTTTGATTGGAAGAATGAAACGATAGAAGCGTGGGATGACTCCAGATGTATTTATATATCTCCAGATGATTTGCCCGGTGGCATCAGTGCTGGGACTGCAGTGGTGCTAGACACACTGAACATTTGTGAAGGCAGTAACCTACACGTACACCATGGTCCTTATGCTATTTTCTCGTCCATCCAGATGTCCACTCAGCAAGGATCCAGATGGCTTGGATACCCTCCCTAGTATGGAGAGGTGCTTTGCTGAACACATTGAGCAGCGTGGCTATTTTTTTTTTTTTTTTTTTCCCTCTGAGGGAAGATTAACTCTGCTCATTAGGACTCCCCCACGTCTCACTCTCATCCTCCTTCTCCCCCTCCCTCTCCCACTGGCCCGCCTCGCCGTCATTGGCTGCCTCTGTCGGGACCACTTCTGCCTGGATTGCTATGACCACAGGACGCTGGAGTGGGGAGGAAAGCGGGATTGGTTGATGTTGCCACGGTAATAGAGGAGGCGACCACTCACCGTGTCGGTGAGCTGGAGGCTAAAATGGAGGAGAAAAAAAAAAAGTGGATGGGTGCAGGAAGCGGGTTAGAGAATGAAGGGTAAGAGGAGGGGAAAACAATAACAGCAGCAAGGGATTAGGCATCGGCCGAGCAATAGGGAAGTCTGTTTGGGACAAAGCAGTGTTAGAAATCCCAACAGATGTCAGTTGACATCCTCAGAGTTGAGCTGCCTGTCTCGACGGCAGGAAAATAAGAACAGAGATCCACATCGGTGGATTAAAATAAAGCGGGTGCAAAAAGAAAAAAATATCTCCTGGAGCAGACGTTTCCTTTTGGTGCTGTAATATTTCTCTCCCGCCGTTGAGCGAGAGGAGGTCCGCTGAGCGGAGAGATGCCCGTGGCGTTGAATACTAAGAGAGAGAGTGATGCGTCAGCACGGAGGCAGGACGAACAACAGAGAGACGGTGACAGCAGCGATGAGCCGCTGAGAGATTGAGGGTTGAGGCTGATGAGACGGTAGAAGTCGTCGCTCTCTCTGCGCCACACCTCAGCTGCATCGGCTCAGCGCTGCTTCCTGCCTGCAGCAGCAGCAGCAGCAGCAGCAGCTCCGGGACCAGAAGCAATTTCCTGATCCAGATGAAGGAAACTGTCAGGAAATGAATGCAGACTAATCCATTTCTGCCTTTGGACGCTCCTTGAAAACTGAAGCTACAGTCACGTGTGGATTTCATTTTACATTTTTTCTGAAGAAGGGCAGCTGTTGCCTGCATGTGATACTAAAAACTGAGATTACATTTCTTCTGATTTGAGCGCTGCTGTCTGAAGCTTCTCAGTGACGAGCAGTGTTTCTGATGACCAGTCAGTCACTGGTTCTGTGGTAAATCTGTAAAAATGAGGAACTCGTCATCGGGCCGGTTCCACTGAATGCTGACTCGACCTCAGTGACGAAGACAATGAAGGTGGGATGACAGGACGTGACAAAGGACTGTGCAATTACAAGATGTGCCAAATAACACTGTATGCGCTGTACTGTACTTGTCTTTTTGATGCCAGCAGGGACCTGGAAGCGCGCTGACCGCTTGGCTAAGCGCGCGGGTCGCCCGCTGACTGGAGCAGTTGCTATTTGAGCTCTTTGAAGACGCGTAGGCCCGGGCAGGTAGCAACCAGGTGCTGCAGCCCTGCGATGGGGGAGACGGCAGAGTACCAGAGGCTGCAGGAGACGTCCGAGCCTGACTACCAACACTCACCCAGCGATGATGAAGAGGTTAGACCTCTACAGCTCCCTTTGTTGCTCAGTGTTTTCCTCTCAGCTTTAGACAAACATGCATGAACGAGGAAGGAGCCGTTTCAACAGGTATTATCAAATACAGATAATTCCTGGCTTTATTTGTGTTTTTATGCGGTGGGAGAATTCATCCACCTCACAGAAATCAATTTTAAACTTGTCTTTGCAAATATGCATATATCATGGCAACAGTGTGAGTGCAGAGAGCACCTTTTGTTGTGAATGTGTGCAGGTGTTGATATGTGAGCACTCAGAGGGACAGCTGTCTTTCCTGTGACAGAGTCAGTGTCTGCTTTTATTCCTTTCCTTGGCTTAGGTGCATATATATGGCTAGTCTTTCTTAGATCTTCTTAAAATTAATCATAAAATGTGGCTGATCATTTTAAGTGCTGTGTGGTATGGTTCATCTCCCTTCATTGTCTCACTGTTATGGCTCATTAGGAATTTTTAATGTAATACAAACTTCTTTTAGTGACGTTACATTAGTTTTTTTTTTCTCTTACATCACAGATTAGTGTTGATTGCTGTATTTTAGATGCTAATCATCAGTCATCCAGTCCCATCCAGTCCCACAGGCACTCGGGTCGTTCCTCACCCACAGCCAGCCCCTGTGTGTGCTGAGCTGTTGAATGCAGAAGCATGAGGTCACTGATGAGGTGCTGCAGAATGAGCTCAGTGACAGACAGACTATGACATTTTATACCCTCCCACATCTTCCGCAAACCCCCGCGCTATTTCGCAAGCACATGTGCTGACAGGCCTGACTGGTCCTCAGGTTTTGATGAAGTCAGCTATTTCAAACATTGATTGTGAAGCAGCCTCTTTGTTAGTTTGTGGTTTTTTGATCTTGCAAATTGATCTTTTTTTTTCAGCCAGTGGAGAGTATATAGTTTATTTTGTACATCAAAAAGAGCTGTCTCCTTACGGGTGGGCAACCCAGAGGAATAGGAGGTGGGTCTCACTGCTCCTTTACACCACAAAGATCCAACAGAGGTGACCTAAACATCTGGATGCCTACAGAGAAGGTGGCCTAGACATGTCCCATCAAGACAAGACCTCCGGACAATCCCAGGACTGTCCTCACTGCAGGAATGTTCTGAGTTCAGGTCTTGATTAGGGTTTCTTCTGTGTGGAGTTTGTTTTCTGCCCATGTCTGTGTGAGTTTTCTCCAGGCACTTTGGCTTTTTGCTCCCCCAGTTCAGAAACATGTTAGGTTTGGTGTCTATAACTATGCTTTTCTGGTCTGTGTAGTCCTGTGATGGACTGAAGACAGCTGGGATGGGAGCTCTAGATCTCCTGTGATCCTGAACAGGATGAGGCACTGATAGAATTTAAAATGAACCTTTAAAAAAAGGTATAAATGTGCATATATAGAACAACATTACTTGACTGCAGTCACGCTGACACTTTAACTCCATTTAGCCTTACTCAGTGGGCGTGTATATATGTATATTTTTTATCTCCCTATAGATACTAAAAATTCAAAGTATCTCATTGGGAGAAAAAATTAAAATGAAAAGGCTAATATATGTTGAATATTCAATGCCCAATAATGACATTTGATTGCAATGTTTTGTTAGATTTTGTCTAGTTACTGTAACTCAACTTAAGGTTGTCACTGTTTTGTGATAGAACTCATCCTGACTTAGTCTGGAATTATTTAGTTTTGTTAAAATACAACTTTTGTCTTTGTTTCTTACATTTGCACAGATGGGACTAATCTGCAATGTTGGTATCAGAGGCTGATATCCTCCATAATGTCACTGATCGGATATTATGATAGCACTGTCAGACAAAAAAAAGAAAAAAACGGATTTGTAATCATACTAATAAATATTTGTTTTGATGTTTTTTTTTACTTTAATTTCAAATAATCAAACCCTGAAGTTGTTGTTGCGACCTTATGAATTCAGTTATATTTCTTTGGAATACAATTGCATTTAATGCATTTTTTTTTTTTTTTTTTTGGTTTAAATTTACTAAGTGCTGTGGTTTAGATAGATTAGATAGATTATTTATTGTCATTCAGTCAGTAAATCATAGATGCATTGCTGAATGAAATTACAAGCACAAAGACAAAAAAAAAAAAAAACAGATCCAGGATAAAAAAAAAAAATAACTGAACAGTAGCAGGATAAAAATAAAGTCAAATTAGAGAAAGGCTAGAACCAGGATATGCAAAAACAGCACTATTATAAATGTGGAGTCTCATCAGATCTGGACAAAAGTGAGTCTGTGCATCTCCGTATATTTAGACTGAGCCGTATTAGTATTTGACTACTTCCAACAACGACCTGCTAACTAACTGTGCGCGGGGGGCTTTGACCCTGTTCCTCCACAGCCCTGCCACAGATATTCACTGTAAAACAGAGAAGGATGAATGGAAATGAGGATCTGTGTATCGGTTTAAATGCGATGAATGTTGCCAGTGTGCTCAGCATGCGTGGCTGTGCGCTGCAGCTGCTGCGGTAGCCAGAGGCTGAATCAGATCTGTATACAGCTGCAGCTCTGGGATGAATGCAGTGGTTTACTTGTTTTAAACGCACAAACACGGCACACTGCAGAAATCCAGTGAGATGGACACATGAGGTAGAAGAAGCGAAGCACAAAGAAAGAGGATGGCAAGTCAAAGAAGGAAAATGAGAATAGAGATTACACAGAAAAGAGGATTAAAATGCAGTTTAGCCACTTCTCCTGTTTGACGATGCTCAATAACAATTATCCACCAGTATTTCTGATAATCTGCTCCTTTTAAAATGTGGATTTAATAAAATATTTTCCGATTATACCAATGCATCACTGAATTTTTTGATTCATCCAGCACTGACTGTCTCCGGATTAATTGTGACACTTGAGTGGCATTTTCCACCAACACCCTCCACTCCCCTCTTAACCAGCTTTAGCGGATCAAGGAAAGGATTGTTTTAGGTTGGGTGTATTTGAAGGGAGGGGGGGTGACTTTGGGATGTGTTGTTTTGGTGGTCTGGCATTAAGCATATTAGGTCAGGCGATCAAAACAACCTTTGTGGACAAAAGGCAGCACAGATGTTTCTATCGTGGCCTAAATGCAGCCTGTTTTCATCCGGAGCTCTCTTCATTTCCAGAGTAGGTTCCTCTGCACGTGAACACCCAGCATGTCGTCAGGCCTCGCCTGTCCCGTTACTGTGAACGATGAGGTGCTGTGGATAGTGAGGGGATTTAGGAGAATGTAAAAGCCAGGCTTCGGCAGATGGTTGATATCTGTGAGATCAGGGAATGACGCATCTGTAACTGTCTGTGCATGCAGAGACATCCCCCATGCCTGCATGTGCGGTTTACTTTGCTTTCATGGTTGTAAAGGGGGATTAATTTTGCTTGCGTGGCTGCTTCGTCACACGAACCCCGGCAATGCTTTGGCACTGGCCACCGAACCACAGGTTCATGTTTTGTCACAAAAAAATGTAGGAAATCCACGGGTTGGCCAGTAAGCTTACTTAAATTCCCAACATTGTACGTCAGTGAATCCCTCTGATGAAAGTTCAAGCCTTTGCATGCCCGTGTCTGTGTACAATGAGCGTCATATTACAGAACCAGACATAATGTATCGGTGTGTGTTGCAGACCTGAAACAGCTCTGTTCTTTAACATGGTAAAGGCAAGGCAAACCAATAATCTGAGGTCAGTTCATGATGTAACAGCCCACACGAACAGTCGTTTAACTGTGAACTTTGAGTGTTGGCATCCTTTAATATTCCAGATGTAGAGCCAGTGAGTCATGCTGCATTGTGAGGGAGCAGGAGAGGGGGATAAAATGAAAGCGAGAGGCAGATGAAGGCCAGAGGCAGCAGCTGTGCAGCCCTGCAGTAGCTGCATCACCGTGAAGGCTTGGATGCAAATAAATCAGGCAGAGGAGATGCAGACTTCTGTTCACTAAAATTCTATTTTCCACAAAAAGCTTAACACTGTTAAAATGTAAAGGAGCTGCAGTGCAAATCAGAAAATTAGCTAAATGCTCCTCTTACTTTTTTGTATCTTCTTTTGTTTTGATCACTTTCAGAAATTGTTGAATATGTGAGAAGTTGAGTTTAATTTTTTATCTTTGTTCAGTATCCCAGATTAGTGATGCCTTTGAGCCTGGTGCAGAATGCAGAAGAGAGCCTTCTCATGTTATCACCAAGGAATATATTAGGTTGAATTAAAGTAACATTTAAATCACTTAATTTCTGCACAAATTCTGATTCTGGACATTCGGCACAGAAACTAAGACCATCAATGAATTAATACATTTATTAAGAAAGATCATCTCTCTTCTACTGCTTTCTGACAACTGTAAACTGTCCAGAAAATGTTCTGAGTTCAGATCTGGATAGGTCATTGGTTAGCATCACTTACCAATGACTTGTTAAAAACAAAAATCAGGAAGCATGATACATGAAGGATACATGAATGTTTGCTGTAATTACTGCTAAAATTGCTATGTACTGAATATAAATCAGTCCTTCTCAAATAGTGGGGCGCTGTACGACGCCGGGGGGAGGCGCGTGTGCCCACAGGGAACATGTTTTTTTATTTATTTTTTGCCGTACTGGAATAAAGTGTAATTACATATATGCTACAGCAGGGGGCAGTGGCGCTCTTATTGTCGCAGTGTGTGCAGGGAATATTAGGCATATTGTGTCTTTTTTTTTTTTTCACGGACACGCAGCACAGAGCAGTAGTTATATAAAGTGAACAAACCCTCAAGAGACACCACAGAAAAATATTTAACAGGGATGAAAAGAAGGATAGAGGGAGATGGAGATAATGAGACAAACAAAAGTCACCAGAAAGTTAAGACGAGGAAATATGACGATGCTGATGTAGCGCTTGGCTTCACTGTTACTACGGTGGTATTGATGCACTTTAAATCCAGACTAAAGGGGGGGTGCAGCAGAAAATAATTGAGAAGCACTGCTTTAAATTGATGAGAGGTGGTATATTGGCCAGTCCCAGTAGGATCTGCTGCCATCTGGTGGAGCTATACTAGAGGTACATGATTACTGATTCACATTGCTCTAATCTTCTTAGTCAGCAGGCAGCTGACAGGCAATGTGACACATTCCTTCCTCTGATTTAAAACTACCAATCATCAGGACATTGAACTCTCATATTCGATCCCTGGCAGCCGCTGCAGAGGAAACCTGACATGCGATGCAGGAAACTATGCTCTGCTACACATTCAGCTTGTGGTTTCACTTTTCACGTCCTGACTGCTCTCATGATGTTCCCCCATTGCTTTAGCGTTTTTCTCTGACTTGTTTAAATTAATAATTAAAAAAAATTTGCATTATCCAGCTTCATTGTGTGCAGGTGTACTTAGTAAATTGTACTTAGACACTCCCACACAGACCCAGCAGAGAATAAAAATGTATCTGTTCAAAGTTCTCTTTTCTGGCTCGTTGCAGATTCCAACTACCTCATTTGCACTTTAGGTACATAACTGTGTCTGCCTACTGATTTTGAGGAATTTGGGCTCCTCTTTCCATCTGTTTCACAGTTATTTTAGTTGCATAACTGTTCTAAAGCATTTGTCATAGCAATAAGTAACTTTCTTGTGAACACTTCTCTAAGTGTACCAACCAACCAGCCATTTAAATTATTTTAAAGCCATGAATTATACCGTTAAATTTGATCTCATGAACTTTGCCAGCCTTTTTTTGAATATATGGATGACATGGAAGCCAAATTCATATGTATTGTTTGATACAAATATACTGTAAAATAGTGTGCTGTGAAATAGAACCAGTATACTGTACATACAATGTAGACGTAAGAGTCCAGACAGAGAGAAAAATATTTCCTGTGACAAGGCAACAGGAGAGAAAAACCTCAAAGTTCTACTCCGTGTGTCAAAAGTTGGTTAGTTTGGTGACATGGAGTAAAAGTGGGCTGCAGCTTTTCACCAGTCCAGGGTCATTAGGCCCTTTGACACTAAACATTTCTCAGGGTTTATTTAGTTACGAGGCCTGCAGAGCTATCACATTATGGGCCGTAAAGCTGAAGTGATTATAACTGCCTGGACAAGCCCAAATCACATCGTGGTTCCTTCATCATATATTGGCTCAATAAACTCAGGGCTGCACTGATGCTCCACTCCTCTGACTTATGTTTAAGTGTCCAGAACAGCAGTAAATGCTGTTTGGATGACGTATGGGTGACATTGACTTATGTTTACAGACTGCTTCTTTTGTAATGTCCTGAATTGAACTCAGTTAATCACTATATATTGTGTAGTCTGGACCAATAACAGTTACATCACACAAGCTTACTCTCATATTAGGAGAGCAGCCATTTCAAAGTAGGAGCTAAAAAAATTAAAAACAAACTTCTTAAATTATATATAGTTCTGCAAATTATGGGAATCTTAGATTTCTTTGGTCTGAAAGCAGTTTTTGCTCCCATATGTCTGACAAAAGAATAAAATGTCGGATAAAAAAAAAAAATAGATGTCAGTCTCCTGAAAAGTGGTGACAGTGAAAGTCATACCTCTTCATACGATGGCATGTCCCAGATTAAAGAAACTCAATTGAACACGTCTTTCATCAGCATTATAATCTCATTGCTTTCAGCTTTGCTATGCTCATACATTTTCAGAAATAGTGTTGTTGTTTAATCTGATGTATTTAACATTAGGATGCTCATTTGTTTGCTCATGTGTTGTCTAACCATTAGCTGATTTGTTAAAACAAAAATCTGGATGGACTTCTGCAAAATGAAAACATTATGAGGAACAAGAGCAAAAACAAAAAAAACTGACATAACACAAACCTGTCAGTTTGTCTGAGCCTGCCTGGGTTTAAAACTGTAACCACTTGAGAGAGCCTTTCATATCTGAGGGGTGCTGTGACTTCACATTCTCGTCCTTTCACATCTATTCTCGCCATATTTATCTCCACCCAGTTTAACATCATGCTGCATTCTCAATAGCCCGAGCAAAGCTGTGATGCTGATTTCAAAAGAGGCCACCGCAAAGATGAAGGTGCTTGAGTGGAGTCGAAGTGTCTCAGTTCCCTAAGAGCTACTCGAGCTACTTTAGAGCTGATTTGATAAAATACACTCAAAGATTTCAAGTTTGCTGTTCAAGTGAGCATTCTCCTGATGTGAACCATGACTCGGAAAAAGGAAATCCCTAAAGATGTACTATCCAGAGAAGTTTATCTGTAGAAAGCTAGGAAGAGATACAATGTAATCTCAAAGCTTTTAGGCATCCAAAGGTCCTCAGTTAGACTAATTGTACATAAATTAAGACAGTTTAGTACTGTGGGTGTACCTGCGAGTAACATCTAAAGGTGTGATGACATCCATGAAACTAACAAACCTCAATGGCTGGAAAATTAACTGACCAAACCAACCAACGTAATCTTGCTCATGTCATCTACTGAATTCATTTCAGTTGTTTGAAATACTCAACAAAATAGCCATGAATAGTTCATCTGTGTGTTTCCTTCAGTTATTTAAAAATCACAAAGATTTCTACTTTTTCATTAGAAAATATCCCAGTTTTAATAGTTAGGCATATTTGGAGAAACAAAAAACCCAAAAATACAAAAAAAAACAAAACATAAACTTTTCAGTTATCTGTGAGAGCGAAAAAAAAAAAACTAAACTGAAATTGTTCATTACTTGTAATTGAGGTAATCCTGATATTGATTTGAGGTCGCCCAGCCAACAGGAAGCTGCTGGTATATATTTTAATAATTAAAAAAAAAAAAACCTTTTAAAGAGCACCTTGGACAGCACTACTGGGAAATCTTTTGTGGGCTGAAGAAGCAGAAGTTGAATTGTTTTAGTTTGTTAAGAAAACAACGTTTGAATTCACAAAGAAGTGATGGAAAAATCAAAGAACATTGAACATCAATGGCTGGAAAATTAACTGATAATCATGTCACTGAATTAATCAGTTGAAATACTCAACAAAATAGGAATGTTCATCTGTGTTTCCTTCAGTTTTTAAAATCACAAAGATTTCTACTTTTTCATTAGAAAATATCCCAGTTTTAATAGTTAGGCATATTTGGAGAAACAAAAACCCAAAAACAAAAAAAAAAAAACTTTTCAGTTATCTGTGAGAGCGAAAAAAAAAAAATGAACTGAAATTGTTCATTACTTGTAATTGAGGTAACATGTTATTAAGTAATCATGATATTGATTTGAGGTCAACCAGCCAACAGGAAGCTGCTGGTATATTTTAATAATTAAAAAAAACTTTTTAAAGAGCACCTTAGACAGCACTACTGGGAAATCTTTTGTGGGCTGAAGAAGCAGAAGTTGAATTGTTTAGGAAGAAAACGTGTTTAAGAACATCACATTATCCTGGTGGTGAATGATGGTGGAGGAAACAGCATCATGTGACCTTGTTTCACTGCCTCGGAGCCTGGACTTTTTTTTCCAAAAGGGAGGTGGAAAATTAATTCCCAAGTTTACCAAAATATCCTACAGGATACTGTCAGAGTGGCTGTTAGTGATCTGAAGTTGGTAATGCAGCAGGACAATGACCCTAAACATCAAAGTAAATCAACCACATAATAACTTCAGAATTAAAAAAAAACAAAACAAATCTTTTGGAGTAGCCTAGTCAGAGCCCCAAACCTAACCCCATTCACACCAGAAATCCTATAAATGTGTCTGAACTGAAGCACTTCTATAAAGAGGTTAAAAAAAATCCTCCTGAGAGTCATGCAAATGTGATCCAGAGCTACTGAAATCACTTATGTGTAGTCACTGCAGCTAGGTTCAACTAGCTCCAACTCTGAGGGGAACTTATTTTTTCCTCCAGCACTTTTAATGTTTAATGTGGGTTTTTACTAATGGCTGGGTGTTATTTTGAAATAAACATTTTATTTAGAGTTCAGGAAATTGTCGGCTTGTGTATAGATCCTCACTGAAGAAAATGAGGTGACCAATAAAAGTTAATGTTTACTTTGAAAGTGACATTTAAATACACTGCCATTTAGACATGAGACAGTTCTAAACTCACACACACTCAGAAACAAAGCCACAGTAACACAGTTCTGGCTCCTCTTCAGCAACATCTGCTGTCCTGTTTTTGATTAAACCTCGACACTTTATAAGAGCAAAAGCCATTTCTTTTTTCTTCCTTTCCATGACTCCATCGTCTGCTCACTTCCTTCCTTCAGTAAACACAAACTTCCTAATTAAAAGCAGAGGGGAGTGACAGTTACGTCACTTCAGAGGGGCAAAAAAGAAAAGAAAAGTTGAGTCAAACAATGACCAGTTTGAAGGATTATCAAAGAACAGCACACGATAAGATGGCAAACACCTGTAAAATTAGAAAGAGAAAAGGTGTCCGACGAGTGAGTGAGCCTCGCTGGTCGTGAGGAAGCAGCGTTTAAAGGTTTGTATGCAGTTAGAGTGGTGGAAACGAGAACATTTTTCAGAGATTATTGGCAGGAAATAAAAGGCAACACCAAATAAAGAAGAAAATGCAACATTTGGCCATACCGTCTGGAAGGGAGGGACTGGGGCAGTGAAAGAGTAGGGGTCATTGAGGGGGGTTGGGGGGGGGGGGAGAGAAGGGCTTTAATCGAGTAGACATCAGTGAGGCAGTTTGGAAGAGGTGATTCTAAAAATAAACGTGCATCCTTGTGTTTCCTCAATTGGGATTCATCAACCCTAACATGCATTTTTTGGGAAATGTAGAGAAGTGAATCCTTCCATACTGTTTATGTGGTGTTAACTGTAACATAACCTCAGACACACCCACTATTCTCTATTAAATTCAATATATCTTCATTTGCCTTTAATCTACTGACCTCAGATTTGCATTGCCCGTGCTGCTCACTATACTTTGCATATGTCTGTTCAGAAGAACTGGTACCTTTATGTGAGGTTTGAAAACCTCACGGTGTTGAGCTTGTTATTTCCTGCTGCAGGTTCACACAGCTTTGGTGTAAGAATATAAAAGAACACAGATGTGCAGGACGTTTCTGTAGATCACAGATGAAAAGACCTGCAACGATACACTACAAATATCACCTACCTGCAGCTGAAGACATTAATCACAAGCAGTACACAATTCTAAGTTATCTGTGGTCAAAGAAGGCTGGACAAACCTTAACTAACTCATTTTTACTATAGTGAAGGGCTGTGAATCTTAATAATCTTAATAAAAACAGAAGAGTAAATTCAGTCTTTTATTTTCAAGCATTTTGTTTGGTTAGTTTCTGACCTTATAGTCTTCACTTGGCTATGACCAAAGAGCAGAATATAACAGTTCAGTTAATTCAAAAATAATTGACTGATGCCAGCAGCTTGGTCATCAATAGTGCACTTTTACTTTTGCAATGAAGGTTAAGAAGTTATCTAACCCAAACTGATGGAATGAGGACCTTCTCGTTCCTTAAACATGTTAGAAGATACATCCTGTGGTCGTGGAAAAGTTGTTACTCTGTTTCAGAAGGGTCAGATTATTGGTCTGCATCAAGCACACAAAATGTCTAAGGAGGTCGGTGAAACTACTCAAATCTGGTGAGGAAACTATTCAGTGCAGACCTCAAATCTATTGAGAATCTTTGGAAAGCTCCGCCTTTCAACCACCTTCATTACACTCCGCCTCCTAGGGATCTCGTTGACACACCTGCACTCTCACTCAATGCAATATGCGCCTATATCGAAAACTGCTAGCAACAGAAAAACAGTACATATGCGAGTAATGACATCCTTTATAGGGTCCGTCCTTCAAAGACCACAAAGCCCAGACGGCATTAGTGCAATGAGATGGCCTAGACTTCCTGTTTACATCACCAGCATTGCTCCTGTCACCTAGCTGTGTTAGCAGCTCCTAGCAGTGTTAGCAGCAGTTCCTCATCTGTCTAATTGGATGAAGCCAGACATTCTCATTTCACATGTGATTTTATCTCTTAGTTTATAATACCAAGAAATGGAGTCGTGTAGAAATGCCATGTCTGCCAGCAGACTCTTCTGATGCTTCTCAACTCCAGAAAAAAAAAGGACACATTCTGAGGAGTGCTTGAAAAAGACAGGCCTATCCTTGGTCAGGGTTCAGTGATATAGTTGGCTTTCAAATGCAGCCCTTGAAGAACTCGGGTGCTGAGTTGGATCACAGTGATTGGGCTGCTGTATTAGCTTATTAAAACGATGACAATGTGAATGTGTGACACAACTAAAGCTTGAAGCGGTCCAGCCAAGTAAAGGAGTGAGTGACTTCTTTGGCTCTGCTTGCAAATATTTCCATATTTAATTAACAGTTTATCTTCTGACTTTGAAAGTTTTTGTGCACAAAAGATTGTTTCTGTAGCAAATTGAATGCAATAAGTCGGCTGAGAAAAACTGGGAGAGAGAACTTTGCCCAGTGGTACTGTGGTGGCTGTGTTTGTGCATGTATGCGCTCGTCTATGTGTATGTGTTTGGGAGGTTGCATCACAGGAAACAAGCTCCCCATCCTGCAGTTTGAATGTGACCCTTTGGCCCTGGATCAAATGCTCCTCCCGGCTGAATACCATGAAGCCTCTGTCCTCTGCACCACGCACTGCTGTGTACAGCCCAAACCATCTTACTGCTCCCAGGAGGGGGGGGGGGGGGGGGGGGGGGGGATGTACAGAAACATGGGGTAAGGAATCGAGGAGGAGGTAGGAAACTGAGGTACAGAGAGCGAGAGGTTGCGACAGCAAGACATTAAGGTTTAGATCAGATGGGAACTGGTCAGAATAAGGCCCTGCCCTAAACAAACAGTAACGGCTCTGAAAACCACCGGGACTCACATTTTGTTGCATCCTAAAATTGAAACCGGAGCCGGTTGCTCTCATGCCTGTGCTGCCTCCCTGATTGCTGAGCAGTTGAAGCTGAGAGAAGTCGCTCCTATTTTTAGTGCCATGCTCGATGGAGGGATGGAAAGGCAAACAGACAGTAGCTGCACGCGCAACCCTGGGAGTGAAGGAGAGAGAGAGAGAGAGAGAGAGAGAGAGAGAGAGAGAGAGAGAGGCAGTGAAAGGGAGAAAGGCGGAGTGACTTATTTGTGAAGTTCTGCTAGTTTAGATCACTGCTTGGCTGCTGTCTGAGGAAGACGCATGCTGGACTAAAGTTTCACTGCCACAAAAAGGAGCTCCAGCTGATTCTTTCACACAGTGTCAGACAGTTTTTTTTTTTTTGCATTCTCGGTTGTTACGTGAATGCCCCTTTGACTTCTTGATGGAGCTGGAGCTGTAAAAGGGGCTTACAGGAGGATTGCCCCGCGATGGAATGTTGTAGATTCATGTATGGGATTGCAGGAAGTTTTTCTTCCCCCTCTCGGGTTTGGACCCTCAGATATGGATGCAAAGAGTGTGCCCTCTTCTTATTCTTTCCTGGAGACGTGAAACATCAACATGTGGCTTTGGTAAGGGTGTAAAGGGACGAACGGCCACCACCAGCCATTTAAATTCTGCTTTATTTGCACCTCCACTCTTCAGGAAGAAGGGATTCAACATGCGACGCTTTGACAAGCTGAGAAAGACTTTCCCTTTCCTGGCACACTTCCATGTGTATCGAGTAAGTCTGCTCCGTCTGATTATCGGCTCTCCGGCATTTAATTTGGTTGCGATACAGTGTGGATAGTTGTGTTACAGTGAGGATCATGTGGTGTAATCAGAATACATGAATCATGATCATGGTATGGTGGAGGTCAGTGAGCTGTCTGGACAGTCTGTGTGTGTGTTGACTCTCCAGCTGGACCGAGACTCTCCTCTGGGAGGGTTGTTGTTCTTGCAGCAGGATGTTGGAGCAGAACAGATCTGATGCAGGACATGGTTTAGGCCAGGAGAGGGGTGTGTATGTGTGTGTGTGTGTGTGTGTGTGTACGTGCGTTCATGTTGGTCTCCACCACCATGAGGAATGAGTTCAGGTCAGAAACATTTCTCAGCAGGGACATCATGTTGTTTTTCTGCATGTACATTCCTACATCCCTCTCTTCCTCTGTGACACACTGGCTTCTTAGTTTGACACTTTGTTTAATATTTTCATGGAGAAACTTGGACAGTTTTTAATGGGCTAAGCCATATTTAATATTTCATGCTGTGATGTTTTTAAAAATGTTTTGAAAGGATGAAAAAAAAAAACATCAGAAGATGTCAAGCACTATTTTTCTGGTTTGATTTCTCAGATTTATGCCAAAAGTCCTGACTTCTGGTTGGAGGAGAAAAAGAGTCTTTATAATCTTGACAGGATCATTTAAAGATAGGAAATCTAATATTTAAATGCTTTTAAAGTGTGACGTAATTAAATGCATTTAAATGGACCCAATTAAGACATTGCTTGACAACCATGTTAATGGTGAACAATCTAAATAAGGTCGTATTCAAGGTCACCAATTTTTTGATTTAGAAAGTAGGTTATGTTCAAACTCTGAGTATGTTGAACCTGAAATCAGGAAAACTCTCTCCTCCCCTTTATAAAGCTGAAATTGGCTTAATTCATCAATCAATGATATAACGTGCATTTTAGAGACATCTGAACCAGTGGTGCGCAAACTGTGGTACGTGTACCACTGGTGGTACGCGAGCGCTCTCTGGTGGTACGCGGGGGAACATCAGGACTTTCCACATTTTCATTTTTTTTTTTTTTATTACATCGGAAGCATTCAATGCATTATAAATACGTTTCAAAAAAAAAAATTCAGGTAACAATAAATAACTACAATAAGGAATAAACATCTCTCCTGTGTGTTTAAAGCTAATTGAGAAGGCATATATGGCTATATTTTAAAATTCGGTCATCATGGTGGTACTCAGAGAGCTGAACAGTTTCTCAGGTGGTACGCACAGATTTAAAAGTTTGAGAACCACTGGTCTGAATGATGACGTGTCACATGTGCTTCAGGAAGGCATGTTGAGGATCTAAATAGATAGTTTACTGCGGTCGAGCCAGCCGTCGTTCATGTCTGGCACACCGTGATGAATTTTGTAAGAGCGTTGGGTCGGCCATTTTCCTGCAGTTACATTACATGATCTTATCCTTCTGTGCATCACAAATGTCACCCATCATATGGGAAAGAAAGTCCAAATATGTTGATATTTCTGTATGTTTTCTAATTTTTATATGAAAACATCCTAAAACTAAATTCTATTACACAACAACAGTAGTTTGTTGCACCTGTGAGCTTTCATTGTCGCCGCTGCTCATTGAGGTGAAAACGCATTTTCAGACACTTTTCCAAACTGAGATTAGTTTGACATTGAATGATGCTGCGACTTTATTTTTTTGTGCACATTTATGAAGCTGTACCATGTTAAATTAGGTTATAGACAGTGTTTGGAAAGATTTGTGGGAGAATTATTTTTCTTTCTTTCTTTTTCTTTTTTTTTTAAGCACACAACAGGCTTATCTTTGTCTCCAGATTAAGTTATTAAGTTGAAAAATATTTTCAGTATACAGTGTAAGTGCTTGCAAAATACATTTTTCTTTGTGCTGAGAAAGTTGCTCACTCAGGATTAAGGCACGGATCTAAAGCTGTACCCTCATGCAAAATCCAGAATATGAAATAAATAGTTCTAAAAGTGATTTAATAAAATTGCCCCATCTAGAATAAGGTCAGTTACATTCTTGCATTATTGTTCTTCATGTAAACTTATTCATGATTTCAGCTGGTTAACCACCGCTGTTAGGAAGTGCTTAGCAGCTTATTTCTATGTAGCACCTGCCTTTAAAAAGTGCAGCCATATTGTTTTTATACACCTGGTTGCAAGTGTTTGGTTTTCTTTATTTTGACCCCTTGTGTCTCTGACATGACACCGTCGTGGAAAGAGGCCCAGGAGGAAGCAGATTTGCGTCTTTGGCACTGTCCGGTGAAATGACACTCTGCTGTTGACTGCCAGGAAAGATCAGACATGGAGCTGTGCTGTGGAGGTGTACGTTCCCTACGGGGAGGAGGGGCTGTACGCACTCATACAGAAATGCTATTCTCCATGGTTGCAAATGAAAAAATGGTGTGTTCAACTCCTTTCAGACTTTAAAGTGTGAATCGCAGCTCAACGGGAGAGCATGTGATACAACCGTTGCTAGTAGTGGATCGTCCAAGCCGACTGTAGGATCATCTTTCTCAGGGTAACAGTCAGTAACAGTCAGCCATGATGCAGCAAAATTCAAAATATGGACGGTGGATTCAAATGACTGCAGCTGTAGTTGGTCCTAAAGCCACAGGCGCTGTTGGCACTCAGTTGACCCTGGAAACCCTCTACAATGCGACCAGCCTTTCATAGCTCACATTACCGTTTGTTTGTTTAGTGGCCTGCTAGCATCTCTGACTTTGGTGTATAGCAAACAAATTAATTTTTGTCCACGCTGACATCAAAGGTTGCTCAGAGTTAGTGAATTTTAGTCCAGACATGTTGAACAAAACCTTGATGTTATGTCAGACCCATTTTTATGATAAGTGGATTGGAATTAATTTATATTGACACAAACATTTGTTATTAGCATTAGGCATGCTAGAGGGTTAATCTTGGATATAAAATTCAAGGAAAACAATTCAATTCAATTCAATTCAATTTTATTTATATAGCGTCTGTTACAATGACAATTGTCTCTAGGCACTTTACAGAGACCCAGAGCATGACCCCCGAGCAAATATCATCAACTAAGATTATATAATTAAATCCAATCAATGATAATGGCAGGTAAAAAACTCCCACGTAGGGAGAAAAAAAAAAACCTTTATACCAAACAGTGGCAAGGAAAAACACAAGACCAATCTCTAAAAACGACAAAGTAGGCGAGACAGGCATACATAATTTTATTCTTTAGGAACAGAAAGCTTTATTCTGTACTTGTGTGTTCCACTGATCTTTAGCTCCTCAGGCTGCAGTCATTAAACAATAGCAGCTGACCTTTAACTGAAGCCCATTTGAGAGTTTAAATGGCAGAGCGGAAGCTGTGGCCCCACGGACCCTTTTCTCTGGACCTTGTAACTTTGCCTTAGCCAGCACAGGAAGTCTCTCATTGGCACAGTCTAATTATTACTCAGTCTAGTGACCCCCGCGGCCCCGGACCTCCACCCTAAAGGTTTGTCTGCCGTTCAGTGCAGATTACGAATGTCTGCCTTTTTCTTTTTTTTTTGTGTTCTCTTGGTTGGTTCACCTCTGTAACCAGACTGGGAGAAATGTCCTCCTTCTCTCTGGCTGCTTGACTAAAAGCTCTGTGAGGGTCTCAGCAGCTGTAAAGCTGTAGTGTTTCCCTCTGGCTACATTAACTTGAACTTGTGACAAATAAAGCTTTAAACTGTTGTTTTGACTTTGAAGACTGATGTGTTGACTGAGCATTGTGAGAAGGGATGGGTTTATTGTAGTCAGATTGTTCTGGGACCTCCTCAGTCTTCTTCACTGACACTTCTGGACACAAGATGTGCATAGTTGTTCTGTTTTTGCTCTTTATAGTAAGTTTGCCAGCATTCAGCTTTCCTGTATTAGAGAGCATGTTTTTAATATAGTTTGATCCCGTTTGATAATCGTGTATCTTGTGGTTTGTTTGTAGTGTGTGGGTGAATGTGTGTGTGTTTTTATGACTTTTTATGACTTGGTAAACATCTTAAGGAGTCTTTAATCTGGTGCAGTCGCATTTCCAAAATTGTGGAAATGTAGTAAATTTAAATGATTTAGAGTCTGGACAGCAGGTGAGATGCTATTTAAAACCTAACGAATGAACAGATGAATTAATGAATCAGTCACTGATTGACTGAAGTTGCAGAAACATCTGAAATGGGCCGAGTGGGAAAATTTGAAATTCTTTTTGAAATCATGGAAGCTGCATATTCTAGGCTTAAAAGCTTATCAACGCAGGTCTCAGAGGCAACCATGTATGATGTTATGGGGGTGTATTATTACACATGACAAGGGTGTGAAGGTGTTATTACCACAAGTTGGTGTCAAGCTACATTCTGCACATATTACATACATATGTAGTAAAAGAGCGCAGACACCAAACCTACCTGCCTGCAGTCCAGATTTGTAAACCTAAAGAACACATATAAAAAAACAAAGCAAAACAAAACAATGACATTTCTCCATTTTCACTTTATGTTTTTTTTTTTCAACAGTGTGATGAAATATAGTGTTTCAACTGTCGGTGGAGAGGAAGCAGTGGTTTTGATCACAGCTTCCTCTGATTTTCTTTCAGAAAAGGGTTTCCTGTTTGATCTCACCAACTTTACCCATAAACCCATTTAACAACGAGCACTCAGAAAGCAGCTGGACTGACACGACTGAGACCCTGCGTCATTTCTTTTTTACCTCTTTTCACAGAGGCTGAGCAGCAGCATGCAGTGTGAGGAGGGAACAGAATGGCTGCTGGAGCTGCTGATGGAGGTGCAGCTGCAGCAGTACTTCCTACGGATCCGAGATGACCTCAACGTTACACGGCTGTCACACTTCGACTACGTCAAGAATGAAGACCTGGAGAAAATTGGCATGGGGCCGACCCGGTGAGGCAGAATGTCCAGGTTTTGTTGTGCAAATAAAAAAAAAAGAAAAAATCTGATTTTGTATTTGTAGTTGTGACCAAAATATAAATAGGCGTAATAATAGAGAGAAGATGATAATCTTGGCTTTTAGTTTAATGTTTAGCAGTACATTGCACAGCTAATACTTTGGTTTCTGACTCTTTATCTTGGTTTCATTTTCTAAATAAGATCAGAAATAAGACATTGCTACAGATTGATTTTAAATCATCATTACTGATCCTAACTTTTTCTTCTGATGAGACGATATGTTGTCAAGTGTATAAAGACCGAAGGCTCTGGATTATCTTTCACAGTGCAGATGTAGTGTCTCCTTTAATACACAAGACCCACTTTCCATCAAATCCATTTATATCCATTTATTTATTTTGTCCTTTTGCAATTCTAGAAAAAAATGCTGGGATCTCCCTGCTATATTTTATTTTTATATTAATCTTAGGTTTCTTTAAGGAAAAAAAAACTATGTATTCCATAGATAAAATAATGACTCAACAGAGAGGTGTTGGGTTTTATTTTATTTTATTTTTTTTCCGACATCAAGGTGTTGTTTTTAAACTATATGTATTTTTTTGACTATATTCCTGATGCAAGGAGGGAAAAAAACCCCAGTAACATAGATCATATGATCATATGCATGTGTGTGTATGTAATCTATATATATAGTCTGGGGCCTACAGCTTTTGTGTTCAGTAATAGAAGTCTGTTATTCTGTTCTCATTGTAGCCAGGAATCAAACCTCCATAACTAACTCCCCGTAACACTAATGTCATTTAAAAGTCCCAACTGGTAATTAAGCACAAAAGGAAGTGTCAAAACCTTTGTCTGTAATGTGTGTGTGTGTGCATTTGAAAAGGGGATCACAGCATTAACGATATAAATCCAGTTAGTGAAGCCCTTGAGCTGCTTCAGACTAATTACAGCCATTTCTCCTGCTCATCTATTCACTCACATCTCTCCTCAGCTCCCAGCTCTCTGCTCTGCAGGCCTTTAATGCCAAAGTTCTGCCTCTTATTTGCCGTCTTTGCCACTGCTTTGAACCCATCTTTACTGGGTTTAAGCAAACAACCATCAGCTTTAAGAGTTTATTTGAATTACTGGAGACTCATTTACATAGTACGTTTATTTATATATTTTTATGTGTTTGCTTTTTTTCTTAATTAAGGGCAGAGACGGTTGTGGGAGGCTGTGAAAAGGAGGAAAGCCATGTGCAAGCGCAAGTCCTGGATGAGCAAGGTGACAGAGAGTCAAACTCGTCTCACAGACGCACACAGACATGGGACTTGTTTAATATAGTACACAGTATGCTTGGGATTACGTCGCCGCCGTGGCATCTGTGCGTATTTTACAGTGCGAATGCTTTTAAGAGAGCAGTTCTTGATCTAAAAATGAAAACTGAGTACTCATCAAGATATGAGCCTCAGAATTTAATGTGAGGACAGAAATTATCAACATACCTGCAACTTTTAACTTGTCCGTTAATTTTGTAACAGTCTTTTTGCTTCACCGGGCCTCAGTTGGACACTTACTTTAAAAGAGACTTTTTCATTGTTTTTTGGTCTAAAAACCAAAGAGACACAGGATGAAATGACCCTTTTCCACCTTTAACCTCTTTAAAATGTCTCTGTTTATAACAACCAGGTTAAACAGAGAGTCTGCCTTTCTTCTTTAGTGGAGGGCACCTCTTTTGAAGCACGGGTGTTAAAGCTTTGTGCTACATATTTCTAAGGTACTGCAAACAGATTTTGGGTAGAAATAATAGTGTATGTGGTTTCACTGTACCTTGTAAATCTGAACAGCATTTTAGATCCAGGCAAACCCAAAGTAGTGAATTTTGACCGTCAAATAAATATTCTTAAACCACAGAAAAATATTCATTTTGATATGTTCCCTTTAAGTCCGCATCCACACACAGTTTGTTGCATATTTCATGCAACAACGCACTAGTAATGTTGAGTTGGGGTCGTTCCTCCATGATCCCTTAGTGCTCCTATAATCAGCCAAGGCACTTGCTTTTGCATGTGACATAACCTTCTAGCTTTCCTGAATCAGTTAGGCATGATGATGATGAGCACATCCACTTTCAGATACAACCACGTATGCACTCATGAATGGACGTGAGTCAAATCACAGGCTCGGAAGCTGCTGCCTGAACAGAAATGTCTCATCAAGCAGAAAGACATATCTGAAGATGACATATTTTTTTATGAAGAGGCTGAAAGATTAACCCAAAGACAGAACATTTGAAAGGTATCTTTTCCAGATGTTGTCTGAAATACTCAAAGGAAAGGAAGTGTGGCAGCGGAGTACCGAGGAGAAGCTGTCAGTAGTCGTGTGTAGTCACAGGACGGTGCTTGCCGTCTATAATTACACCTGTCCATTTCCGCCACTGGCACCACACACGGATAGAGTAATCTGCTTCCTCAGCTCGCTCTGTTTGTGTCCGTGTGTGTGTGTGTGTGCGTGCGCGTGCATGTGTGCGTGCTGTCCTGCCATAGTCAAAATCTTTTGCATGTTGAGCCTCCTATTTGAAACCGACTGACAACACCAAGACCACAGGGAGGTGGTGTTTTTTTTAAAAAGGTCTGCTGCATTATGTCATGTCTGGTTTGGTGTGAATGTGAAACCACATGCTGCTTGCTACTGTTTATATCCAGCCACTCAAATATGTTTGGCACTGGGGGTTCATTGATGCTTCTTTTTCACCGTTCACACCAACTCTGGCCGCAGACCTTTGTTCAGTGACTCATTAACAAGCTCTTATTTGATTAATTTAAACTACAACCGCAATTCCAAAAAAGTTGGAAGACACTGTAAACTGTACATAAAAACTGGATGCAATGACTTGCAAATTTAAACATGTACAGTCATGGAAAAAATTATTAGACCACCCTTGTTTTCTTCAGTTTCTTGTTCATTTTAATGCCTGGTATAACTAAAGGTACATTTGTTTGGACAAACATAACGATAACCACAAAGATTGCTCATAAGAGTTTTATTTAAGAGCTGATATCTTACCATTTTCCATGGTTTTCTTGATTATGACCTAAATCACTTAAGTTTTTACATCAATAGCTATGGCGTTGTACTGCCAAAAACACTGCTTTTATGCATTCAGTGTTTTCTTTTCTGTCTGTTTTAGTCACATGATGACGTTTAGTGGTACCAGGTATTAAAATGAACAAGAAAGTGAAGAAAAAATGGTGGTCTAATAATTTTTTCCATGACTGTATTTTATTCACAATAGAACATCATTAAAAAATATATCTTGTGTTGAAAGCGAGACATTTTCCATTTCATAAAAAGTTAGTTAATTGTGAATTTTATGACAGCAGCACATCCCAAAAGAGTTTGGACAACAAAAAGCTCAAAATGTAAGATGTACTTAAAAAAAAAACACCTGGAGGAAAACCAGAACACAATTCATCACGTCATCCAGAATTGGAGTTTGAAACTATCATGCAAAGAAACCATATGTGAATGTTCTCTGGGCCAGTAGACTGAGGTCAAGCTGCACATCAACCTTCCACGTCAACTGCCTTGAGGTTTTTTGGAAACCCTGAGATTATCAGAACTCAGTTCAAAAGCCTGCATCTCTGATGGTGTGGAGCTGCATGAGGGACTTTGGATTTGGCAGCTTCCCCACCTGGAAAGGAAAGATCAGTGCTGCAGGAGGAATATTTGCTCTCATCTATACAACAGCTTCTTTAAAGGAAGGCCTTGCATCTTTCAGCAAGACGATGATGCTAAATCATGTACTGTAGACTTGACGAAAGCATGGCTTCGAAGCAGAGTCCAGGTGCTTAAGTGGCCTGCCTGCAGTTGTAAAATGTCATAAAACGAAAAATTAAAAAAGACCCAGGACTGTTGACTAGCTGGAATGCTAAATGATTTCAGACGGTAATGGGTCTCCAGCAGAGATGTATGTGTGTTTATGTGTTTATGACATTAGCAGATCTCTGTGCTCTGTTTTTATGTACATTTAATACAGCGTCCCAGCTTTTCTGGTTTTGGTGTACTTTATCAATGAAAAGGTACGGGTTGGTTGTTTTCAATTGTGCTTTTGGATATTACTGTAGGGAAAAGTCCTTTTGTTTTGGAAAATGACATCATTCAGACACAAAAAAAAAGGTTCTTTCGTGGCTTCTCATAGCGGACGCATTGTGTAGGACTGAATGGGAAGGAGTCACAAAAATACAAACATATACTCACACAAGTATTTAGGTCACTTAATCTAATCATGCTTCCTAATGAATACTTCCTAACAGCGAAGCCATTCCTGCACTGTCGTCAGTGCTAATTTCAGGAGAAGATTTCTGTTTCCAGTGCATTTTTGCTGCCTCACTGCATGACTTTTAGTTTGTGTGTGGTGTCTACATGATCCAGCACATCTAGAGATATTCCCGGAGCGTGCACATAATACATGGGTGCGTTGTGAATGAGCAGGCCACTGGACATGTCCTCAGGCAAAAATCCAAGCTCATGTTTGGTGGTTTCTCGGTAAAAGAAGTGTGACAGATGGACACTGCTTGGAACTTGTGACTGTTTACCAATGTCCTTATACAATAAACATGTAAGATACACCAAGTGGAAACTGTGCATACAAATGTAGGCTAAAACAACAATTCACACTACCAGCCACGTGGTCCCTTTCAGATACATTGCTGGTCTGTTCAAAGATGGCATGTGTGTACTAGATACCTTTCAGTATGTCTCATTTATGTAGACAGTGAGGGCCACAGTGAAGCGGGAGATGTGATTGAGACAGAATACAAAGAAATCAGAATGGAAGTGAAAACAGCCATGTTATTGGTAACATTTAGCCCCAGAGGACGGAAGAAGACTTTCCAAGCTGTGTATGAAGTGATAAAGGAGACTTATTTTTCTTGCAGTACCAGTGCAGGTTGATGGCCACTATGCTGGGTACATGGGGTACAGTTAATAACCCACATGAATTCTGATGTCCCTTCTTATGTCAAACAGCCATGTGTCGGACATGTATGGAATCTAGGACCAGATAATGAGGTGACTTAATTCAGGTCTGAAAATTGGATTCATGTGTCCACACGGCCCAGAAAAGGTCAGACATAAGTTGCATCAAAGAAAAAAATTTAATGTGTAAGGGTGAGTGGACATTTGCTGTTTGGTTTGGTTGAAGGGAACTTTGTTTGGGTCGCTGCGCCGCTCAGGTGGTTTAAGCAGGCGGCCCATGTGAGGAGGCTGCGTTCCTTCTACAACGGTCACGGGTTCGAGCCCCAGCCTGTGAACCTTTGCTGCGTGTCTCTCTTTCTTAGCCATGCTTTCCTGTCCCTCCTCACTAGTGCCCAAAAAAAAAATTAGGGCTGGGCAACAATTAAAATTTTAATTGTGATTAATCACATGATTTCCCTGATTAATCTCGATTAATCACATTGTATACGCAAAATTAAATAATGAATTCAAAAGTAGTGTAAAGGTCACTTTTATTTAAATGTTCTGCTGCCATATGAACTAAAGTGCCATAACATTTGTTGTTCAAACACTTTTAACATCAGCACTTGTCAGTAACACATATTTAGTGTAAATCTCATCTTAAAAAATGTCAAATAAAATAAAGCCTTTGCCACTGCCAGGGCATTAATGTCATCCTGTTTTTATAAAAAATAAAAAAAAGTCTACCAACAAAATCCTGAGCCACAATCAGAACATTAAAACAGGTCATTTCTAAGATAACAGCAAAAACGTTTTAACGGGGAGTTCAACTTGTCAGTTGTTACAAATAACATTGTTTCTGTCGAATCCACCGTCTGGAAGAACTTTAAAATGAAAATGTCCATGTTAAAGTTCAATAACTTTACCGTCTGTTTTAGCTTTTCTGCATGTTTACCTGCCAATTGTCTTCCGGTTCCGCAGCAGCCAGAAACAGACTTTTCAAAACAAAAGCATGTGAGCAACACGCGTTAACACACGATAAAATAAATGTCGGCTTTAATATATTAATGAGTTAACGTGATAATAACACGTTAACTTGCCCAGTCCTAAAAAAAAAAGTCGAAGATGACTTTGATAACCCTGTTGATGTGCTTCGCTTGAACATGTGTGAATGTTGCCGTCCGAACATTGACACCTACATCAAACGAGCAGACCCCTTGAAAAGGTGGATCTCTTTCTGTCAGCACAATAAGCAGATAACAATTTTAGAACAACAAAAAAACCAAAATGCCTCAGAGGTAACTGGTTTGATACTCGGGTAAAAACCCCATGAGTACATTCACCCTACAACCAACATTGTTTCTGAAGGTTATTGAGCTGTCAGCCAGTTAACATTATTAATCTGTCCAATCAGGTTGTGACCTTTTCCACATTTCCACTGTTGTCCTTTGGTCTGTCCGATTTTGAAAAGTCTTTGGGTACAACAAATGAACTTTCAAGTGAAGCAAAGTGTTTAGTTTTCTCCTTTGGTCTGGACTAAAAGTACTGAACTACAAGTGTAAATGCACCCTAGGAGTCTTGATGTTTAGGCTCAGTGATGAATAATGCTCCTGCTCTGAAGCTGTGGCCCATCCAGTAGAGTTAAAGTTGCAGCATGAACGGGCCCGGGCCAGAACTGACACTAACCTCTGTGGACAATCATAACCACATGCAGACGCTGCCTGGACTACACTGAGATGGCAACTCTGCAACTGCTGCTTTTAATTTTCCCTAGCAGTGCTGCCAACAGCAATGCTCAGTGGTTCTGATATCACGCAGTCCTAGACTCTATTTCACCACACCAGCTCTCTGTAAATCCAATATCATTGCACAAGAAGCTTCATCTTTTATTCTTTCTTCTGTTTCCCTCAAGGTGTTCAGCGGGAAGCGTCCAGATGGAGGAGAATTCCCTCAGCAGGGCCAACCGGCCTCCTCCTTTCGTAAGCTTTCTCCCCCGCCCCCCCTTTGTTTGGGGGAGGGGATCCTGGCCACCCAGTCCAGTGGTGGTGCTCCAGTAGATGGGCGGCAGCAGGCCCTGACCTGCCTGATCCCAGAGAAGGACCTGACGCTGTTTGAGAAGCTCGGGGACGGATCCTTCGGTGTTGTGAAGAGAGGAGAGTGGCTTACACCTGCGGGGAAGGTGGTGAGAAGACAACAGACTTAAAAAAAAAAAAAAAAAACTAAAGCATGCTCAGATTTGCATGAAACAGGATGGGGTTTTGCAAACTGTGGTTATCAGGAAAAGCAGATGCAGGGATTGAATTGATTTCGTCTTCTTCCAGCTGAACGTGGCGGTGAAGTGCCTGAAGACGGATGTGCTGAGCCAACCTGATGCCCTGGAGGATTTCATCTGCGAGGTCAACGCCATGCACTCCCTGGACCACCAGAACCTCATCCGCCTCTACGGTGTGGTGCTCACACACCCAATGAAGATGGTAGTGGACGAACAGAACAGTCAAATAGCTCATATAGCATGATTACCACGTTTCTTCACTCAGTCCTCCCTGTTTACACGTGGCCTCTTTCCTTCTCGCTCTCCTTTTCAAATCATGTGTTTTTTTCTTTCCCTTAGTTCTTTTTCTCCAGTTTGCTCTTGCTCTCTTCACCCACTGTCTCCGTCTGTTTTTCTGCCCTCTCCAGGTGACGGAGTTGGCTCCTCTGGGTTCCCTGCTGGAGCGTTTGCGGTGTGTGCGTCCACAGGGACCGGTGCTGATCCACACCCTGTGCCAGTATGCCGTGCAGGTGGCTTGTGGCATGGCTTATCTGGAGCAGAGGAGGTTTATCCACAGGGACTTGGCAGCCAGGTGTGGTCCCAGACATTTTTAATAGCTCAAAAAAAAAAAAAAAAAAGTTTGATTGTTCAAGCTCCAGAAACTGGTGCAATGAAATATTTGTGTTGCCTCTCTTTCTCCTCCACCCAAAAATGTGCAGCTTGTTACTGGGAAACTTGGCCCATAAGCACAACGAGTCATAAGTTGGCCAGCTGTACTGGGTGGTCTTAGTTTTTAGACTTGCACAAATTTGTCACCTTTACTTAAGAGCTGACTCAATTTTGGAGGAGAAAACCCCTGAGAGTGGGTAAAAGTGAGTCACTTTCCCAGTTAAAACTGCTAAAATGTTAACATATGTAAGTGTAACAGTATGCCAAATATTTACATTTTTCATGGTGTCCTAAAATTCTGCTGTTGTTTTTATTTTTAATTTTGTAATTTCTCTCTTATATCTGCTACAGAGTGAATTTTATCTTCATAAATACACTTTATTTAGTGAACCTATTATTATTATTATCATTATTATTAATATTATGTTCTGTATTAGTACACAGAACATGTCGGCTATGCATCCAAAGTTGTGGTCAGCTCATGTGATCACTGTGATGAATGCATATTCAGTGGGATATTTCTTTTTTTTCTTTATCATATGGATTTATAAACTGAAAAGTTACGCAATGTTACAACCAGGGTGTGTTTGGTAATTAAAAAAATGTCTTCCATATCAATTTAACATATGTAAAATGTTTTGCTTAGAGATGGATTACTGTTTTGTAATTTCGTGGATAAATAACCATAACATGATATCCATTACACATAAATGAAAGAAAAACACCTTTAGTCTGACTTCCTCACTATGTGCTGTAAACAGTGATTCTGTTTGCAAACGTAAGATCACAGAACATCCAGAAGTCTCTAAATGTAGTTACAGAAAATGACCAGCAGGTGTCACACTTTGTCAATTTTTCATCAGCAGCTTTAAAGGCAAAGTATTCATGAAGATGTCCAAGATTTTTATATAGAATAAATATTCCACCTGACTTAATGATATAAATTATTATAAAGTCAGTTGGAAATTAAAAAAAAAAAAATCATTGTTGTTGTTGTAGTTGTTATTGTATGTCAGTATTATTCAGTTACATTGACTGATAGACTTGGTACCTGATCTTTCCTGTTACAAAACCCCTTAACCTTTTAATCATTTTCCAAGTTCACAATAAAAAGAAAATCTCACAAGAATCAAATACAGAGCTTTTTACAAGCCTTATATTTAGGAAAGATATCTGCGCTTGAAAAGCACTTGAAGGCAGTGTGATGCCACAGACATGGCTTGAAATGGCTGTGGGTCTCAGTATTTATGATGAAGTGACAGCTGGATGAATTCTGAAGTGCAGAGTGATATTGATCGGATGGTGGTTTACAGTTCAGATGGACACTGACCTAGATTCTGAAAGCAATGTCAGTGTTTTTGACAGTAAACAAATGGAATATTCTGCAATAACTTTTTTCCTGCTTTCACTTTTTTAGTTGACGTTCAGTTTCAGTATCTGGTTAGCTACTATTACATTCATCATTGGCAGAATGAAAACCTAAAACTATTTCTGCAGCAGAGAAAGCAGTGGTCTCACAGTATTATGTCACAGCCTGTTTTTTGTTTTTGAATCAGCGGGTTAATTACTCCATCACTCTCTTTGTTTAGAAACATCCTGTTGGCGTCGGCTCACAGAGTGAAGATCGGTGACTTTGGCCTGATGAGGGCGCTGCCTAACAACCATGAACACTATGTCATGCAGGAGCATCGCAAGGTTCCCTTTGCATGGTGGGTGGACAGATGGCACAGAACAATAACTGCAGCTATATTGATAATATACATATATACATTTAGTTTATTTTCCTTTTTTTCCCACATTGATTATACCCCCTCTTCTTTCACTGAAGCTTTATCGAAACACTCATTTTAATCCACATCCCAGAAATCCGTATGCTGTCCAGAGTGTTGACAACGGCTTCATATAGTTTGCTTCCTGTCTTGTCGCAGGTGCGCGCCAGAGAGTCTGAAGACCAGAACGTTCTCCCATGCGACAGACACGTGGATGTTTGGAGTGACTCTCTGGGAGATGTTCACACACGGTCAGGAGCCATGGCTGGGCCTTAATGGGAGCCAGGTGAGCAATGCTGTGCACATTTAGAAAATTAAACGTCTGGGAAGTATTAAAACAGGCACATTTACTTCTGTCTCTTGTCTTTCCTGTGTGAAACAACTTAGATTCTGCATAAGATTGATAAAGAAGGTGAACGCCTCCCTAAGCCAGAGGATTGTCCACAAGATATCTATAATGTCATGCTGCAGTGTTGGGCTCAGAAATCAGACGACAGACCGACGTTCGTTGCCCTCCGTGAGTTCCTGCTAGGAGGTGAGAAAGCTGTCATTTAGGTAGCCAGAGATGTCTGTCCAAGCTAAGGATGCGGTTTATTTAGTAAAGATGTACTTGACTGTAAACATGGCAGCTTTTGAGATCAGGCTTCAGTGTTTTCCATGTAACCCATCTTTGCTGAAGTGGACTGCTGGCTCCACCTAGTGGAGTAACTCAAAAACAGTAGAAGGAGTTTCAACTCATAATCCAGGTATTCAGAACACATTTGCTGTGTTAAGTTTGTTGTACCTCTGTGTGCTGTTTTTCAGACTATGCCCACAGACATGTGTGCGCTACAGGACTTTGACGAGGCTGATAAACTTCAAATACAAATCAATGATGTCATCACCATAATAGAGGGGAGGTGGGTTATAAAAAGTTTTAAACTGATAAGTAATCTTGACTGAATAAACCTGCTCTTCTGCACTGCTGGCTTATGAAAACAGACATGGTGTGGTGTAGTGCTGGGTGATATGGAAAAAATCATATATCACGATATGGACTGTTTTATATCACGATAACGATATATATCATAATATACCATAATAAAGTATGTTTTCAGTTATTCTCTGAAAAGTTTGACAAAAATTTTATTGCTTACTTTTCAACTTTATTTTGAAAGGACATTTAGCTGAATTGTCACAAACATAGAGGTACAGAGGTACAGTAGCTTTCACATTTTTTTTAAAAGTGCACAACTGTTTCTGAGAGGAAAAACACATTTTTGCACTGAAGTTCAGCTACAAAAAATAAACACAAATTATTTTTCAACTTTCTGAAATCTGTAACCTTGTAGTGCAAAGTTTGCAAACCAATATAAAGTGTCTAAAGTAAACATCAGGGTTGAAGAGAACTCTGTTTAAGGCATTAACCATGAATAAAAGTGCAAATATAAAAGGCTACTTTGTAGAAGTAGATATGTTTCTATCAAATTTATCGTTGCAGGTTATTTAATTACATATTTGCTGTAATAATTGATAAAATTAGGTTAGAAACGATAGAAACGATAGAAGAGAAATGGCACGATACACACTTTTCTATCGTCCTCACGATATGTCATATTGCCCAGCACTAGTGTGGTGCACAGCCAAAAGGCATGCTTGTGGCGTAAATGTGGTTTTATGTGTCCAGAATCAGTTATATACACACAGGAACCAGAATATAAGGAAGCAAACCCTGTGGTTCAGGGATCAATAGAGCTTTTCTGTCATTACTGCCATGTGCCACCACCTGGGTATTGGTGAAGGGGAAGGTTGTCAGCAGTATGGCCAAGCAGAATTTTGAACCAAGGTGTGTTTAATAGAGTTTCAAACCAGCAGGAAATTTCTGGTTAATTAAAATTTCAGCAGGAAATTAAACTGGGTAAATTTGGAAGTTTTTTCAATTTGGAAATTTTATGTGGAAATTGGGAAAAATACTCAGAGAATAATTTGAAATGTGTTGTCTAGGGATGCACATTTTGGGTTTCTTTTATGACCGTTTATGACCGACGCCCTTTAACGATTAATAACCGTTAACCGATAAGTCTGGGAGGGTTGGCTGCCGCCATGTTGCGCGTGTTGTCGTGGACGCATGCGGACACTTCCTCGTGTATACTCTCGCGGCAATGTGTCGCCGTCAGCTTGTCGCAGAGATGCCGCCGTCACTTTTGATTTATACTAGCGCGGTCTCCGCTATGTTATTCCACGCCACAACGCAATAGCGGCAATCACGCACTAACTAAACTTACTTAAACTTATCTCTTGCGTTTTTTTTCCACTTCCTCACCGTCTCGGCCGTATCCAGACCCACATTCATCGCTATCTCCCTCCATGAATTACTAGAATATGTGCTGTCTTTGTAGTGTGGAGAACGAGAATCGTACAGATGTGGGTACTTCCTCATTTTTTCGATGACACGCTCTTTTCTACGCGGATGTAGAATTGACCAATCAGAGGCCTGTTGCACCTGTCGACACGCCCCCATGAGTTGATTGAATTACGTAGCTTAAAAACAAAATTGACCATTAGTATTAATCGGTTAGAGTTACTGTTATCGGATAACAGTTAAATGGTTAACCATGTGGATCCCTAGTGTTGTCATTTTAGCATGTACGAACTTTAAAATAAACAGTGTTTGGTCTCAAAAGCTCGGCCATACTGCAGACAATGTTCGCTTTCACCAATATCCAGGTGGCAACACATTTTTGTCAAGAAGTGCCAAAGACGTTTGAAAGCGACAGCAACTTCCGTTTTCGTCCACTTCTGTTGCACCTTTGTTGTTGTCTGAGACGTCTCGGCCACTGTACATGTGGACCCTTGATTTGCCATGTAAAAAAAAAAAGCAGCTATTTTCTTTTGACTATGAACATCCTTCCCCGCTTAATCCTCTGCAGGGTCACAGGTAGTCTATCCCAGCTCTCTTCAGGTGAAGGGCAGGGGTCCACCCTGGACCGGTCACCAGTCCATCTCAGGGCCTGACTATGAACATTTGCTCACATTTCAGGGCAGAGAACTACTTGGTGGCGAGGCCAAAACAAACGTACCCTTAAGGTGGGGCAGTTCCCGAGGAATGTGGTGACATCAGTCGCAGGGTTGTCAGCGCACGACATCAGCAGGCCACTGAAGAACAGCTTCATCCACACTGGTCATGGAGACACAAATCCTCATCGCTGCTGGGGCTTCCCCGACAGGATTGATGAGTAAGAGTTTTATCTTTTAGCCTAATTTTTGTTGATATTTGGACATAGCACTGTATACAGATTTATAAAGATTCATCAGAATTACTCCTCATGTTAAGATGCTTGTAAAATGCACTTATTTACTATTAATTACCAAGAGGTGGTGTGAACATGTTGCTTTAAGCATTAACATGTTACTTTTTAAACATCACTGTATCAAAGTCCAGTGTCCTGACTTTAACTGTACATCTGTCCCTCTCTTCCCTCCAGTTTGTACCTTGGGAACCCCATGGACCCTCCTGACGTTCTAGGTTTAGACCTCAGTGCTGCTCGGCCCACTCAGCTACCAGGACGAGCTAAAAGTGGGTGAACTATTGAAATTAAACATTCTTTGAGTTTTGTTTAACCTGCCAATAGCTGTCTGACCACCTGCTCAGGACTTAAAAAACGTGGCTTTTACTTTAGAATGACATCTATCTACAAGCTGAAGATATTATCAGGAAAATATTCATATCCAGGGTATAAGAGATGCCTGGAGTTAACGTCTTTATTAGCTCATCTGGCATTCATTTTCAGAATGATCAGATATTCCTATTTGATATCAGATTGTGTCTTTCAAGTTAGAAACTTGTGACTAATCTTTCTGTGGAAAAAGACAGCCAAACAGCTTGCTTTTCTTTCAGCCTTCACAAAACTTTCATATTGAATCTAATATTTGCCTGTTTGCCTTTGGTCTAGTCTTAACTATCTTTGCTGCTACCATTTCTTCCCCTCTTTGTTTTCCTTTGCGGCGGTGGTGTCTGTTTTCATTTTTGCAGAGGAGCCTCCTCTCCGCCCTCCTCAACCAGCAGTTTTAATCAAGAGTAAGTCTGGTTTCTCTCAGCAGCTTCCCTCCCATTGTTCCTGCCCTCTCTGTTCCCTCTTAGCTCCACTCCTCAAAGGTACATCGCACATTTTTCATCCCACCTTTGCCTGACCTTTTGCAGTGATTATCTCATCTACTTTGGCTCCTTTCTTCACTTTTGTTGCTAATTGGTGTTATATAGATTAAGTGAACTTTGTTCAAACCATTGTTTCTCCATCTCCTGACACCCACTAACAGGTACGCAGTGTCCTTGCTGTGCTCTGTACAACTAACCTTCTGTCTGGGCACTTTTCTGTGGAACAGTTTGCATCTTGTATTTGTGGTGTGAAGTAAGACTCCTGGTGTCTCTGGAGTGATGTAATCAATATATCATGTACTTAATCCTCAGAACCGTCCTATGATCCAGTTAATGAAGATGAAGATCTGACGTCAGCAGCACTTAAGAGACTATCGCTCAGGAAAACGGGTTCCCTAAAGGCCTCAAACTTAAACCTGCTGCATGGGTTACGGCTTCCAAACAGGGGAGCTACAGGACTTCGGGCTCGGGTCACCACCCCAACAGTGAAGTGTCGCTCATTGACTTTGGAGAGGAGTTCTCTCCGTCCACACCATCCCCTTCTCCTGTGATTGAGATTCAAATTCCCACACTGGCCAGGCTAGCTTTGGAAGCAGACAACATCCTGGACAAAACTCCACCTCAAAGCCCGTCTAAATCACTGCCCCGCCCCCTTCACCCCACCCCCGTAGTGGATTGGGATGCCAGGCCATTGCCTCCACCCCCTGCTTATGATGACGTAGCCCAAGATGAAGATGACATGGAGGTACGGTAGCAGAGAAGTCAATGCAAGTGTGATTATTCTCATTCAAGAATTTAATGTATTGATCTTGCGAATAGTTTGTGCTTGGAGAGGCATGCTAATTCCTCCTTCTCCACCTAGGTGAGCTCCATCAACAGCTTGGAGCAACAGCATCAAGAGGAGCCGGATTCTGTCCTCTATTCGGATGAAAGTCTCTCCTCTGGTTTGATGCTAGAAGGTGAGACTCTTGACTCAAGGGGTTCAGATGGGCCAAATCTGGAGGACAACCTTTTCCTTCCCAGCAAGCAGAGCCAGGGTTTGTCAACCTCATTCTCCCAGTCTGCAGAAATCTTCCAAGAACTGCAGAAAGAGTGCATGAGAAGGCTAAATGTTCCGACTGGAATTACCCCTCTATCCTGCTCACCATCCCAAACCTCAGCTTTATGCCTTCAAACCACTCAAACTGCCCATACCCAGAGTTTCCCCGTCTCAAATGAAGACAAACCTCAGATCCCCCCACGAGTCCCCATCCCCCCTCGCCCCATAAAGAGGGGTGACTACACATCCACTCGCTGGTCAAGGGACATCTCTCTTTCACCGATGGCAGCTGACGGCACCGAGGACAGTTCGGGTACAGGCCCGGACCGACCACCTCAGATCCCTCCCAGAGAGCCCCTGTCACAGCCAGGGTCCAGGACGCCGAGCCCCATGTGTCTGGCAGTGGGGTCCCCCCAGCAGAGGCTCTACTCTGTCAGCCCCTCTGCCCAGCAGTCTTCGCTTACATCCTGCCCCCCTGCGCACACTTACACCTCCTACCTCTCCACCTCTCCAGGTAAACCCATGCCTACTACGCTAAGCTTTGCCCCAGATCCTAAATACGCTGCACCCAAAGTGATCCAGGCGCAGGGGAAGGACAACACCAGCAAAGGCCCCTGTATCCTGCCCCATCGTCCGCGACGGGCGGAAAGTCAGCAACACCCATTATTACCTTTTACCGGAGAGACCCCCCTATCTTGATCGGTTCGATCGGTTCCTCAAGGCGGCAGAGAGCCTCCCCACCAGTGACGTAGAGGACAGGCATGTACGGCAGGCTAATACAGCCACGGTCAGACCGATGGTGGTCAGTACTCAGCTGGTCCAGGGACACCCACAGGCCCAGAGACTCGTCCAGCCGGGTGAGCTGAAGGCTAATTTCTCCTCCAATAATAACAGCAGCCTGAGTGGGTCACGGTCCGGGATGAAAACATCCGTTAGTCTACCTCGCATGTCTACAGACGGGTTGTTGGCACCGGTGGTCACCGCTTCCAGTCCTACGACAGACGGAGGAGGGAGCTCACTTGACAGAGTCAAAATGGTATGCTCAGAGATGAAACGGATTTCCTTTTGCAACTCGTTAGATAAAACACCTTGTATGATGTATATCCCATATTGAGAGTTACTTTTCTGCATTTTCAATTCCATTTCCATTTCTGTGAACTGGTGAACTGGTTTTGAAGTGAAATGTGAATTGTTTAAGCCGAAATGAGAAAACTTTAAATGTGATGTTAGTTTGCATATTTAAAGCATAGCGTGCTTGATTCCTTTTAGCTTAATCTTCCATTTTCTTTAATATTGATTTTAAATGCAGCAGTACGGTATGTGATTTGTTGGCAAAAAAATGTGCGTGTCTGTGTGTGAGAAATGTGTATGTGTGTTAACTTTTATTGTTTCTCAACATTTGGACAATTTGAAAATAATGGTCCAAAAATGGCAGCTTTTAAATGTTCAAATCTGTCACAGCTGAACTCATTCCCCAGCAAGTTCAGCTTCAAATTATCATTAGAATATAATTATGATTTCTATGCAGCAGCATCATTTTTGGACTTCAGAGCATGTTTGCATTTTTTTTACAGCTGCCTTGTTATCTAAATGTTCTAAAAATAAAAAATAAAATAGTTGCCAGAGTTCTTCAGTGGAGAGCAGTAATATATTTTTTATTCTATTCTTTTTTCTGCTTTGAGTTTGATAGAAAAAACCAAAATTGATTGTTTTTTTAGGAGTCAGAAACTGAAGTCTCCTCATTGGTTGGAGACTTGGTATTTTGCTGTAGATATGAAGATTTTTGGAGATAAACAAAACGTTCAGTTAGTGTGTCCGGGTCATTTATCAAGTACTTGGCAGAGGAGTTAAATACAGGACAGACACATTCACCAGTTTACTTGCTTGGATGTGGTTTCTGAAATGTCTCTGAAGGAGCAGCTGTAGTGATGCATATTTCCAAAAAGTTCCATCATACTTAGAAGAAACATTATTACATTTATTAATCAAAGTTAAACCTAACATAAGGTGGATCTGGATGAAAAACAAACAGAGTTTGTTTAAAGTTATGTCTCTGTTCCATACCTGATCAAAGGGGATGCGTAAATCTCAGCTGCTTGGATTCTGAAAGTCAGTTGTTGCTGCTGATAGTGCATGTAAAATATTAATGTTAAAATCAATACAGATGTGATCACAAGGAGAGGCTCTCCATGTTTATACTGTGAATTGTACTGAGGTCCATAAATGAGCGAAAAATCAATGCTGGGAATTCAAAGTGTAGCTGAACAGCAATGCTGTGATTCAGGTGCAGGAGGGCGTTCACGGCGTGACGCTGGAGGAGTGCCAAGCTGCCCTGCAGAACCACAACTGGAACGTCCAGAAAGCCATCCATTATCTCAAGGTAAGGGCGTGTCTGATGTCATCGTGGAGGCAGTCCACCATGACATTATTCAAGGCAGTCATGTACGAAGACATTTCTGTTCCTCAGATTATGATTGACAAGAAATCACAGTAGTCAGTTATTTTTTCCAAAAGAGTAAGAAGGCTGAAAAATTACAGAAATGTTATCTAACAAGATTAATAACAGTATATTGGTTGATAGGTGAAATAGAGTAAAAATGTAGTTTTTCTTCAGCCTTCAGTCAATTAGCAAAATAGATAATTTTTCTTTTACCTCCAACAAAGAACTCAATTGATTGAACTCTTTACCCTTTATATTTTTCAGCTTTGGGTTTTTTTTTCTTGGTCTTGTTGCACATTTAATAATTTAATTTTCCCCGAAACCAATATTTCAAACTTTCTAGTGCTAATAAGGAGAGTGTAAGATTCAGGCATTTTTAGGGTTATGGTTGGTTCAAGTGATGTGTGTGTGTGTGTTGTGTGTGTCATCAGGAAGGAAAATAAGAGTACATGTGACACTGGTATAGTGCAGTTTCCCAACCTTTTGGCCATTTCCTGGTTATATTACGAACTTATTAAGCGTGATGCTGTGTGTGATGAGGATGTTCAATAAAGTTGATCATTGTATATTGTATATTGTCCTGAATGTTGCTGTAGAGAAAAAAAAAACAAAAACTAACAAGAGCAGAATCCCTTTAGCTGGGTTAAAGTTCAGGCTATAGACTTTTTCCCCCCTTAAAATCCTATGTCCATGTGGCGTTTAGCCAACAACAATTAGCATTTAAATAAATGTGCAGAACCAGTATTGGCATATGTACAAAATAAACTGCAACTATGCTTGATTACAAAGATATGCACTGGCAACATAGAGTCACAATTGCAAATTTCATCCATTGCATATTGGACATAAACCTACCTTCCTGCTTTCAGCTCATCCCTTCGTAAGGGGCTGCCACAGCGTATCCATCGTCTTCCACATATTGATTTAGCATAGGTTTAATGCTGGATGCCCTTCTGTTCCTGGGATCAGCACTATAAGAACACTGGCTTGATACAGAATTTTACCTTTTCTGATACCATCCATCCATTTTATACACCCAACTTATACCTGTGTCACTTCTGGAGTCTATCCCAGCTCTCTTTGGGTGAAAGACAGGGGTTTACCCTGGACAGGTCACCAGTCCTTCACAGGGACACACATAGACGAGGACCATGCACACTCATATTTGCTTCTGTGGGTGGTTTTGAATGACTGATTAACCTGACACACATGTTTTTGGATTGTGAGAGAAAGCTCAGAAAACCACTGCCAGCACAGGGAGAAACATGCTAACCCCACAAAGAAAGGCCCCAACTGGGACTTGAACCAGGAACCTTCTTGCAGGGAAGCAACAGTGTCAAACCACTGTGAGACCAAATTAATCTTAAAAATTTGTTTTGTGAACAAAATACTTTATCAAAAATGAAAATTTTTTAAAGTGGTTTGAGGTCAAGTAAAAATAAAATTGTAGATGGATAGATATGTGTGTACCAGAGAGTCTGTGTCACATTGCAAAACACTCTTCGAGCAACAATAGTGTTCAGACTGAGACGCATCTGTTCAAATTCTACTGGAATCACATGTGAAACCTTCTCCCTATGTGGTTTATCACATTTCAGGTGGTGTGATGTGACTCTCGTCCCATCACTTTTCTTCTCCTGTTTCATGTGTTCAGCAGTTTGATCTGCTACGTTGCTTCTCTGCAGGTGGAACAGTTGTTCTGTTTGGGTCTGAGGAGCAGGTCCGATTGCCTGAAGCTGCTGGAGATGTGTGCCTGGAACCTGGAGATGGCCAGCACTCAGATGTTAGATAACTATGGATCCACATCAAGACAAAGGTATTCTAGTCTATGACTTCGTTATTGAACTTTTAATTCAACAAGAATCTCTTACTTTAAATCTGCTTTCTGAAATATCTGGTAAAAAAATCATTATAATTGGAGACATATTCCCTTTTTCCCCCCAAAAAACTTGACATATTTCCCTGGGGCCTTAATAAAAAGTCTCTGACATGCTTTTGGTCAAAAAGTCATAGAGATATGGTGCAAAAGAAATGTTTGCATCCATACCTTTGTATATTTTTATTTTCCCCAACAGCCAGTATTAGTGGGTGGAGTCAGACCATTGACTCTCTTGATAAGACTGCTTTAACAAGTATACAGTATATCCTGAGTTTATAATGCATCTTGTAAAGGTGTTTTCACACCTACAGGCTTAAGTGTATTTTAAACAAACTCCAGATAGTTTTTCCTCTTCGTGCAGTCTGTTTCATCTGACGTGATTGCAGCAATTTCAGCTGCAGAATAAAACAAATGGAACGAGGCCCTTGAAATAAGTTTATCTCCACCATCTAGCAAACTCTAAGAAAGCATACAGAATAAAACACGATCAAAAAAAGCCTGGAATTGCACGTATTGGGTTATTGAATTTTGGGTGGACTTTCATTCCTGCAGGATTAACAGTGAGTGAAATCATATATTAATGCATACAGCCTCCTGTGCTGCTTTGCTCTGCGCCTTTGACTCCAGTGCATCAACATGTTTCTCTAAAGCAGTAGCTGCTTCATTTTTTAATGGAATTATTTGGCAAGAAAAGAAAATGCGAGTAATATAAAGAATCACGCTCGTTCACGTCCTAAAATAAGCAGTTTACTCATAAATGCCACAACACAGGATCTTCTTCATGTGTATTTATATTTTGTTGTTCCTTCGGCAGACACGTCTGACCAACAAGCAGTAAAGATGTTTTCTTACAGTTTGAAGTGAAGCATTCAGGTACTCTTGAGTTTATAAAAAGAAGTCAGTCTAAGGGGGAAATGCTCCAGTTATAGAAATTCAAATGATTTGGTCCAGCGGAACTGAACTAAAGGGGGAAAGCATGTTGATTCACATTTAAAAATTTAAACACAATCTAGGTGTTTAATCTGGAATGTGGAATAGCTATTTCACTTGATTATTTATTGGGAAGTTGTTGCTGGAAATTGAATTCAGTCTCGTTTGACCCTGTCATGACCCTGATTTGTTATGACTGCACATTGGCTTTAGTTGCTGCGATTTCAGAGCACAGACAGGAAGCAGCATGATGCAATATGAATTCTGGTGTGCTCCATTTATGACGTTTAGGGTTATTGAGTTCAGTTCAATAATACTTCATTTATTCCCAAAAGGAAATTATTAGGGCTGGGCAAGTTAACACGTTATTATTATAGCGTTAACACATTAATTTATTAACACCAACATTTATTTTATCGTACGTTAATGAATGTTGCTCACATGCTTTTGTTTTGAAAAGTCTGTTACTGGCTGCTGCAGAACCGGAAAATAATTGGCTGGTAAACATGCGGAAAAGCTAAAACAGGCATGGAGAACGGTAATAATCAGTGTATTTACAGTTAGGGTAGCAATTCAGGTAGCAATATTAACAATTCTGTCTGAAAAAAAACTTTGTTCAAGACGATCGGGTCATTCCTCCATTTATCATCAGATCTGCTCCATGTGTTCACTGTCCTGCTGTTCTCTAGCTGGTTACTGCAGTGCGGCTCCATCTAGTGGCACAGATGTGTAATGACAACAGAAAGTCTATTCCTTGATTATAAAACAAAGCCATTTCTGGGTCACGTAAACCAAACAATAGTACATTTTCATTTTAAAGTTCTCCCAGATGGAGGATTCAACAGAAACAAGGTTATTTTTAACCACTGATAAGTTTAACTCCCCGTTAAAAGTTTCTGCTGTTACCTCAGAAATTACCTGTTTTAATGTTCTGATTGTGGCCTCTAGATTGTTAGGATTTTGTTGGTAGACTTTTTTTATTTTTCATAAAAAAACAGGATGACATTAATGCCCTGGCAGTGGCAATAAGCTTTATTTTATTTTACATTTTTTAAGATGAGATTTACACTTAATATGTGTTACTGAAAAGTGCTGATGTTAAAAGTGTTTGAACAACAAATGTTATGACACTTTAGTTCATATGGCAGCAGAACATTTAAATAAAAGTGACCTTTACACTACTATTGAATTCTTTATTTGATTTTCCATATTTAATGCGATTAATCGTGATTAATCAGGGAAATCGTGCGATTAATCGCGATTAAAAATTTTAATTGTTGCCCAGCCCTAGAAATTATACATTACAGTAAGTTTTGTCATTTAAGTTTCTTCTAAGATTTATTGTAGATTGGTCACAGCTGTATGCAGGAAGGATCTCCTGTGTTGCAACAGATCTGAAGAAGTCTCTGACTGAAGACACTGTTGATGAATCACTCTGATGCTCAGGGTTGTCTGAGCAGTTTCTTTAAGTCAGTGGCTCTGATGCTGCTCCCCCACAGGTGACTGCAGATAGGACTGAACTCTCCACACAGACTTATAGAAGATATGAACAACTTACTGCAAACATTGAAGGACCTGAGCTTCCTTAAGAAGTAAAGTCTGCTCTGTCCCTTCTTATAAATCACATCAGTGTTACTCCTCCAGTACAGTCTGTTGTCCAGCTGAACACTGAAGTATTTATACTCCACCACCTCCATTTCCTCCTCCTACAGCCTGGAACCTTCTCCTAGCTCAGGCTGATGTTGAGATGTTCTGTAGAATCCCACATAGCTAATCTGCATAGATTTTTAGGACTCTGGGACTGACACCATCTGGACCTGCAGCTTTGTTCCTGTTTAGTATCTCCAGCTGCCTCTGAAAAGTAATCTGGGTCCAGGGAGGGTGGGAGGTCTGTTTGATTCAAGAATGAGTTCAGTTTTGCTCAACGTTCACCTCCAAACAATGATCTTGTAAGTGAAGGAAAGACCAGATTATGACCTGCCCTGCTGAGAGCAGGTCATGCTGAGGAGCTGTATGCATAAAACCAAATCCAGTGTTTTATTTTCTCTGTTCTAGCAGTTGTCAAACTGTTGAAATGTAGGAAATGTGGCAGAGAGCATTGTCTGAAAGCCAGGCAGAGACAGTTTAATGTGAAAGACCAGGAAGACAATTTGAAAGCAAGAATTTGTAAGTGCCTGGAGGTTGTTTAGGTTCATCACGTGTTTTTCTTTAATCTGAAGCTTCTGTGTATTTGCAGACGGTGACGGGAGTCTCAAGCTGCTAAGCTCCAGCTGGAACCTCATCCTCAATAAAACATCATCAGATGGTGAATCTTCTCTGGACCCTTTCTGATCGATGCTCCATCCTCGACTCCAATCAGACAGCTTTAATCTGAAAATGGAAGAGCACGTGTTCGTAAACTTTGTGCCCCACCATGGCAACTACCGTGTTATTTTGTTGTCGTTTCACCTACAAAGAAACTCGACCACCAGCCAGGCCACATGTCACTCCTCCGTGTGCTCAGGTCTCCACAGCATCACAGATTCTTGTCAGAGCCTCACTGCCGCAATGATGCCGACTGACCGCAGGAGGATAAATGGAGCTTTTCTTTTTGTCAGGATATTGAGAAGCCTGATGAACAGTGATTGTGAAAAGGTAAAAAATGACTAGCAAACACAGGAGCACTTTCTAAAAAAAAAAAAAATTATGTTTGGACTCTGCCAAGATGTTAACATATGAATCAAAGACATGCTCAGCACTGAACTTGAGTTTTGGTGCAGAATCCATCCACTTGAATAAAGGTCAACCTTGTGTATTGGCAGCTTTATCATCACTTATAGGAGATCTTATAGAACCCGTGACACATTCAAGCACAACAGAATCCATTTAATTGGCTTTTAAGGCAGCAGTTTTAAATTGGAAATCATTTTTGCTCATTCTACGAAGCATCTGAAGGTTTCTGCTGCTTCAAAGCCTGTGGTGGAAGGAAAAAAGGGCAGAAAAGAACACGAAAAGAAAAGTGGACATGACGTAAAATAAATAAAGAAAGATAGAAAACTCCTGACTGAATTTATGGTTTGATCGTGATGCAGTGCTGCTCTCTATGTGCTAAAAGACAAGGGAAGCTGTTAAAATACCCACATAACTTTATGTTTAAAGGATGTGAATGATGTGCTCTTTGAAAAGAGAAAAAGGCATGTACATGATTGTGTTTATGACGGTTGTATTAATTATTATTTTAATATATTTTGAACATATTCCTCAGAGGGAAGATGAGGCTCTTATCTGTTTTGCAGGTCACAGAATTTGTGACTATTGTCACAAGAAGATTAAAGAAAAGAAAATGAAAAACAAGCTGTAGGGGGGAAAAGACTCCAAACACAGCCTCTTTCCTTATTTCGTCCCTCTAAGCACTTTGCCGTCGCAGAACCGTCGTGCGTCAGCTGAAAACTCCTGCTAGCACAGTGGTTTCTGCGCGCGGCTGGATTACTTTGGCAGCTAGTAACAGCAGAATGGTGAAATTTCTCCCACAATCATCACTTAAAACCATCAGCAGCTTTACAAGCAATAATTTAAAACCGGGAGAGACAACTGGGAGATCCTCAGACGGGCATGACGATACGTTTTCCATCAGTATTTTTGCGGTTAAAAGAATGAAATTGAACTGATTGTTATTCAAGACACACTTTGCCAGTTCAGACTTTATTGAAAGAAAGGGAAATAAAAGGTCCTCCACATGCTTTTCTGATTAACACCCAATATTTTGTTGAATCTTGGGAACAAAAAAAGAAAAAAAAACCTTCTGTTTTAAATTGTAATAAAAATCTGAGTGTAATGGCATTGCCCTGACTGCACAACCAACCGCTCCGCGTGTCTATGGAACAAATTGACATGTTTGAGTGTTGACAGGTTGGGCACTAAACCTCAAATGGCCTCTGAAAAAGCTGAGAGAATAACAACATGCCCAACAAACTATGAGGCTCAAAAGAAACTATTTTTCAAGGAAGAACATGACTGATTTGTTCAAGATGTCTTCCAGCGCAGACTTTTTCCTCCTGAGCAGTGTGGCTGTTGTAAAAGGGATAGACTGTCCATCCGTCATGAAAATATAAAAGTCATCTCTGTTAGGGTTTGTCCTTGTAATTATCTGCTATGGAAATAGTTTTTAATGTTAGTTTTCCTCCACAGAGTCATATAAGCTGTGTTTAAGCACTGATTTCAGGCCCTTCCATGTTAAGTGGGGAAACTGAGGAAAGTGGGTGCGAGTTTCTGCCTGTTCACATGCTCTTTGTCGTCATACAAAGCTGCTGTACCTGTATTCAAAACGAAATTAACCTTGTGGTGATCTGATCAACCCAAAGGAACGTTCTCCTGTTGTAGTCTGTGTTGACTTAGTTTCAGATGTTTCTGCAGAAACGTACCTGCTGTTTGTATTTCCACCTGTCATCTCTCCCTCTGTTTATTATGTTTTTGCCTCCCAGAGTTTTGTTGTAAATGCTGACTGTAAAGTTGGTTTTCATTGTTCCTTTCCTTCTAGCGTTGATCAAAATGAAAATCATGCTGCCGAATTTACAATTGTATTTTTTATTAAAGAATTAATTATTTTCTACTTATTTTTCTTCATAATTTTTTCTGAGCTCTGCACACTGCCCAGATAGATAACAGATTGTTATTAATATTAGACAGCTTATCAACCCTTTCAGTGCTACCTGAGGCATGCGTTTATATGTGGACAGTTGTCAACTGAAACACAAAAATCAGTGATTCTTACGTTCATTTAGACTTTTATTTCTTTGGAGACAGTATAAACCCAGGCCGTATGTGTTTTCTCATCAGCTTCAATTCTCTCATTTCAAGCTTGCAAACCATTGCAGAAAAAAGTTGCTCCAGTAGTAATTTAGTGTTTATAACGTATATTGTCAACTGTCAACAGTCAACAATTGTCAACAATTGATTGTAACGCCAATTTGGCACAAAAAGAAAATGGTATGCATGAAAGGCTGATGTTACATCTAGTCTAGGGATGACCTTGATGTAATATGAGGAGCACGTCATGACTCTTCCAGTCCCAAAGAAAGGCCAGTTACATGGTAGGAATCAAACACTATTTTCTTCTTAGTGAACATTACCTCCAACAACAAACTTTCTTTTTGACTGCTCCCTATTCAGGGTCGCCACAGCAGAGTAATCTGCGTGATTGATTTGAAACAAGATGCTCTTCTTGACACAACCAGCATTCAAACCCAGATCACCTGCAAGGTGGGTGAAAGAACTACCCATAAGCCACCCGGAGGGCTACCTCAAACAACAAACAAAATATTGCTAATACTCCTAAATACCATAATAAAAAAAATGAAATACAAAAGAAAATTGTCACTAGGTGTATAAATACACTTTCAGCTACTATGCTACGCTAAGCTAGCTGGGACTTTTTCAGATGTGGCTATTGGATTCGGGAGGAAAAGTATAAACTCTCATATAATTGTGTGATTGACTGTAAATTCCCCAAAGTGTTGTTGTATCCCTTTAACATTAATATATTTTGTTCAATATATTCACACATTGGGATCCACTAGTTTACTCAGAGTCTCTCCCAGATATCTTAATTTCTCACCAAATCTCTTAGAGTCCAACCACACGATGTGGGAAAACTCATTTTAGCCTTTTGTCTCATTTTTTTCAGTTACTACCCACAGTTCATGACCATAGGTGATAGTAGGAACAAAGATCGACCAGTAAACGGAGCCTCACCATTTGGATCAACTCTGTCTTCACCATAATAGGCCAACACAAATTTCACATTACTGTAGATGCTGCATTGATAGATAGGGCTGTTGGGTTCCCAATGCATTCGTTCCTCAACTTCTCCACTTGAGGCAACACCTCCTCCCAAACCTGAAGAGCGCAATCTACCCTTTTCCAACAGAATCATGATCTCAGATTTGGAGGTGCCACTACTTCACACTCTGCTGTGAACGACTCCACTTCAAGATGAAGATCACAGTTTGAGGAAGCCAACTCTACCTAACCAACCACAAAAAGTAGAGACATAGGTCACCAATTTGAATCCCTCCCTGCTCCTTAGCTGAGCCTGGAAATTCTGTCCATAATGATTATGAACAGAATTGCGATAAACGGCAACCATGACAGAGTCCCACTCTCACTGGAAACAAATCTGACTTAGTACTGGCAATGCAGGCCAAACTCTTGCTCCGATGGTACAGAAACTGAATAGCCTGTTGATACTTTTGAACAGATTCTCTTCTTTAGCATCCCTGAATAGTAGGGCTGGGCGATTTTATCGATTCTGCGATATAAATCGATAATTTATTTCCCAGAGAGTATCGATTTTTCAGCCGCGGGTATCGATATTCTAAGCTCCCTTCAGAACCCCCGTGTCCCGCACGGGTGCTCTTCCTGCAAAGTGCAGGAAGAGCCATTAAGTCCTCCAGCAGCTAGTGTTGCTGTAGAGCATTTCTAACCAGTTATCCAGAAGCAGAAGAAGTTATCTTCTTCAGCTGAGCCAGTCAGGAGGATGGCGGCGAGTATAAATCCAGCGCCTGCGTGCTTAAAAGCAGATGTGTGGGAGCAGTTCGGGTTTAAAAAGAAAAAGGAAAGCGAAGATTTAGACAGAAGTGTGGCGGTTTGCAAGCTGTGTCACACAAACGTGAAGTACTCTGGAAATACCACCAACCTGCGAGGCGAGCCCACCTGAAACGTAACCACCCGGACAAGCTAATGCTAACTGAGAGCTAGCCAAACTTTATTTGACCGTATTCAGTGGTTCAACGCCACAACGGAGAGGTACAATCACGAACTAGCTAAACTTACTAAACTTATCTCTTGTGTTTTTCCACTTCCTCACTGTCTCGGCCGTATCCAGAGCCACATTCATCGCTATCTCCCTCCATGAATTACTAGAATATGTGCTGTCTTTGTAGCGTGAAGAACAAGAATCGTACAGATGTGGGTACTTCCTCATTTCTTCGATGACGTGGATGTAGAATTGACCAATCAGAGGCCTCCTTTCTCTCCTCGCTGTCTGCAGTCACCTACCCCACTGCGCAATTTATGGTTCAGAAGACGTCTATTTGACGTCTTTTTGCGACGTCGGAATCACGTTTCGAAAAGGTGCAGAATGAAATGTTTTTTTGACGTCTTTTTCCGACGTCGTGTGGACGTCTTTTCCCGACGTCGTGTGGACGTCTTTCCCCCGACGTCGTGTGGACGTCTTTCCCTCGACGTCCTGTGGACGTCTCGAAAAGGTGCAGAATGAAATGTTTTACGTCTTTTCCCGACGTCGTGTGGACATCTTTCCCTCGACGCTTTATGGACCTCCACTTCCATTCATCCGGGGCTGGATTAACGTCCACTAACTACCTTCATTAAAGTGTTAAAAACTGGACTATTCTGTAATTTACTCTAAGGTAGCAAACTAGAAACCAAACCAAATTTACATTGCAATTTCTTTTAAATGTAACAATTCTGTAAAATTAACACATTCAGTAAAATTATAGCATTACATGCAGTGCAAAATAATATAACCATTACCCGTGTTGCAACAGTTGATAGCTCACAGAATTAGGAAGAAAGGCAAAAAACAACTTTATTAATATTGATTCACACTATTTACATATTAACATTTGTCATACTATACAGAATTTACATATTAAAAATGATTAAGACTACACATTTACAAATTAACAATGATTTAAACTATTTACATAATCTCTACACTACGTACCACATCATCTGCATATGAACCACAAGTCCGGTTAAACTAGGTGTTGAGGCCTCCACTTCTGGCTGGTGCATGTTTGAGGTGGTCGGCCACGACTTGTTTTACTTCTGCCTCCGTCGCCAGGGGGTAGGCCTTCATGACAGCATCTAGAAAAAAGTTGTGGATTGTCACCATGTCCCTGTAACTGAACTCTCGTAGAAAACTTCTACAAAAATAAATATTAGCTTACAATTAGCATACAATTAGCTTAGCAATATTAGCAAGCTGGCTTCAAATGAGAATCAAGAGGAGCACCAAGATTGACAGTTCAAAGCATCTTGTGGGATTTAATACCACGTAAAAGACATTTAGCAGAAAAATCCTAACTCTTTTAGTTTGATATTACACACTTAGAAAAGAATGAAAACTGTTTTGATAGTTACCGCTGAACACCGAGCCGCGGAGGCACCCATCACTGCGAAGAACGGCAACACCCCCATCATGGCTTTGGTATGCTCCGCTGCAGGCTCTCCCTTTGATATCTAAGTATTCACGTTTCAGAGACTGAAAGATGAAATGATGGTGGGATGTTGAAGGGTATGTCGGGGCAGTACTAACCTGAAAATTATGTTTTCAATATTAAAACCAACGAATGGGAGGAAAAAATACAAACACAAATGTTTAATTACATTATATGAATATAATTTTCATTTAGCCCCGTAATTTGTACGAGAACCCTCAAAATACTTACATTTCCAGTAATACTCTTTAAACACATTCAGCATGGACCAGGGTTTTACCTCGCAGCAGAGGGTGTTTTACAGTCAGCTGTGATATGCAACAACGTGGAGTCTGAGATAATTTGAGTCTCATATCGTGGTCGACAGCGGTGTCCAGATGAGTCCACTTAAGGACGTCGATATAACGTCGAGATGAGGTCCGATCGGCGGTGTGCGTGTGTGCGGCGGCGCGCACAATGCGGGAGCCTCTCCCCCGCAATAAAAGTGGGGATAAAAGTTCATTTCTCAGGCGGGGAAAAATCACATTGGGCATAAGGTGTCTGGAACTTGGTGACCACTTGTGGACGTCAATATAACGTCCACTTGTGGACGTCAATATAACGTCGAAATGAGGTCCTCGTCGGACCAAATCACTTCCAGTGTCTGCGCGTGTTTAAGCGCTTCCGTGCGGACTCAGAAGCGCACTGTGCGCGCGCACAGTGCGGGAGCCGGTCCGTCGCAAATGTCGAAAAAAGGTCCAATAATGACGTCTACATCTCGACCTATTATGCACGTTGAGCCGACGTCTATATCTGGTCTTTATATGACGTCCAGATTCTGAACGTCATAGCGACGTCTAAAAAGGGTCATATTTTGACGTCGAAGTTTCGACCTATTTTCTACGTTCCATAGACGTCGAGATCTGGTCTCTGACGGACCGACCTAAAACTGACGTCATCTGCACGTCTTTTCGACCTGCAATGTTTGGTGGGACCTTTCAGTTCAGTTAATTCAAACAAATTGGAACACTCACAAGATGTCACCAAAATCACTTTGTCTCATTAAAATCTTTCAGAAAATGATGTAAATGTATTGTTAGAAAAATATCGATATAATATCGTATCGTGAGCCAGATGTATCGTATCGTATCGCGAGATTAGTGTATCGCTACAGCCCTAGTGAATAGATCTTACCAGGGAGGAAACACTTTCTGGTCCCGCTTCTTAAAAGAGATAATCACCACTCCCAGTCTGCCAATCCAGAGGAAATTCCCACCACGTCCACGTGATGCTGCAGAGATGTCCCAACCAAGACAACCGTATCACATCTAGAGTCTTGAGAAACTCGGGGCAGAATTCATCCACCCTTGGAACCAGGCTCCGGTGGAGCTTTTTAATTACCTCGGTGACCTCAGTGACCCAGTAATGGACAAGCCCACCTCACAGACTCGACCTCCTCTGTAGAAGACTTGTTGGTGGAATTGAGAAGATCGTTAAAGTATTCCCTCCACTGCCCAACATCATCCCCACTCAAGTTGACGGCTCCCCATCCTCACTATACACAGCTAACTGACAGTTTTCCTGAATGTTTTCTAGGCCAATTGAAAGTCTCCTTCTATGGCCTCACTGAACTCTTCCCATACCCAAGTTTTTGCCTCAGCAACCAACGATAGATCTGCCGGTACCTGTCGACTGATTCCAGAGTCTCACAAGCTAACCAGGCTCGATAGGTCTTGTCCCTTAGCCTGACGGCCTGCCTTGCCCATGGCATCCACCACCGGTGCAAAGAGCTGCCTTGACAGTGGAGGCATGACGAATGGTCCATTTAGTCAATGTATCCCACCTCCTTCAGGAATTGGTTGAAGTTCTGTTGGCAGTGGAATTTAAAGATCTTTCTGACAGGTTCCACTGCCAGACCTTCCCTGCAAACCCTTGCTACACACTGGAGTCTGGCATCCTCCGCCGCCATCTGATCCTACTCCATACCAAGTAGTGATCAGTTGACAGCTCAGCTCCCGTCTTCACCTGTGTCCAAAACATAAGGCCACAAATCTGATGCCACAACAATAAAGTCGATCACTGTCTCAGGTGGGGAAGTGCAGGAGAGGCTGGAGGAACTGGAAAAAAAAGTCACTTCATATTACTGTTGCAACAGAGTGGTACTGCAGCTAATGTTGCAGTTCATAGAAAGTTCACTTTCTACACGTACTAGTTTAGTTCATAGTTCACAGAAATTAAAATGAACTAGTTCAGTTCACCATTTTCATTTTTAGCTTTATTTTTCTTATTTGTTTTTTAATGATACTGCGAGCAATTATTTGTCAAAATGATTGCCACTGCCCATATACTCCACCACCACAAACAGCAATTATTTTATCCATTTTATCTGTTGAAAACTATGTGTCCCATTCAGAATCTTTATCCAACCAGGGTTCACATTAGCATTAAAGGGACAGCCCATGTAAAACTGTAATGCTTGTTTTAAACATTTGATGACGCAATTGTTAGCGTGACAGAAGCGACAGCCCATGTTGCCATGTTTGATTACTTTCCTCAGGTACATATCAGGCTCGTTTGTGGTGTATTTTAAATGAGGTTCGCTGGAAACCTGGCACAGTTTTGACCGTGCGTGAACTTTAAAAAAGAGCGTTGTTCACAACTGCCCAAATGAACTTCAGTTCACATTCGCACAAAAATATGAACTAGTTTGTGAACTTTCCTTCAATGAACACGTTCAGGTACAACACTGACAGCAGCACTGACAAGCTTGGGATGAAAGTGAAGGATCTCTATCTGGCTTCTCTTGGCTACAGGTCCTGAAATGTTTCTGTAACAAGACATACTTTTATACATGTTTTACATGGTTACCCAAAACAAATTTCAAATTTTTGTAAAATGACAAAATAATTAAACAAACTAAACAAAACTTTTTTAAGCTATACTTAAAATATCTGCTAGGGTTGAAACAGAAGGGAATGAAATAATAACCTAAAAAATGATGACATAGTTTGAAATGCAGTGTTCCAGCCTGAACAACCGGCAGAGGTTGAGCTTTCAGAGTGGAATTCATCATAAATTCATCACAGATTTTGCTTTCAATCTGAACTTTTTAATGAGCAGGACAAGAGACAGGAGAAGAGAACAGGAGGAGCAGAGGTGATGAGGAGAGTAACAGATGAGACAGGTGGACGAGTGAGGCTGAGGAGGATGGCAGGTAAGTCATAGATGAACACAAAAGAAGTAGAAGCTTCTTTTATAAATGTATTTTGATTGTCTTTTCGGGGAGTCCATAAGGTTTTCCATATTGTTCCTTATTGCACTCTTTGAGTGCATATTAAGCTTTAATAATGACTCTTCCTCACTTACGTGTGCTATCTTATCTTGAACCATGTCAAATAAATGAATAAAACAGTTTTTTTCTTCTTCTTTCTATCTATCTGAGCCAAAAAGCTCATCTTAAATATTTTACCTGAACAGGTAGTCATGTTCGTACTCATACGGCAGGTGTTGCTGCACTTCATTATGATAGGTTTCTAATTATCAGCAGGTCGGCTTGTTTTAAACTCTGCTACCTTGTGCCTCTCCTGGTAGAGGTTGGTTATTATGGAAACGAGCTGGTTGTGTGTGTTGGGAAGTCAGTGCAGTTTTACAGCTTCATCTGCAGAACTTGACATCCCATCAGAGCTGTTCACGATGTGCAAACACGAGCTAATTTGGCCAAATTAGTAAATCTGACCATAATCTCTATTCAAGTAAATATTTTCAACGTGATGTGTGAGGACAATATATCGACAACACATTTCTACATTGACAGCTGGTTTATGACAAACTAGAATTCTGCTATTGCTTTGTAGGCCGTGATATATTTGACAGTCTTTGTTAAACATCGTTTTCCTTCAATGAACACCAAACAGAGAAAACTTGGCCTCATGTTGTCAATAGTTGAGCTCATCACAACACAGTCTTCCATCTGTCAGCACTGCTGTCACCCACAAATCAGACTGCATGTTATTTTCATTTCAGCAGTCTCTTTCAGGATCGTTTCCTTTACATTATTGACATTATCGTCAGCAAAATTTAAAGGAGATGCTGAAAATCTGCTACCAAATCATAATCTCTGACATAACTCAACCCTGTCATTATGTTTGGGGTCACCTAACTCTGATATTATGGCATCACACAGACCCAGATCAGAGTAAAGCAGCTTTCTCATCGTTTTCCAACTCAATTTCACATCACGCTGCAGTTGCTTTACCTCTGCTTACTACGCCTGTTTGAGAAAAGGGCACATCCTGCAGAAGAAACAAATGGATCCAAGTTCAAATGCTAAAGCCACGCTGTGAAACCAGCCTTAACTGGCTATTTACTGAACACAGAGCAGGGGGGATACTTGTCTTTCAGAAATACGGCCTGTGTAGAATTAGAAAAGAACAAGCAAAAAGCTGTAGAGCATAAGACGTTGTGTCATGTTCTTATGATTAGCATTATTCATCTGGGGAATCTGAGAGCACAAGAATGTCTCTGTCAGGAATTTAAGACATTATATCAACCTTTAGTTGGTGTTATAAGGAAATCACTGAAGTCCATAGTTTACTATTCCGACAAAAAATATTGAGTTCATCTATTCAGTTGATGTTGGTCTGACTTTTTTTTTTAGTATAAGTCAACTGAAAACTTTTATCCAGGAGTCTCTTATCAGTAATTTTTCTATTTACACACCTTGAAGCACTTAGATAAACTGTAATTCCCTGTCAGGTTGGTGTTTATAGCACGTTCAGTTGCTGTTCAGTTTAATGCATTAACTTTATAAGTGAGTAAAAGTGTCTTTCCACAGCTCTTATTGGCAGAGTGTGTGTAAGAGAGAGAGAGTTGTGACAGATCGATCCGAGTCAATTAGTCCGTGTTTATGTTTGTGATCATTGACGCTCTGCGGCCTTGAGAAAATAAACCCCAGACATCACATGCGTTGACTGCATTGATCCCCCACAGCTCATCAATCCATTGACTTTCATGTTGTGTATTCGTGGGCTGCAACACCACAAATAGTTTCCGATTAGTTCTGTTCTAAAGATGGCTTATTTGTTTATTGGCTGCAATTTTGAAAAGACATAATTTGGTTATTAAAATATAAAAAGTTATGAAATAAAACTGAACAATCTGGCTGGGTGGTGTCCTGCGCAGAGGAAGTGCTAAACTTTCAGACTCACAAGCACAAATCATCTTTGATCCTCTTCCTTTCCTCATCAATCGCCATTCCTTTTCTCCTCTGCATGCAAACATGCACAACCCTGGTTTACTTTTGGACACAGAGAACTCTTGCTTAGTAATGAGAGACCCATCTGGGCCTTCATTCATCGTTGTGGTGTGTGTGTGTGTGTGTGTGCGCAGGATCACTATTCAATCCCAGGGCAAATTATTAATGTCTGGCCCTCCAGTTGTTTGGGGTTCTAGAGCAGGAAGCTCACAGGAGTCCCCAGAGAAATTATTGTAAAAAAATAAGAGGGTAAATAAAAAAAGGAAGGGAGAAAAAGGAGAAGCTGCCAAAAAAGAGCCGAGCAGCCAATAGCTTATAGGGAGATATCTATTTATACATGTGTGTGAGCGTGTCTACAGTTCGCTTTATAAAATATGGTTTCAAAAACCCCCCTTTCCTCTTTTTGTGTTTCTTTCTTTAATTCTTAAAAAAATATATATACTTTTTTCTCTCTGTGTCTGTCACTTTTTTCCCCTTTCTCACCATCTCTTTTGTTGTCGGGAGTTGAAATTTCAGCTCAGAGTTGAGCGTGCGCCACCGCACAGACACAAACCGAATATGCACGATGGTTCGGCCGGATGTGGAGCAGAGAAAGGCAGAGTGGTGACAGGATGATGGGAAAAAGGAAGATGCACAGGAGTGACATCTGAGAAGTTTCAGCAGAGGGAGAACAATAACAGTGGAGAGAGATTGACTGGCTGCTAGAGAGGGGAGGGGAGGGTTGCTGCACAACATGCATCTTCCATAATATTTCCTTCACTTTCCATTTCTGTCTTGGCTTTATAGAGTATTTGCTTAAAAACATTTTTTCTTTTTGTTTGATTGCAAACTGTACATTGATATATTTTGAGATTTTATTTAATCCTGCACAAAATGGATATATAGAAAAATACGATACTAACACAAAAGCACTATGGGATGCAGTATACAAGCTCAACTGGTCAGTTGTGTGCTGAAAGTTTTCCCAAAACAGCAGACCATATATATATATATATATATATATATATATGATATATATATATATATATATATATATATATATATCTATATATATATATATATATATATATATATATATATATATATATATATATATATATATATATATATATATATATATATATCTTTAAGAGTCGTTGGGCATCTCACAAAAAGTGAAAGAACCGACTCACTGCTTTAATCATGTCCTGGATCTGGTCCTCCCCTATAGTATAGAAACCCATCACCTGTTAGTGTCGCTGCTGAATTCTCTTCTCTCTGACCATTATTTAATTACATTCAAGTTCAGCATTTGCGGCGTTAAAACAGAAAATGAAGCATGTCATTACAGCAGATGCCTTTCTGAAGATGCTCTCATCTCCCTATGGTGGAATATGAAAGAATAGCTGAGGGCAGTGAGCTGAGGTCCACACTAGCGTTTCAACTTCGTATTGGAAAAGTTGTCCGTCCACACTACAGCTCCAGAAATACATGTCACATAACAACATGCTTGCAGTGTTTTATTCTCCCTTTCGTCATACCTATGCAGTTTTACATTGAGATGGATAAGAGCCGATATGGACATCTTAAAGTGGTAATCTAATTTTAATCTCTGGTAACTCTAGAGCAGCTTTGCACCCAGCATAACTCCAAAATCCCATAACAACAACTTCACCATGTGTGCTTTGATCATTAAATGAATATTGTAATTATTTGGGTTAATTCCAATTCCTCCCCTAACCCTCAATCTCAACCCTTGCCCTTAACCCTCAATTTTTGGCCCTCAATCTTAACCCTCGCCCTTAACCCTCAATTTTTGGCCCTCAATCTTAACCCTCGAAAGTAGTTGTAAGGGTTATCTTGTGACTTAGAAATGGGACACCCCTTGAGTGCAGTTACACCTTCAAACTGAAATGTATCAGAGCCGTGTTGTCTCTGTATTCCCTGAAATGACACAGGGATAACATTGAAAAGAGCACTGTATATTCTCTAAATAATATTAGCAAATAACACAATAGAGGATACATTATTCAGTCCTCCGTCGCTACACAACAAGGTATACAAGTAACGTGAAGCCGGCCGGGACCGCCGGTCCAGCAGCAAACATCGTAAAGTGAAAAAAATTAATGTTACGCAACAACAATGTTAATCCATGAAAAAAGTCTCAAACAAAGACAAGAAGATAGTTTCGTAACATTTATATCTTTAAGAACTATGAAGATACTTACATTTGTAGCTATCTTTTTTTTTGGCGAAATCCTTTTCAAATATGTCTTGGCTAAATTACCCAGTGCCTTCTGGGTAGCCCTTACTCCCAAGGGTGGTGCCGGAAAATCTCAATTTTGAGGGCGATACGGCCCTCAAACTTGTCCCTCAATTTGACTTTCTTAGAATCGGGACAGCACTTGCACTTAGCGGGAGCGCACATTTTTGAGATTGAGGGTTAAGGGAGGAATTGGAATTCTCCTTTTATGAATGAGTGAGGCTCTTCCAGAAAACAAACAGGACAGTTACCAAACAGTTACCAACATAACACAGACAGTGACTTGCAGCTTCCATAATAGGTTCACAAGTTTCTAGCGCTGGAACAGTATGGATGTTCAGCTTCAGTCTTTCTCCAGTTCTCCATGAAGTGTTGTGCAAAAAAAACAAAAAAAAAAAACAAAAACCAAATGCGTTTGCTCTCTTGCTGACCTGAAGAACAACAACGAAAAACTCATTCATTTTTACCAACTGAAAACACATTTTCTTTGAGACGCATTTAGAAGAAAGTGCAAAATGCTTTGTAGGAGGTAGCCTAGTGGATCTAGTGGGCCAGAAAACATTCCTGATCTCAGTTGGCTGGCTGAGGAATATAAAGATGTGTAGCATGTATGTAACATAGAGCTGTCCCTCTTCACTTCAGACTTGGCACCTCTCACTGTCTCACACTGTTATTTTCCTCTTCTGTTCACTCTGAGAAACTAAATCGAAGCAGATTAGTTTTTGTTTTTGAAGTCAATAGTGCCCTAAACCTAAGTACTAAATACCAATGAAGAACTTTTATCAGTTCCTGAGTGGTCAGTCACAGTGTTGATGAGCTTCGGGATAAATTGTGCATCTATTCATGTAATCTAGATTAATTCCAGTAATCCCCTGAAGATGTTGAACCTGCTGCCATGAGATAATTACATTTGATGCACGAGCATACTTGCATTCTGCACTCTCCAGTTATGGCCAGACTTCCTGAAGTGTAATCTACCTGCCTCCATGTCCTCATCGTGTCACGGTAGCAAACTTATCATCATACAAAATAGGCCTGAAGTCATTAACTCCAGACACAGTCAGCATTGGTTGGAAGCACTTTAATTAATATTACTAATTTATGTTATTAATGATCTTTGAGGCATCTGGTTAACAGTCACAGCTCCCCCGGTGCACGGCAGAAGCCTGACACCTAAATTAAATCCCATTCTTCATCGGCAGAAAAGTGAGTAGTAAAAAAAAAAACAGAATGACACAGGTTATTGTGAAATATTTGCAACCATTTACTCCAGTGGGAGTCGCCGAGAGGAACAGCTAGAACACTGAATGTGAGTAATGTTTGCACAAACCTTTATAGGTAAACCCACCTTTCTGTGGTAATTATCTTTGTACAGTTGAGAACAAAAGTAGAAGAATTGGGTAATGCAGTGCTTCTCCTTTTTTGGTCATTACAATGATGCATGACGCATTTAGCAAGAATTTACATAATGATAAAAAGAAAAACAGACTATCAACAGGCAGTAAAACATGGAAGCGGTTCTATTATATGAGGCTTTGTGGTGTGTTGAGAGTATCAGATGAAAAATGGAATTACAAGTTTACCAAGGACAATGAGGGTGAAGGTCAAATTACAGCACATTGGACAATTTGGGGGGGGCAGACTGATGCAATGCACTTCCACATTGGTGCAAGAAATTGTAGCCAAAAATAAGATCCTCAAAATTATTATTTTTCCCCCTGGGAGATACAGTATGATTTCAAAATGCAAATATGTGGTTGCTTCATGATAGTTGATCATGAAAGAGTTCTAGTAGGAAATTATGCATAAATGGTGCCAACAATACCTTAAGCCCAGTGAATGCCACTATATAAAAAAAGCCAGAATCACCAGTCTAAGACAAAACTCACTGATTAAGCTACCAGAGTAGAGTTTTAAAAAATCAAAAAAAAAAAAAAAAAAGCTTTCTATAGCTCAATTGTGAATTTAATCCTACCTTTGATGTTTTGCAATCATGAATCAGAGTCTGGTGGAAAACTCATCACTTCTTGCAATTAAAAGTCTTTGTGACAAATCAAGATCATTTTACATCAGGCCTTTATTTATTTCTTTTTTAGTGGTAGTAGTGTACAAAAACAGGTGATACTAAGCCAGCATCTTTATTCTGATGTTCTGGATGATTTCTGAAGTGATTTGGATTTGTGATTTTTGTGGTAATTATATTCCTTAGAGGACTTAATCATCCACATCTAGCAGGCTGCACCTGAAGTTTAGTTTACTGCAGTCACCCACAGTTTAGCGAATGCTCCACAGAGGAGTGGACAGGGTGCCTCATGGCTGTTGTCAATCGATAGTATTCACTGACATTAGAGATCCGTGGGTCAAGTTTCACAGCACAGCGCTAGTTATTCATTCGTGTTGATTGCAGTATTGTGTTCTCAAGTTACTGACATTCGTTATCAAAAATTGATGAAAATCAGATAAATGCACCCAAATCGCACCAGAATGGCAAAAGAAAAAAGCAGAGGTATGTGGAAACTCTCGAATGCCCAATCTAAGTCTTCCACATGATCCAAAAGGACTTACCCTGAAATCTACAATTATATGTTTCATGACAAAATTCAATTCAATTTTATTTGTATAGCGTGTCTTTTACAATGTCAACTTGTCTCTAGGTGCTTTACAGAGACCCACAGCATGACCCTCGAGCAAATATCATTCACTGACAAAAGTGCCAATACTTTGGAGAACTGAAGATCTATAAGTCTCTGGAGGCTTCAAGATCAGTTTGTGTGCGGCTGGATGAAGGTTGGAGGCTCCATTTGATCAGCAGGACATCGTGGCTGTAGGAAAGGTTTGCTGAAATTCTTTTATTTATTTGAGCAAGCCGATTGTTTCTAAAAAAAAAAAAAAAAAGGCTCATCAATACATTTAGTCTGGGCCTACATGTTTCAGAGTCCAGGCTCCCTTTCATCCACACTATCAGTAGAAATGAGTGATGTCTGTCCATTGTAGTGATGGTGATATTACCAATCTGTATGGGATCCATTTGCTTTCAGTGGTTGGTCACCTAATTTAATTTGAAAACAACTCTGATCAGTTCTGAATGTTTTCTGAATGAATTAGACACAGTATTAGACACTAGGCTAGGCTAGGCTAGGCTAGGCTAGGCAGTGATGTCCGTCTATGTAATCTTTCCCAAATTTATTCTGAGAAAAATTAAATCAAGAACCAAAAGCTACAGAAACAGAAATTATTTTTCTTACATTTAACGAAATGGTCAGAACACACTTTAGAATAATCAGTGAAAAAATGAAGTTCCATGCTTCTCGTCTATGTCTGTTGGGTTCTCCAGTCTCTGATCCTTCATGTACTCCAGTTTCAGGGAATCTGTAGAAACCTCGTTTCACTGATGGATCCAATCTGTATCTGTTCTTGCACCTATGAACAATGTATGTGGCATTTTAGCCACTTTAATAGTGATTTTAGTCTCAAAAAGTTCAGTTTGGTGCAGAATGTCAGTAACTCTCCACTACACACACACACACACACACACATACACAACAAAATGGCTGAAGGCTTGTAACCTGGAAGTTGTGACATCATGCAAATGCCTAAATGATACAAACAACCCAAAACAATTACTTTTGAGGAAAGCAATTGTGAATAGCTAACATGATGAAACTTGGTGAGTTGTGAGAGTTGTGAACCACCATTTATGTCTACCTTGCAGTTTGATAGCATCCCTGGGTCCATGTAATTAGTTTATGTCTATAAGTTGAACTTGTTTCCAATGCAATTCATTATATTTACCTCCTACTCATGTGCCAAAGTATTTCTTCTTTTTGGTTTTCCTGATGTTTTGTTTACTAAAATGCTTTAATGCAAAAATAACAACTGCTACCAGAGGTTTGCCAAACAAAAGTCAGTGGAGAAAGATTTTTTTTTCTCTTTACAACAGCCTCAAACATGTTATTAAAGCTGATTATTTAAAACCGGTTTGTTTTAATCTGTATCTGAACACACTGCATTCTGTGCTAACAATTCAGCGTTACTAAATATTCTTTAATCATCACTATAGTTTAGTTTTTTTTCCCTCCCACTCTCCTTTTCATTTTTGTTTACTTGTTCTCTTCTTGGGGTCTTCAGCAGTCAGTAAAAGTACAGTACATTGTGTTAAGGCCTTAGATCAATAAGATGTAGGGCGAGGATACTGCTTAGAGAAGTCCACCAGAACCAGAAACGTGGGTTGTGTTTTGTCATTGAGACACAGCAGTAATAAATGGCCAGAGAGAAAACATCAATTAATCATTGTAGCGATGACTAGAGGTAACCTTTCTTTGTCAATGACCCCATGTGCTTGTAGGTTATGAAAGAATTATCTAACCTTTAACAACTAATGAACCTCACCGCCTCATTTTTTTCCCCTTTTCCTTTAGCGCCGGTCCATTATGTGTTTTTACAGTTTCCTCATTGTAGTCATAACGTTAACTCACGCTGAAATTAATCTCCCACAAGGGCTTTAAAGTCACATGATGTAATCAAATATACCCAGATGCTGCGGACCATGTCCTTTCGACCAACATAATAAAACACGTATTTCTAAACAAGAGTTGGGAGATCCAAGATGAGATCCCAGATGAGATCCAAGATGGCGGCTCCGGCGGCTAGATTAGACTGTCAGATAGGAATCGTGAAAGTTTACTTTCACTCGCACATTCGCACATGAAAAGTAACATGCGGCAAGATTAAAATGCATACATATCTGGCTTTAAAAATGTTTTTGCCAAGTTATGGCACTATCCTTTCATTTGTATCCAGACAGCTGTTAAAAAAAAAAAAGAAAAAAAGCAGTCAGGGGTCACACTCATTTTAGACGGACTGTTTGATGACAACAGAACAAATAATTTACATTCTTTGGGACATTTTCAGACCAGTTGTACATTTGGTGATCATCCCAAAATTAAATACAGATTTGGGTTGAAGTCTAATTGATGGAGGTGTTCATGTGTTGGAAATCAAAATCTAGATCCTGGGCCAGATTACCAACAGCTAACAAAAAGTCTTCTTCAAAGTCTATACTGGAATCTGAAAAAAATGTCCAAAGTTGTCCACTGGAGATGATAAGTTTGATGCAACAGTTTTTTTTTTTTTCCTTCAGCAAAGACACAAACCTTATTCTGCTTCTGGACCAGTCTGATATCTGAGATGTTCTCACGGGCCAACTGGAGTGGTGTCATGTTACACTTCCTGTGCATATCTGGGTCTGCTCAGGAAACCAGTTTGGGCCAGTTCAGTTGAGCCAAGCTGATGTCTTGTTGTCCCATGAGCCTTTAGGGAGCCTACTGTACATTAAAAAAAAAAAAAAAAAATCTATATGGAAATCTTTTTTATTTTAAGTTCCTGGGTATGCAATAAAACAGATTTTGTTTCACAGCTGATGATACAGAAATATTTTCATTTCTTTCATATTTCTTGACGGATGATACATTTGATATTATGGTTCACAATGTATCGTTTTACAGATCATACAGGGTTAATAAGGTTTTAGCAGTTTTTTCTTTTCCCTCAATCCAACACATGGACTGACTGACGCATCCATCCTCTGCAGGTAGTTTCAGACAGCATGGGGGTGTGGTCGACGTCATCGTCTTACAAAAAAAAAAAAAAAAAAAAAAGTTATATGTATTTAACCAGGTCCTAAAGGAAAAGCACACAAAATGGAGCACTCTGTGTTTAAGATCTGTCTGCAGAAACCTGTCTGTGCCTCGTGGTGGTAAGAATCATGCTTGAGGCAGGTCAGAGTGTCTCATCATCGCGCCTCTGTGAGATGTGGGTGTGGATGGACAGAGTGGATGCAATTCTCAGCTCAAGAGTTTTATATCAAAGACCAGGCCACGACCAACCCATCTTTTTTTATGTGTAGCAATTTGGATACAGGAAGAGGAGAAAGTAATATGAAAACTATAGACATTTATTCTTGTTACCACACTAGCCACGTGTTATTCCGTTGTGATTACCGAACCCGTCATGTATGTCTTTACTTTGACCAGTCAGTTTTGTGCTTGTTTGTCCTGCTCAAAAATGCTTCACTGATATAGTTGCAGCATCCTTCAACATATTAAGTTACTTGCACCTGAGCTCATCAGTCCATTTTATTCCCTTCAAGATGCCTTTTATTGCTTTGTCAAGTGATTAATTGAGCCAACCTGTGAAGACAGAAGTCGACCTCTATGGTTAGGGTTAGGGGTCACCTTTGACTGCTTGGATGAAAGGAAATTGTTGGCAGAAGATTATGTGACAAAATGATTTTCAAAGTAGAATGTGCACACACAGAGGCTTCCTTTCACCATGTCCACTGGTTACGTTTACTCTGCCAGTTCAGCAACTACTGGTAAAACTGAGTGCTCCCCAGTTCCACTCCTGAGTGGAATCTAGACTTTGTCTGTGATATATGATCTGGGCTCACAGGTACTAACGTGCGTGGGCAGATCAGCAGTTTTAACAAAAGACCCCACATAACAACATATGCAACTCCTGAATAAATACAGTAGTTTTTAACACAGTGATTTCATGCAAACTAACCTCCGGCCTTCCAAAATTGCTTCAAGAGACAACTCATCATGTGTTGACAATGTCGCTCCTCTCTCCATCAGCTCATTATCACCCACGGTTAACCCCACATCCTTCATGCTGTTGAACACTCGCTCACTTAATAACAAGGCTCTACTCATCAATGACACCATCACTGACAGAAATATTGACATCACTTGTTTGACAGAGACTTGGCAAAATCAACTGGACTTCCTCACACTCAATCAGGCAACACCCCCAGGTTATGTTTACATCCAAAAGCCTCGGTGTACTGGGCGTGGTGGTGGGCTGGCGGTCATTCACCGTGCTGAAATTCTGCTAAGGGAACTCCCTGCTCCCAAGACCACCTCTTTTGAATGCACCATTTTCACACTGGCAGGGTCTGTTCCACTCCTGGTGGTCCTCATCTACCGCCCCCCCAAGCCCTCCACCATCTTCTTGTCTGAGCTCGCTGAGCTCCTCACCTCTACTTGTGCCATGTCTCCGTCCACACTCCCGCTTGGAGACTTTAACATCCACGTTGACTCCAGCACCTGCAAGTTTGCCGCTGAATTTCTAGCTCTACTGGACTGCTTCAACTTCATCCAACATGTCCAAGGTCCCACTCATGCTAAAGGTCACACCCTTGACCTAGTCTGTTCTTCTGGCTCTCCCCCCGCCCATCTGCAGTGCTTGGATCTCGCTGTCTCCGACCACCTCGCCATCCTGTTCACCATACCTGTCTCCCCGGCCAAACTCCGTCCCAAGCGCATCATCACTTTCAGGAACACCAAGTCTATCTGCACATCAACCCTTTCCAACCTCATATCAGCTCACATGGTGTCTGCCCCCCCCCCCCCCCCCCCTGATACCACGGTAGATGGTTGGGTAGCCCACTACAACACTTCCCTCTCCCTCAGCCTGGACTCTCTCGCCCCCCTGAAAACCAAAGCTGTTTCCTTTAATCGTCCCGCCCCCTGGTATACCAACGAACTCCGGGCCATGAAGGCCAGGGGTCGGCAGCTGGAGAGGCTCCATAAAAGATCTGGCCTCACGGTCCATCTGCTGGCCTACAAAGACCATGTGGCAACTTACAAAGATGCTCTCTCCCGGACCAAAACTCTCTACTACTCCACCCTCATCAGCTGTCATGAAAATCAGCCTAAGTCACTGTTCACCACCATCAACCGCCTACTTCGCCCCCCTGCTGACCCCCAACCCCCAACCCCCGGACGCTGCCGACCTCTGCTCCAGGTTTCTGGATTTCTTCCAGGCCAAGGTGGAGTCCATCCACCACCAACTACTGGAGCCGGCCCCTCAACCACCCCAGCCTCTGGCTGCTCCCCCCCCCACATCATGCCCACCTCAATGCTGCCTCTCCTCCTTCTCCCCTGTTGATGTTCCCCACATCACCAAACTGGTCACCAAGTCCAAGGCCTCCACTTGTGCCCTGGATCCCCTGTCCACTCCCTTGGTCAAAGCCTGCCTGCCCACAATATGCCCCCTTATGGTTGACATCATCAACCTCTCCTTCACTTCCGGATCTATACCCACCTGTCTCAAAACTGCCTCTGTCACTCCTATCCTCAAAAAGCCTGGTTTGGACTCTGATGATCTGAACAACCATCGGCCAATCTCCAACCTTCCTTTCCTCAGCAAAATCTTGGAAAGAGCAGTTGCCGCCCAACTCCACCAGCATATGTCCAACCATGAGCTCTTTGAGACTTTCCAATCCGCCTACAGAATCCATCACAGCACTGAAACCGCCCTGTTAAAAATCACTAACGACCTCCTCATTGCCGCTGACTCTGGCCACATTAGTCTACTCATCCTCCTTGACCTCTCTGCCGCTTTCGACACCATCTCCCATTCCATCCTCCTCAACCGCCTCTCCGACTTAATTGGCCTCACTGGTACGGCTCTCTCCTGGTTTCAATCCTATCTCTCAAACAGGACACAGTTTGTCACCATTAACCGTTCCGTTCCCCCCCCTGCCCCAGTCAATCAAGGTGTGCCTCAAGGCTCGGTCCTTGGGCCCCTCCTTTTTTCAATTTACATGCTCCCCCTAGGTCAGATCATTCGCCATCACGGTCTTAATTTCCACTGTTACGCGGATGACACCCAACTATATCTTAACACCTCCCCATCAACCCAGCTTCCCACCCAGTCTCTTGTTAACTGCCTTCTGGACATAAAAACCTGGTTGACTTCTAACCTACTCAAACTTAACAGCAATAAAACTGAGCTCTTGGTTGTGGCACCCAAGGCACTGCAAAGGAAGGTTGGAGATTTCCTCCTCCATGTCGATGGCAGTTTCATCTCCCCATCCCCTGAAGTCCGCAATCTAGGAGTCATTCTGGACTCAACCCTGTCCTTCCACTCACATGTCAAATCCGTCACAAAATCGGCCTTTTACCATCTTAAAAATATCTCCAGACTCCGGCCATCACTCACTGACACTACAACAGAGACCCTCATCCACGCCTTCATCACCACCCGCCTGGACTACTGCAACGGAGTCCTGTTCGGGGCGACCAGTAAGACCCTGAACAGGCTCCAATAAGTCCAAAACTCAGCTGCCAGGGTGCTCACCCATTCCAAGCCCTGGCAGCACATCACCCCCACTCTCATGCACCTCCACTGGCTCCCTGTCACATTCCGGATCTCCTACAAACTCCTCCTCCTCACTTACAAATCCCTCCACTCCCTGGCCCCCCCGTATCTATCAGACCTCCTTCACTATCACACTCCATCGAGGAACCTTCGGTCCACCGGCATGGGTCTGCTTGCTGTCCCTCGCACGAACCGACGCACCTTTGGGGACAGAGCTTTCAGTGTGGCTGCCCCCACTCTCTGGAACTCTCTTCCCTCTGACATACGCCATGCTGCAACCCTGGACTCATTCAAATCATCACTCAAAAAACATCTGTTCACTCTGGCATTTGGTCTGGATTAGCTAGGCCGAGTTTTCCCGTAGCATGTGTTGTTGTCCTTTGTCTTTGTCTTCTGTTCTGTGTGTTGCTACTCTGTAAAGCGTCCTTGGGTGTTCTGAAAGGCGCTATATAAATTGAATCTATTATTATTATTATTATTATCCCAGAGGTCACAAAGGACCCAACAGCATCTTAAGCACAGCAGGCCTGGCTGGCCTCAGTTAAGGTCAGTGATCGTGATTCATCAATAAGAGAGACTGGACAAAAATTGCATAAGAAAGTTGCATAGGAGAATTGCATAGTGAGCCCATCTCACATTTACAAAAGACATCTTGATTATCTCCAAGACTTTGGGAAAATATTTTGTCGACTGACAAGACAAAAGTGGAACTTTTTGGAAGTTGCCTGACCGTTCACATCTGACATAAAACTATTGTAACATTTCAGAAAAATAACATTGTACCAACAGTGAAACATGGTTAGGTGGTGGTAGTGTAATGGTCTGGGGATACTTTATTTCTTTAGGACCTGAACAACTTCTGTAATTGATAGAACCATGAATTCTGCTGTCTATCAGAATATCCTGAAAAAGAATGTCCGACCATCAGTTCATGACAGCAGGACAGTGATCTGAGGCACACCAACAATGCACCTATGATTGTCTTGGAAAATAAATAAATAAATAAACAGATTCAAGGTTTTGGGGGGACCTAGTCAAAGTCTGGATTTAAATCCAGCATCTCATGCTGGGGCATGACCTTAAACAAGCCCTTGGTGCTCGAAAACCCAATAGTGTGGCTGAATTCAAATTATTCTGCTAAAAAGAGTGGGCAAGAATTCCTCCACAGCGATGTGAAAGACCCATTTTCAGTTATCACAAACAACTGATTGCAGTTTTTTAAATTAAAATTCTAATTTGAAAACCACATCTTCAACATCTCCCTGAAGCAGGCTGTTGTTCCCACGTGCCTCAAAACCCCCACCATCATCCCAATTCCAAAGAAGTCACCTCCCCCCAGCTTTAATGACTACCGCCAGTTGCACTGAGTCCTATTCTGATGAAGTGGTGTAGTGTCCCACCATCTTTCTGAGAATCAGAGAGTTCAGAGATACTTAGAATGAGTCCATTCTTTTTTTTAGAGTTGGTATTTGGGACGAGGTTGGTGTGTGAAATGCTCTGTATGTGAACTGTCAGTAGACTGTATAGAGTACAGAGATGTACTGCTAGCCTAAACATCTGTTAGAGGGAGATCTAGTCTGATCATCTATAAAAAGCCAAACCGTTCTTTGTTCGAAGAGATTTCTACAATTGGCTCAGAAAGATCCCAGACTGCTGCAGAAGTCTGTTGTGTGCCTTCTTTTATTTGTAATAAAAATTTTTATTCATTTAAAAGTCGACATCGGAGCAGCCTTTTTTGATCCTTCTTCACACTCATCAGCAGAGGACCGGGAGAGAGAGGAAACCTCAAAAAACCACAGTGGTTGGAGCAGTTAGTCATGGACAACATCAAGCCCCTCCTCCCACCCTCCCTGGATCCCTACCAGTTTGCATATTGGTCCAACCATTCGACTGAGGATGCTCTTTCCACCATCCTCCACTCAGCCCTCACACACCTGGACGATAAAAGCTGTTACGTGAGAATGCTATTCATAGACTTTAGGTCCTCCAGGAGCTCATCCACAAACTGGACCAGCTTGGACTCATCACCTGGCTGTGCAACTGGATACTGGACTTCCTGATGGAAGACCACAGAGAGTTCGGGTCGGCAGCAAGGCATCCAGTTCCATCACTCTGAACATGGGGGCCCTCCAAGATGTGTGTTGAGCCCCCCCTACTCTTCACTCTACTATGACTGCATGTCAACGCACAGATCCAAACTGTTCATCAAGTCTGCTGATGACACAACTGTGGTGGATCTCATCAGCAACAGGGACGATTACTGACTACAGCACTGAAGTGAGCTGCCTGGCCAAGTCGGTGCAGCCACAACAATCTCTCTCTGAATGTGGGGAAGGCGAGGGAGATTGTTGTTGACTTTAGGAGAGAGCACACCCAGCATGCTCCTCTGAACATTAAGGGTGTGGCAGTGGAGAGGGTGAGCAGCACCAAGTTTCTCTCCTGGGATCTCAACACCACTTCACTGGACAAGAAAGCACAGCAGCAACTCCAGTTCTTGCGCTACCTAAGGAGAGCTGGAGACCCTCCTCCCATCATGTCAGCTTTCTGCAGGGGTCCCATCGAGAGGATTCTGTCCAGCCTGATGACCTTGTGTTACGGCTCCTGCACTGCATCTTGCTGCAGAGAGGATCATCTGGGTTTCTCTTCTCTCCCTTCAAAACATTTACAGCACCTGCCTCACACAGAGCCATCTCACCCACCCATCACACATCTCCTTTTGAATGTATTAATTTATTTTTGTGCTTTCCCAATAGATCCATATGTACAGTTCTTTTATGTTTTTTCTTTTATGTTTTTTTACCCTAATTATTTCTATCTTACTTCCTTTTTTCTGTTGAGTTGGGTGAGAGAGAATAACAATTTCTGTTCTGTATCCACCTTATTCCTGGGGGCGTCTACCGTAGACATGATTATTGGTGCAACTTCCTGTGAGATGCTGGAAGTAGCAGTAAGCCATTGGCTAACCATGGTAGCTGAGCACGGACAGCTATTTTTTGAAAGCAATTCTCTTTCAGTTTAGTATATAAGTTACTGTTTTCATTTCTGGAAGATGTTTGACAATCGTAGCCTTTTCCTAAAATGTCCCTGTGGAGCTTGGGTACTTGTTGCGGTGTTCGTGTCTTTACTAACAACCAAATCGAGCTAAATTTGTGGCTTAAACAACTGTGTTTTGAATCATCCACCAAAGACAAAAAGAGAGTTCTAGTGACAAGTGGTAAAGTTTCCATCGCGTACCGACAGATAAGGAATTAAAAAGAATCTGGCTGAAAAATCGGAACTTGTAGAAACCATTATGTTATGAGTTATGATGTTTATTTTGGATGCTTATGGTGGCAAATGCAGTGACAGGTACATAACAGAGCTTCGAGTTTCTGGATAATTTACATGCTGGAGATGAGGTGATAACCTTAACCCTGCAGCTGGAATAATGCAGCCATCACAGAAGAGCTGATAGAAGTCTTAAACTCTTTGATCCTTGAAAAGTTTGGGGGTGTCCTCTGCTGATGGAACTCTAGAGGGATCTGATGAGCCTTCATGAATGTGGTCTGCTTTATGACATTTAAAATGTATCTGCTTTATGCTTCAGGCTGAAAAGAAAGTCCAAATATAAAACAACAATTACACACCTTCATTAAAAAATGCTATTAGAATTATTATAAAAGCTAGCAGAACAATCAACATTTATCTTCCACAGTACTGCAGCAGCGTGGCTGAAAGCTCTGCTTTGCTCTGCAATACGTGAACACTCTGCTGTTTGTATAACCTGAGGTTGAAATTAAAACCCTCTACTGTGTACATGCTGACACATCTCAGAGCTTTTCAGAATGTTCATCGCTTCGCGTCAGAGGCAGCCAAGTCAATAAAGTAGCTAAATATGCTAGTATAAGTTATCGGCGGCCACTTCTTCAGGTCGTCCTTCCATCCCTCAATAGCAGTAGGGAGAGATGATAATTGCCACGTTTGAGCCGTCACAAGTGGTGTTCTCACATGTTTTATGTCCCCAACGCCCAGAGAAAGAGAATCAGCGCAAACTCTCATGATGTAAAGAAACACCAGTTCCAATACGCGCCGAAAATTGCGACCATAATTCACGCAAGGCCTCATGGGGGCTAGGAACAAGGTAGCAACAATGGAGCAAACTTTGATTATGCAAACATATGTAAGATGCTTGTTATTGTACTTTGTTGTCTCATACATGTTTACATTTTGTAATCCTCAAAAAATGTTAAAATGCCTGTGAAAGGAATGCAGGTGTCTCAACTGAATTTAATGAACTTGTTACTCGGCTCAGCAAGGATGCGTGGGTGTGGAGTAAACTTTAAAAGCTTAAATACTGGGGTACCTCTGCTCTGGGAGCTCCTCTCCCATCACTTCAAGATCCTGGTTGTGAAAGTGGGGATTTCTTTGTCACCCACAGTCACTTACACTTCTGTGATGGCTTTGTTAGTGCAGAAAAATACAGATATTTTTGAGCGTTTTTTTTTTTTTTTTTAGCAAAACCATTGCAAAAACCACATTTTGCATGCATTACAGACACCTAGCTGAGGAGGAAGAGGGTACAGACGCTGCACTGACCTGCTTGCGATCCTGACCTATCCCCAGTAGAAATGTGTAAAGAAAAGAAAAATGCCATCAAGACGACATTGTGCTGTTGTGTTTATAGGAAGAATGAGACAAAATAACAGCAATAATACCACTTCATTACTTGGTATCCTCAAGATAACGAATGGAAACACTCAAAAGTGGTAAAAAGCTCTCAGTTTTGTTTTCACTGGAAAATGTAACGACCTGAAATGCGAAAACGCATGCGTTTTAACAAAATAAAATAAAATTTCAATTTAAGAAATTAATAATTATCATTATTAACTGTTATTTGCATTTTTCACGTTTTCATGTTGGAGTTTGTACATCTAAATGTTTTTACTGAAAGCAAGGCCTTCATGTGAGCAACTGAAATGAGACACAATTTGTCATTTTCCTCTTTTTTTTCAAGCCAGAGAGAAAAATGAGGTGCTAATTTGTAATCGAGTATGGTTCTGTTTTGAGCTTACTGCACATCTTTAAAACAGTAATGTGCACGTACCATACATGTTTCACCTGCTTCCTCTCTTCTGTGTAGTACTATGTCTAGTAAAACCACAGACTGATGCCTTAAGAGAAAATGTGTTTTCATTCTACAAAAACTAATAATACTTACAGTCTTACTCAAGAGACTTGTCAGAACTCTGTTGTTAATATGTTTGAAGTAGCCAAAAAAACAATGACAGGACCCTAACCCTAATCTTGCATTAAATAATGTCATGGCCTGGTCGGCCATGGCAGCCTTGTGTGTATGTGTGTGTCAAGTTGGTGTCTCTCCCAGTCTTTAGTGGTTCCTGTTTTACTTTGAAAGGTCTGTCTTGTCTTCATTGTTTTCTGCTTTGCTTCCTTCCTTTTGTAATCCGGGTTGTCTGCATCTGCCTCTTGTTTGTCCCGCTGTCTATTTAAGTCTTGTCTTCTCCCCTGCCTCTGCTGGTCCATCTTTTAATGCCCCGTAGGTCTTCTTCTCATGCCCTGTAAGCTTTATCCTTCTCCCTATGTCCCGTAAGTCTCGTGTCGTGTCCCGTGAGTGTTTTTCTGTTTTATACCCCTGGATTCTTGTTTTGATTACTTTGGTGTTTTTTTTTCCCCATTTAGATTACCTTTTGGATTTTCAGTTTAGTTGGGACCTTTTGCTTTTGGTTTTGTTTAATAAATGCCACCTTTCGCACCTCCTGCGTTTGGGTCCTCCATTTCGACTCAAAATCCTGACAAATAAAGAAAAAAAGAGACAAAAAAAAAAAAAATCTATGAACTGTCTCTTCACTGATTTACTGCTCTTGTATTTCATTCTTTTATTTTGGCCCCACTAACTGAGCATCCGCTCCCCTATCTATACAATAAAATCTAATGGCAAGGGAGTGATGTTCAGATCCCTCAGTTATAGATCAAGCTGAATCACTGATGTAAAAAAAGAAAAAAAAAAAGGACTTGGCATAATTTGTATTGTCGCATTTTCTGTCTGCATTCAGCACTGTCTGCCAGCAGACACAGGTGGCCAAGCTCACTGGTTTTGTATGTGCGTGTCTGTGCATGGAGAAAGTAACAAATACTGTGAAAAAAAAAATCCCTCTTGTCTATGGCGTTTCATCCTTGTTTCATAGGTTCACTCCTTTCACCCTCTGATGCCTCCTGTATTACACTCACACTAGCACCACTGTTGGGCAAGTTCACTTTTTACACAAACTAGTTCAGTTCATAGTTCACAGAAATTAAAATGAACTAGTTCAGTTCACCATTTCAAAAAATGAACTAAATAGTTCATTTTTAGTTCTTTTATAAATTCTTTTTTAATGTTGCTGCGAGCAATTATTTGTCAAAATGATTGGCACTGCCCCACACTTGGCACACTACACCACCACAAACTGCAATTTTTTTATCCATTTTAACTGTCGAAAACTATGTGTCCAATTCTGATTCTTTATCCAACAAGGGTTCACATTAGCATTAAAGGGACAGCCCGTGTAAAACTGTCATTTCCGTTTCAGCTTCTCTCTACAGCAGCCGTTCCCAAACTTCAGAATACCAAGGCCCAATTTGAAATGTGAAAATATACGCGGTCCACCGAAACCTTTAATCACAACTGTGATCACCAGACTGGACTAGAAGCTATGTTCTGATAGTAATGTGAGGGGTCAACAAATAGTTGACACTTGTCATACTAAGTTAAAATGACAGTAACTTATCTGGTTTGTTTTATTCTTTCTTAAACTTTTTTTTTTTTTTTAATAATGTTATGAATATTTCAAAGTTATTTAAAACATATTTAAAAATGATAGAGAATTTAAAACATATTTGGTTAATTTTAATGACCTCTCACAGCCCACTTGCAGTACTTGATGGCCCACCAGGGGACCGCGGCCGACACTTTGGGAATCACTGCTCTACAGTATGTTAAAAATATAAGGAAAAACTTGCTGCCAAATGGTCTTTTATTATAAGAAAAAAATGGGTACTTAAGAGGGAAATGTTTTTTCCCCCATTTCAATATTTCAATCCCCCCCGGGAGTCGGGGTGCTCCTCCAGCTCTGGGCGACTGCAGCTTTCATCTTCCTCCATGCTTGTTTTAAACATTTGATGTCGCAATTGTTAGCGTGACAGAAGCGACAGCCATGTTGCCATGTTTGATTGATTTCTGTAGATACATATCAGGCTCATTTGTGGCGTATTTTAAATGGGGTTCGCTGGAAACCTGTCACGGTTTTGACCGTGCGTGAACTTTGAAAGAGCGACATTCACAGCTGCCTAAATGAACTCGTTCACACCCGACGCTCGTCAAGGAGAAAGAGAGCGCGCTCAGTTCACGTTCACACAAAATAGGAATGAGTTCATAAACTTTCGTTCAATGAACACGTTCAGGTACAACACTGACTAGCACATACGTCCACTGTTTCCCCGATATCACCATGCTGCAAAGTTTACCTCGCTTTTGTTATGAGATATTTGGCCATGCGATTGTGTGCTCATATAGTAATAAACACATGATACTGTGGTCAGTAGTCTATAGGAACTGAAACAATGTCTACACTGATTCTACAACTGCAGCAACAGCATTTGGCTTAATAAGAATCAGCCAGCTCTGGCAAAGCTTACCAAAACTGACCCGCTTCCCAACACCATCAAACCCATTGTTCTGAACCTCTTTCAGATTTATTTCATTTTGTGCCAAATTATTCATGAGAGTGACAGAATTCAACCTTTTCACACTGTCTTGTGCCATACAAGCGATATCTTACGTTGAGAATCAACATGTGTCAAAAGGCGCCTTGAGTGGACTCAAGGCGCCTGGACTTGATAGGTCTGTTGTTGCTGTTATATTGGGCACGCTGCTACCAAGTAATTCAACGGGGTGTGTGAACTCTGACCTAGTAACACAGGAATGAATTATTATATCAATTTCCTAAAAATTTAAAGTTGTTTTTTGCATGTTTTGCATTATTTTCAGATATTCTATTTGTAGTGCGGTCACCATTTTGTAGTGCTGTCCAAATATGTAGAGAGAATTGTTATAACCTATAGACTCCACTCAATCTATCCTACAATGCATCATGAACAGTGTTGTAAGACCTCTGGTCATTAGTTTGCAAACTGGTTTTCTCTGTTAGATAGTTTCACTCTTTAATTTGAGCTGGCGTCTACATCTCAGCCCCCGGCAAGAAATGATGAAATGGGACGCTTATCAGAAGGACACATTTGCAGAATTGGACAGGAGACATTCAATGCCTACAATCTTCATTCTCACTGATTTTTGCTGGAAATAGTTACCTTCTCAACCTAAGGACAAAATATTCAATCTTCATTTTTTTTTTCTTTCTTTTACTATATTAATAGTACGCCTGCCTGAGGCAGTTCTGACTGGGCAGTTATTCAGTCTGAGTAATAAGAATTTCAATCATGCCAAACAGATGTGAAAGACCGTGGCAGTTGAAAAGCTTGGAGTTCGGACAGTTAGAAGGCTTCACATTCCTGCACTTACTTTCTAGGCGTTCTGTCTTCCAGGAAAATCCATTTACATAAATCTGCACAAAGCATCTTCTCCAAAAGTCTTCCATCAACAGCTGCCATCGCTGGCTGGAACAGTCTATTAAGTTTAACTTAAATAGCCCAAGGACTGGAAAGATGAGCTAAGTTAATATAAAAACCAGCACTCTGCTGTCTGAAAGGTGACACAGACCTGCCTTTCAACCTCTGCAGTTTTGCATGCACTGCAAAAATGTCAGGAAATATAAATATCATGCTGGCTGTTATATTGTCCTGGAGTACACAGACACAACGGTACATTAGTAACAGTGTTATTCAGTAATCTGCCACCAGCTGCTATCAACAGATACAAGGCAATTTTAGTTTTTTAGACCTCTTTTTTTCAGCGTTTTTTTTTAAACCACTGTCTGCATATATATTGATGGTTAGTGCTATAATTTGGCAAAGCCTTTTAAAGTCATATATGTATATGCATTTTGATCTTGCAGCAGATTTTACTTTTCTTGTATATGTGTGAGTGAAAGTGAATGTGCCCTTTAACGTCCTTTCTGACAGTCTATTCTACCTTATTAACACCTGAAACTCTGATTGTATCACAGAGGACCAGAATTATCGACAGTGAAATATGAAAAGACTGGACAGACAAAGAGGCAAGACAGTGACGGTGTAGTGCGAGCAGTATAGTGACTCCTGCAGTGTTTCTGTGGTTGGTTGTGGTGTAAGTTAATGTGTGGTGGATTGTGAAACAAAAAAAGGACAAGACATACAAACGTAAGACAAACAGATATAGACCAACAAAATACAAAGATGGGAAAACAACAACAACACAAACTGAACAGCAGAAAAGGAGAGAAGTTATATTTAGTTATACTGTTGGTGTGTGCAAGTCTGTGTCTAGGTCGGGGGGAGGGATGGAAAGGATAAACGTAAATAGATATGATAAAATTTACACATACATATCCCTGTGCATGCCATATATACGCCTATACATGTATCATATGATAGAAATATTCAATTCAATTCAGTTCATTTTTATTTGTATAGCGTCTGTTACAATGTCAATTGTCTCTAGGCGCTTTACAGAGACCCAGATCATGACCCCCGAGCAAATATCATAAACTAAAATTATAATATTAAATCCAAATCAAGGATAATGCCAAGTAAAAAAAAAAAAAAAAACTCCCACAGCGGGAGAAAAAAACGTTTAAGCCAAACAGTAGCAAGGAAAAACCTTGAGCAGGACCTGGCTCATATGGGGGGACCTTCCTGCTGAAGGCCAGCCGGGTAAAGACAGAAAAAGAGAGCGGTGACTGGACAGAGAGAGGAGAGCACACAAATAACTGAATGAAATGACCATATAAACAGATGCAGGTGGCAGCACTGAGGTGAGATGGTCAGAGGACCAGGTCGGCGGTCACCATGCTAGCCGGCACCCTGAACACATCTACACACACAGGCGGAGGTGAACGCTGGGATGGACAGAGGAGGGAACTGCAAGTCAGCATGCCACTCAGGAAACTCTGGCCTGCAAACATACAGAAAGAAAAAAGAAAAGAGGGGGGCAAAACAGCACAACAAACTACAGGAAAGAAAATGGAGCACAGTTACAGTAATGAGGTGCTCCTAATTAACTATGGAATGGGCTAGAGGAGGAAAAAGGGATGAGGAAAGGTAAGGAAAGGGAGAAGAGTGGTGGAGACACCACTCAGCAGATCATGTTGGTGTCCCCCTGCAGCGTAGGCCTATAGCAGCATAGCTGTGACGAAGCTGTGATTAAGACAAGCCCACTCTAGTCTTAGCTCCTATAATAGATACATTTTTCAGCATCACCCTGGGAGAGGATGCTCCTAATCTTGCCGACATTTTGAAGATGAAGAAGGGCAGTCTTACAAACCTGAATAATATGCTGCTTAAATGACATATCCTGATCAAAAATGGCCAAGGTTTGTCACAGCTGCGCTAGAAGCCAGCATAAACCCAGTTAATCCATTCCTCAGGTGTTTGGGACCAAAGACAATAACTTATGTTTTATCCAAATTTAGAAGAAAAAAGTTAGAGGACATCCAGGACTTAATGTCATTAAGACACCCTTGAAGTTTGGTCAACGGTTTTGCTTCCTCTGGTTATAAGTACAGCTGTGTATCATCAGCATAGCTATGAAAGTTTATACCGTGGTTCTGGATAATTTTTCCCAAGGGCAGCATGTATAAAGTAAAAAGAATTGGTCCCAGCACTGAACCCTGTAGGACGCCATAGCAGACCCTAGTCCGTGCAGAAGAAACGTTATTAACATGTACGAACTGGAACCTGTGGGATAAATATAACTTAAACCAGCCTAATGCTGTCCCTTAAATTCCAACAGTGTGCAGCAAAAGGCTTTGATCAACAAGCCATATAGATGTGTAGATACAATATGAACATACGTACATGCACACCCATGTATGCATATACGCATACAGATGTTTTTGTGCAACTTCAGGTGGCACAAAACCCTGCTCACCAAAAAAAGATAGATGAGAGACTTTTGACAGACGGTGAGGTAATGGTGAAGTGTTTTGCTGCATTATTGGCTGTCCTGGCACAGCTCCTTTCTTCTTGACAAAGACAGGCAGAGAAATTTCACATGAGCTTGAGAAAATATAAGTTGGGTGTCTGAAGTGAAACAATTCTGTTATTGAGTTGGCTTATTAAGCTGCCAAAATCTTAAAATCTGTCATTTAGTGAACTATTCACATTTTCAGAGTTCCAAATTAATCAGGGAATACAACCCCAATTCCAACAAAAAGAATTAAATGATTTGCACATCTCACAAACCTACAAGTTATTTCAATAAAGAAGAAAGAGAATACAGAAAACATGTAAAATGTTGACAGTAAAACTTTTACTATTTCATAAAAAAATACAAGCTCAATTTCTTATTAAAAGCTGGAACATTGGCACAAAAGCTTGAAAACATAAGTGGTGACTTGCCGAAGTTCAAACTGAGCATTGGCATGGGAAAGAAAGGAGAACAGAAAGGCAACAGTAATTCAAACAAGCACTCATTACAACCAAGGAATGAAGAATACCATCTCTGAACACACAACGCTGGAACCTTGAAGCAGATGGGCTACAGCAGCAGGAGACCACACCAGGTGCCACTACTGACAGATAAGAATAGGAAATTGCAGAGTGCTCCTTACTTAGTACCAGGCCACTTGAGTATTGCTGCTGACCATGTCCATCCCTTTATGATCACAGTGAACCCATTTTCTGATGGCTATAGTTTCAGCAGGATAATACACCATGTCACAAAGCTCAGATCGTCTCAAACTAATTTCTTGAACATGTCAGTGAGTTCACTGTACTCCAATGGCCTCCACAGTCACCAGATCTCAATCCAATACAGCACCTTTTGGATGTGGAGGGTTCTCATCATGGATGTGCAGCTGACAAATCTGCTTGAAATGTGTGATGGTATTTTGTCGATATTGACCAAAATCTCTGAGAAATGTTTCCAAAACCTTGTTGAATCTATGCTATGAAGAATTAAGGCAGTTCTGAAGGCAAAAGGACTTATCTCTGCTACGCTGGACGCTGGACGCTGGACACTCCAGTTTGTGCCAGGTTTGTGGTGATCTGCGGTCGGATGTCTACATACTGTCTGCAGAGGGATCCGGGCCACTGGATCCGGGCTGCAGCGTCACTGAGCTGGGACGGGAGCCCCCGACGTAGCAGCGGCGGCATGCTGCCCCCGTCCAGCAGTCTACATGCCGGATGGGTCAGCTGACCTGGCAGGGGCCGTCTGGTGACCTGGTGGGGCCCAGCACCGCCGGGGGAGACGACAACGGCCTGGTCGTTGCATGCTGAACCGGGCTCTGGGATGGTCGGCTCCGTCGCTCGCTGGACTGAATGTAACTCGGTCTTCCCAGAGGAGACGGTCTGGTTCACCGGTGTTTCCTCCTCTGACCAGGAGATATCTCACTTGTCATCGTTTTGGAGATATACTGGTTCTAATGGCTGTTAACTGTTTTAACGGCTGCTAATGGCGGTTAACTGGAGTTAGCACTCGGACCACGGGACCTGGCATGAAAAGGAGCGCTGGACACTAGCAGCTCCCCTAGTACACCAGATTTTTCCTGGTGTACTGAAACTTGAATTTCCCCCTTGGGGGATTAATAAAGTATTTTGAATCGAATTTGAATTGAATTGAAAAGGGTGTCCAGCACAGTACCAGCAAAGTGTCCCTAAAGTTGCCAGTGAGTTTGGATTGCTGTTAAAAGAAGAGGAGATGCTACATAGTGGTAACCACCGCCCTCTCCCAAGGTTTTTGAGATGTGTTGCTGCTATCAAATTATTATTATTATCATTTTTTTTTTTCAAAGCAGAACACAGTCATTTTATCGTCATAAAATATTAGTTTCAATTGTCTCATAATGTTACATTTAATTGATTTTATGAACTATTATTGAGCGCTTAGACCTATATGTTCCAAACAGAAACCGACAAAGTAACATCAAATCCCAGGAGGTTTCCAGGAATAGCACGTTCTCTTGTGAGAGCTACGTATCACTTTACGGCACCATGCCACATATTAACAATAAGCTGAGGCTAGCTCAGACAGTTGGTTCAGTGTTGAAGTATTGACATCGGAAAAGAAACCATCGACTAAGAAACCAAAGAAAGTAATGACAGAGGAGAGGGGGAAAAATGAGGACGACCAAGCAGGAGTAAATTTTAAGGCAGACTTTTAAAAGAGTCAGAAAGACAAGACAGATGGCCATCTGGATGTGGTTATCTCCTTGTTGTTGTTGTTGTTGTTGCACAAGTACGTTTGCTTTACAAACTGAACTTCAATTTGGTGTTTTATGACTTCTTTTTGAATGGTTGAGAAATCAGAGTTGCTGACTCATTTGTTATTCATCATATGTTTTTCCACTGGAAACATACAGTGTGTTTTCTTGTGTATCTAACACATGCTAACATTAGTTATTCAGTAATTAGCTGGTGTAACCAGCGGCAACTTCCACTCCTGTCAGAGTGCTTTAAGGTAAGATTTTAATGTTGTTTTAACATTTAAGACAAAACAATGTTTTGTCTTAAATGGTTTTGCACCTTACAGTTATGTTTCTTTTCATGATTCAGAGATAAAGGCTTCCCTGACTGAGGTGTTCAGTCTTTGGAATTAATTTTTGCAGGACACTGAGATACAATTCTCTTTTGAACTATTATGATATCTATTTAGCAGTTTTAATTATGTTTCCAATAAGCACTGATGACTGATGTGTGTCTCACAATCAAAATAGAGAGAATGTTCTTATTCACAAGGCTCAACTGATAACAAATATTGAGAAATATAAGTTAAACTTTAATTTTGCTCAGATGCACTGGGAACATTTTAGGAAATGTATTCATTACGAAAACATCTGGCCTACAGGAGAAACATCAGTGCAATAATAAGATTTGTGGGTATTGGTTGCAATGCTGTACACACGGATAATAGAACCACATAGTTAACTAAACAGGAAACACAGATTATTTATTAACTTTATTTTATTCACTTATTAAACCTAGCCTATGAGGCTATGATGTTGTGAATTTCTATTTTTTGGAAGATATTCTACTATCAAAACAAATAAATAGATCAAAGAAGTGGAGTGTATACACTGTGAAGGAGGTAAAGCAGTACAGCTACATCCCTTGAGTCCAGAAAAATAATGCTGGAAAGGAGGCAAGGAAGCAGAAAGGGCCTTTCCAGAAGATGGATTCTGAGGCCTGATGACCTACAGCTTTAGGCTCTCTGGCTCCAGTAAAACCACCACCAATTTCTGAGCTTGTGAGGGGAGAGGTTTCAAGGGGAGATGGTGATCTGTGAACAATCAACGGCAGTTCTTGACACTGCACACAAGGAGCAAAGGTAACAAAAATATAAAAAAAATATTTTAAAAAAAATTTAGATAAAAAAAATGTATCTAAAAACTTTACATTACACTTCACATCCTAAAATCATGTTAACCTGTTGGTCCAGAAACTTACTTATAACAGGGTAGTTTGGCCAAACTGTAAAATATATTTTACAGTTCATAAACAAACTTTGATTTCAGCTTCCCTCTGTTCCTGCAGCTCCTGAAGCTTCCTGATGGTCAGCATCTGCTCTGATCTGTCCTTTTCTGCCTTTCCCTCTTTTGAACTTTCTCCTGACCTTACTTCAAACTGCACTTCACCATCAGAAATACACAAAGCAGAGATTGATATGACAAAACAGCAAGAAAGATCCACAGGTGTAATAAATAAATAATTTAGCCTGGCTTATATGAAGTATTTATGCTTCGAGCAAGAAACTGATAGTCATCCTGTCAAGTGTACAGATATAGTGTATGTTAGCTAACAGTAAACAATGTCAATCAGAGACTAAAACAGCAATGCAGTTCTCGACCATAACTTTTGGAAGTCAGGTTATTATACAAATGTGGAGCTTCTTAATAGTCTATTGTACTACTTATTGTAGGACTTATAGTAGGTAATAGGCCTTCTAATAAATGTAAAGCATCATTATCATAACAGTAACGATTCTGCAGAATATATAAAAATTACCTAACACACAAAAAAAAAATCAAAATTTACAGTAACTTGTATACATAACTTACAATTCATTAGGGAAATTAAAAAAAATAGAATCAAGCAAAAAAAAAAAAAAGTTATGTTTGTTAATATGCACCAAATTATACATTGATATTTATGTAAAAGTCTGACCACTTTATCTGGTTAATTGACATCTTCAGTTTTGCTCGGGTTTCCTTTCTTTGCACTTGTAGAATGGCCACTGTCATAAAAATGACTGTTCACATGCCTATAGGTGCTACAAACCTCAAAATTGAAAAGGTACTTTGTGCTACTGTAAGATGATACATTTATTCCAGTTTAAATATTTCATACATTTTCTGTGCTATATTTTGAGTAAAATATGACTAAACTAGAAAAGCACTCTGAGAGCACAGACCTCCAACAAGTGCAACAATTCCCCCATATAGCGATTTACACCATAAATATTAGTCGTACATATAGCAGTGACAATTTGGGACCGCTAAAAAAGGACCATATCTTCCTTTATTTTGTGATGCACACAACAATGAAAATTAATGCTATACAGGTTTCATGCAATAATTGTTTCCAAAGTCAATATATTGAAATTAAACAACCTCAATGTTTTTATAGAGATTGTGATGGATGATATCCGGATCAGCCTTTGAAATTTGATAGAGGTTCCCATTGTCAATCCCTGAGTCAGATTTCATGAGTTTTGGACAATAATTATCGGAGATATTGAGAAACAAAATTTTTGGCCCCATTTACCACAATGTTATCGAAAACTTGAAAGTGATTCAGAATCCAGGATTCCTTCCGGATCACACCCAAAATGAAATCAGTTATTTCTTTTTACATTTCCGACAACTCTTGAAAATTTCATTAAAATCCATCCATAACTTTTTGAGTTATCTTGAACACAGACAAACAAACAACAAACAGACAAACAGATAAAAACATAACCTCCTTAGCGGAGGTAATGAGATTTGCTAACAATTGTATTCTGTTTTTTATTTACATTTCATGGAACTTGGTTTATATCACTTCAACAGATGGGTGTAGATTTATCCATCCCATCTTTAGCTCCAGCCACAACTTCAAACCACTCTGCATTCAGTGTAGCTCAGGACTTGATTGCTTTTGCTCTTGCCTTTTGCTTTGCTATTAACCACAAATTCTCATCAGCAGCGATGCTTGAAAAAGAGGGATTGGTGCCAACTGTTCAGAAGTCATGGGCAAGGTTTGAACTTTTTTGAGAAACGCATTGTTTTAGTGAAACATTTTTCTATGATGGCAGATGGCTATGACTTGGCATTAAATTTGCAAGTTCAGGCAGGCAACCTCAAGCGCTCTGCTGGGTGGTTCATTAAATTACTTCTAATAGATTTATGGAACGATGAAGAAGCACTTGTTTCTCACAAGCCTTCTTATGTCTAAGCTCACTGCTGCTTCTAAAAACCCACCTCCTCCTCACCACTGGGCTCCACATCTGTGTGTTGGGGGTTCACCATCAATATCTTTATGTATGGTTAGTAAGTGAGATTGATTAGGCTGGACCCCAGACCCCAAAACTCAAGTGTTTTATCATAAATAAAGCATTTGAAGTCTTCGGTGCGAGAGCCGAAACACAGAGTAGCATTTTCTGTAGACCTTTCAACCATGTTTGGCCCTCATAAGACTTAAATAAACCATGTCTAAACTGGCTCATGGCTTTTGGTCAACATCTGGCTCACACATCACATGCCATAATCCAATTTAAAGATCAGCACATGAGAAAAAAAAACATACAGTAATAACCTCATTTGTAGAACAATTTAAGATCAGTAACACTTTATCTTTGGCTGGAGCAATTCTAGACAGGGAATGCTCTCAAAACAAATACAAGGTGGAGCTGCTAATAAGAGACAAACCTAAAAGCTAAGTAGATAAAGCTGTGCTCATTAAACTCAGCTGTTTTGGGGGTCACAAAAAAAAGTTAGGGCTGCAGACCCATGTCCTCTGTAGCATTTATGATGGGATATTGTGATGTCTACAAATTAACCCTTCTCTGTCACAGCTTAGCATCTTTGGGTGAGAGATGTGTTCATAGGTGATGCTACCTTCTAAGTTTATCGACTCTTCACAGTTTTAGCATGTCAGCTGTGAAAGCCCAGCTTGCAGAGTCATTGCCAGAGACTGTTAAATGATATTCAAACCAGAAATTCACTAATATATTGGTCGCTGATTTTACTCATATGTCTTGGACCACATAATAAAACCCTCCTATGAATATGTTAATGCAGTTAAAAGCTTGTCATTTATCAGAAGGAGTGAACTGTTGAAATGAAACCACCTCAACACATGGTCTGCTACATTTTGGCTTTTAGAAAGCAAATATCAGGCACCACCCTCAATCAGTCTTGAGCTATTTGGCACAATCGCCAGAGGCCAAGCCAGCAAATTCTCATTTTGTTGGTGATTAGTGAACTTTACTGTTCAAATGGCTTATTTTCACTGACTTTAGAAAGTCCTCCTCTGCTAAGGGATTTAAAGCATCAATAACAGTCCAGCACACGTTTCCTTCAGCTGGAGCTTCTTATTACCGAAATGATGGAAAGCTTGAGAACTGTGCTAAAATGTCTCCCAAATTTCAGCTCGCTCCGTCGGTAAGGCAGCCTTGTTGTCCACTTATGACTGATATGTGGCTGATCCTTTGAAGCTTCTGCTTGCAGAAACATCAAACAACTGGAACCCCAAGTGGCTCCCAGTGGCAACCACAAACACTGCTGTGTGAGTGGGTGAATGAGAAAATCCCCGTTAAGTGCTTTGTAAAAATGTGAAGTTAACATGCGCTAAGGCACACCGTTTTAGAATATTGTCTGTTGATGAGTGTTGTCAGACACCGTATCAAGTCTAATACACTCAGCCAAACCACTTGAGAGGTTAATAAGCAAAAAAACAAGAAAAAACAAAAAAAACAGCAGACCACAGATTTAAAAGGAATAGCTGAACTGACTTATAACTAATTTAAACAGCTGTGTGCATGCATTTATATAAGCCCCTCCAAAGCTGCCAAACAGATTCTGTATTCAGCAGTGTACTTATGGACAAGTGGCTGATAACTATGTAAATGCTTGTCTTTTTTTTTCATTGTAGTCACCCTGTGATGTGTGTGTGAGTGCAGGTCTGCTTTAAAAACATTATTAAGATGCGCCGTGCTGCTGATCTCTACTCTTATCTCAAACTAAAAGCTGCTGAATTGTGAAATAGTTGCAGATGGGAAAGAAGTTTGTGATTGAATTTCAAGTACAAAAGTAGCCTAACTACAAAAAAACATTTGGAGGAGAAGGTTGTGAAGGTGACTGGTTTCTAAACATTGCTGTAACAAGACAAACTGAAGATCTCCAGAATTACACGTTCTCTAAAACACTGAGTTCAGTTAAATTCAATCCAGTCCGATCCGATGTTATCCAGTTCGCTTCACTTCAGCTGAGTTCACACAAATAAACTTCAATACACCTCAAGTTAATGGTCTGTATTGCAGTGAACCAGCAAAGTCCTCTCACTGAGAATGCGGTGTTGTCCATTAGGTTTTTGCAGTTTATGGAACATTCTTCTTCCCACAGTCAGCAGTGAAGGCTCCAGAGGAGAAACCACCACACAGCCATCCTTCATTATCAGTTGGTTTAGTTCCTTTGAATCTCTTGCTCTGTTGCTGACACCCCAACAGTCGACTGCAGGGCAAAATTACTCTCCACGAGAGACTTGTAGGTGTTGCAGATATGCAACTTTTGATTAAAAAGCTTGTTGTTTGTTTCTGCAAATAGAGGCTGTGATCACTTTGAATTTACATCAGTTTAGATCAGTTAAATACTGTGGTAAAGGAACAGCTGACCAACTGAGAAGCATCATGAAACTAAAACAATCCACCCTACCTTTTCTTTGTGGTCTTTGTTTGTGCTTATAATCAAATGTCCTGTGTTATAATGCAGGGACAGGGTATGGGTGCCTTCATTAGATGTACAGTTTAAACCTCTGTAGAACAGACTGAAGGTTGTGCAAATAAACCGAGCCTCAAAGCTGATGCAGAATCAGGTCATAATCAGTCCTGATGCCCAAGTACTAGACATTGGTACAAAGAATATCACGGCAGTTTTCTCCTTTATTTTCCCAATGTACCTGCACAGAAAAAAAAGGAAATACTAAAGATCAAGTACAAAAAAATCCCCTTAACAATCAGAAATAAAAAGTCAGTATACCGGTTCACACAACTGGCATAAGTACCAATTAATCACACCATTAAAAACACTGACAGATGAAATGAGTCATATTGTTCAGCACATTACAGTGGAAAGTTCTGCTTTCAGTTATAAGACAGTGATGGTGACGTGGATAAGAGAGGTGGATGGATGATAAGGGATTCAAATGTCATATACCTGCAAACAGGGTACAATGGCTAATGATGTCACAGCTGTGCATGCTCTCCTCTGCTGGTCTTCATCTATTTTCATCGATTGGTTTGTGCAGATTTTGGTGTGATGTAAGACATTCCAACACATTCCCTTCCCCAGTAACAAGAAAACATGACAGTCAATTAAAAAAAAAAAAAAAAAAAAAAAAAAAAAAAAAAAAAAAAAAAATATATATATATATATATATATATATATATATATATATATATATATATATATATATATGTCATATGTACAGCAACTGGTCTCACTACCATGAGTTTCTCATCTTAAACAAGTATATAATTGAACTTTTTCAAACAATTACACTCTGGAAAACTTCTCCAGACCTTAGGGACTGATGCAGTAGCTTTATGTTTATCTTTGCTGGGTGTTTACATCACATTGTTTCACATGCGTTGCCTGCAGCACACATGCAGCTGCCCAGATTTCAAATTGTATCCTTGGATTACTCACATACATGAGTATGGAATGCAATTTATTGTTTTCATTTTGTTATTTTTTCAAACAACCCCCATGAAACACAGGCTATGAAACAGGCAGTGAAACGACTTCGTCAGGCAAACGACTATTCATTCAGCCATACTTTTACAGGCACATACGTCGAACAGTGAAACCCTCCATTTAACTAAAAAAGAACCTTGAATCAATGTACAAAATCAATGAATTGTTTAAACTCCCTCCTGATGAACACTGCCTGGATGATTGGATTAGGCAGGTGTATTTGACAGTTGCAGGAAAATCTAGAGCTAACGGACATCACTTGCTGCGAGCCCGCTGTGCTGCCGTACCCACAGGGCTCAAGTATTGATCAGTTTCCCTTTTTCACCACTTCTCTCATACCTCAATTGCCTGTTTCTTCCTTTGTGTGTAATTTTTTTTTAGTGTGTGTGCTCCATGAACAGCCACTAGGGATGCTCGGGGCTGCTGGGTAACACACCAGGTAGCGCTGGCGGGGAGGAGGGAGAGGACAACAGAAACAAATATGTACTGAAATGATGGCAGCAGGACAGGTTCATTGAATGGAAGTATCTTTTTGTCATTAAAGTATCTGGAGTAGCGTAGAAATGTACTGTACGGGATTTATTAGCAAAAAAAATTAAAAAACACAAAGAGTTATTGTTATCTGGATAGGCTGTGTGATGCAGTAGGTAACGCTATCACCTCACGACATGGAGGACCCTGGTTCAGTTTCCATTTGCTGCCTCTCTGTGTGGAGTTTAAAGATCCTCCTTGTGCCTGTGTTGGGCTTTCTCTGGGTACTCCAGGTTCATTCCACTGTCCAAAAACATACAGGTTAACTGCCATGTATGTATGGTAACTGGTTAACTGGTTATTCTAAATTGAGCATAGTTTTTTGTTTGTTTGTTTTTTGACTCTTGTGACCAGGCCATGGTGTGCCAGTTAAAGCTAGGATAAACTCCAGTGTACGGGTTAATTGGGTTAATTGGAAACAGGTCAGTAAAAGGAGCATTTCAAAGATGAGCAGCGGTTCAACAGTCTGAGACAAACGGCATCTAAAAGTTTTACCTTGCAGAAAATTGTCCATTAGGGTCCACTTAGTGTGTGTGTTTTTTAATTACATTTTAATACAGGATGTAACATAGCTGAAAATTCTTCTGTGGTTATGACACATGTGTCAACAAGGTCAGCTGTCTGATGATTAAAATAGCAAACTTGACTTCAGGAGGAAGAGATCCAAACTGGATAAGCGCTTGTGGTTACAGCTGGATACAAGACTATACGGACTATAAAAAGGGTCAAATGAGGCTGTGCTTTTTAAGGAGACAGCAAACCTTCTGCATGTAAATACATGGATACACATACACACACTGGCTGAAGTGAGGATGCTTGTAAAATGATCCACATTATGAATAATGACAAGCACCCACTTCATCCCCTGGAGGTTTTTGACACTGCTCCTCCAGTGGGAGGCTGATCCCTCTGAAGTGACTGAGCAGTTTCTGGCAGCTGTCATGAGGCTTTTTAATGCACAAAAACTGATGTGAAATAACAAGTGTAGATTACTTGTACTCACATTTGTTGTTCCTTTGTACTAATTTGTCATTGATATATTCTCTGTCTCTTTCATGTGCACACAGGTGTCTCAGTGCAATATTCCCTTTATTTATTTACTTTTTTGTTACTTTTATGTATTGCTGCTGGTATAATACAATTTCCTGTGAAGGATCAATAATCTATCTACCAATCCAATTATTCAGCTTCCCCAGGTTCATCCCTGCCCAACTTTATATCAAACTGAATTTCCTGCAGTCCCTGTAGAAAAGAGAGCTAATGGTGCGTGGATAACCTCCCTGAAGATAAAAAGAAAAAGCCATAATATGTCTCAGTTTATGTTTAGAATCAATGTATCTAATAGCAACCCTAGGTATGTGATTCTGCTGGAGCCAAACTATATTTTTGTTGAGTTTTTGTTTTCTGAAGTATTAGTGCTGGGCCTGCAGTTCAATGGTTTCATATAGTGGGTTTATTATTTTTGCTCTGGAAGTTCCAGAAACTTGTAGGAGCACATGAAAGGGTGAAAGGACACCTCCGAGCTAATACAGAATGGTGTAATACGACAGTGTGAACCTATGTGCATGTATTTCCATGCTAATGAGTCATGCTTATGTGCATATTTGATGTGTAATCACTTCATCCAATTTTTTTCACCTTTAAAAAAAAAAAAATCCACTGATGTCACATCAAATGCAAATGTCACTTTTGCTGACTTTCAAGTTGGAAATGAAAAAAAAAAAGATGAATTGAAAATAATTAAGCAATTGTTGCTGAAATTGTGGTCTGACAGGTTTTTATTCCCTCCCTGGCATTAGTGCCCCCCCCTCCCCCCCCTCCCCCAACATGAAAGACTTCTATTTCACCCATGAAAGATCAACAGTTTGAAAGAGATGAGTTATTTATTTTCCATTACCCAGTTCAACATTCAATAGAAACAGCTCACCTTTCTCATCAAAGGAAAAACTGAGAGGTCAAAGCAGACAGTCACCTTTAACTAAATTCTGTCCATTAATGACTTCAACTCACTGTCAGAGACTGAACTGTCCAACGACGAGTGTCCAGACGAGTCCAGAGCAGAAAACACCAAATATGGTCCATATTGATAACCGGTGATCCACCAAAATTCCAACTGCTAAAAACAAGTGTCATTTGCCAAACCGGAAAAAAAAAATCAGCTCATCAGCAAACATGTCTGGCCTTTGCTCATTCTCTATGTTATTTTGCCTTTACTGACATGTGCTGGGTCTCATGGTGAATGTTTACTTTTAGTCACTAACATCATTTCATCTTGTAATGTTCAATTTTCCCTTAAAATCAGCTTGGCGAAAAAACAAAAAAAAGAGGGAAAAAAAGAACCAAACAAACAGATGAAACAGTGAATGCTCTTGTTTAACCACCTGTATTAATCAGAGGTGGGGTCGCCTTGTATGAAATACAAGCAGGTGTGTGTATGTGAATGAAGGTGTTTTAAAGATCTGTGAGCGATAAGGGGAGTTGTGGATCTTTGAGAGTCTCCTGGCTGCTGCATGGGTCCATGTGCATCAGTGGTAGTAGGACAAGATGTGTTGAGGCTACAAGAGGACAACGTAACCTGGAAGGAACATATGTGAAAGAAAAAGTTAAAGAATTTGATCCTGTAATGGAAAAGTGGCATTTGGGGTCAGTGAGACCTTATTATTTGAATAATGCTGGTTTATGTGTCCATGACTTTTCCTATGGAATGTCGATGTGTTTGGTGCCACCGTTCCTGTTTACCAGACAGGCTCCATCATTGCCTCAGTTTTGACACATAGGCGTCTGGAGACGTTATCTTAAAGTTCTGGTGTCTTTGAGATGATTGTTAAAAGTGTCATACACTGTCATTCCAGCATCTCTTGCTCTGTGATGTGAGTAATGACCTCTCTGATTTTGTATACAACTTGAGAGATTAAATTCTCTTTGCACCTCTGTCATAGTCAGTGCCTTTGTTAATCATTGATAGATTTCCTCACTAGAACACAGTATATTACTGGTAAAGTAAGATATACAAATATTGAAATAACAGAACCCATTTTCCAGAAGAGGAGGAGCTGTGGAAATGCAAACTTTCTTTCTTTTGGAATAAAAGTGTTGCCACTGAAGGCCAGCTCATTAGAAACGTCTCATAGATTTGTATTCCCTCTGCACCACTGATATTCCCACCTGAGCCTACGTCTGCTTTTCTTTATGTTTTTTCCCTCCTTCTTCTCTCTTTTTTCTTTTATGGTGTTTTATACTTTCTCACTTGGGTGAAGGAATAACTTCCCCAATATGAGAAGTGAATACGTTTGTCCACCAGAGGCTTTGCCAGACATAAACCCTTATTGCACTGTAAAAAAAACCCATAGAATCTACCCAATAAACCAGAGGTAACAAATTGCACTAACTTTGGGTAAATTTTCTCTGCAGCTTTTGAGTAATATTTACCTAAAGTTATGAGGTATGAAATACCCAAACGAATAAGGTTAGCTCTACCTAACACTTTTGCACAGTGCACACCACAGAACTATTTCCCAGTCATAATTTAATAATTTTAACTTAAATGTTAGTAGGCAATTTACTTAATAATTGTTATTAATAATTATGCCAATATGATTAATTAAACTATCTATTTCATAAAAGGTTAGATTTATTAAAATACTTGCATTTAGGTACAGGAGACGGTGCTGGGGTCAGATCAATCTTTTTTTAAAAATCAAAATCCTTGGTAGCCCTCTTCATTTCTTAAACAATGTATAATTTCTGCACAACTGGATCACGAACATTTCCAACACCAAACAATGTGATTTTTCATTTCTCATTAATAGACCCTAAACGTGGGTCCAAGAAGCAAAATTTTTCAAATCTTTTGTAGTAGATATTGCACTGAAGTTGGTGACACAAGAGAAAAGAGAGAATGACAGCCTGAAATGTGTGACTTTCTGCACAACAGGATCATAAAACATATAAAACATTTCTTCAGTTTGAGGTATTAATAATAATAATAATACAAAATTATATTTGTATTGCACTGGATATGGTGGATATGGAATTTTTTAATGCATTTAATCTCCTGATATGGGTCCTTAATAAAGGCACCTAGGTCACCCATTCAAACTAATTTAAATGACATGCATGACATATTTCACAGTAGTATGCCGAATACTACCACCGAATAAGTCAAAGTTTTGCATTCGAAATGTTATCCGCAGATACATTGCAAACATGAAACTTTACTTAGATCCAAAGCGGCAACTCCAGAGAAAACAGCGGGTGGTAGTGACGGAAACGCTTCACTCCAACATGCAAGTTTAAGTCATGACACATGCACACTGAGTCCCAGGGTTTTGGGTACATGTTATCCATTTTTTCATGTTGTGGTTGTTATCATTAACAGATGGGTAGTGTAAGTATAATTTACCCAAAACAATACAATTTTTTCTCTAACTAATATATTGTAGAAAATGTTATATGATTTGCATGGATTATATTTACCACTGTCAAAAATCGTTTTTTTTACAGTGTGGGCCTCTCTGTAACTGGAATCACAAACTGTTACAGTTAATGCACGTGTATGAACGTAAATATGCTGGAACTTCCTGTTACCATCATAGAGCTGCTGTTCAACTAAAACAACTGCTACAGGTTAAAATGTTTGGCCAGAGATATTAATCTTTATGAAAACAGTTATTTTTACATTTATTATGAAAAATGCTTTTGGTGGGAAATGAATATTTTTCACATGCAAAATATAACAGTAGGTCCCCTTTCAGTTCTCTACTCCCCCTTTAGTATCTTACTCATTTTTCACAGCAAAAAAGAAAAAAAAAACAAAAAGAGAATTTAATGAACCTCCATAATTTAAAAAAAGTATCCATGCATATTAAAAATTGAGTGATACTTTTAGACCATTATTCTTATTCTACAAACAAGCTAAATAAAAAATACTTCATAAAACCTGACAAAAACCCTCTCTGAAGCTTTTATTTACAGTTTAAATCATTCTAAATATGATTACTAGGACTTCTTCTCACACCATCTGCTCCTGTAACTATGTTCTATGAAGCGATGTCCCACCTTCATGCTTAATAGTGGCTCCCTTATCTTATTGGACTGAAATCTGAATACTCTGATTGGTTCTCATGATTTAGGTTTACGTGTACTGGGCTTGGAGCTTGAAAAAACATTTCTGTTTCACAAGGTAAATGCTGTGCTGTGGAGGATTAAAGACAGCGGAGGGGGGAAAGAAACAGGTTAGTTGAGTTTTCGGACAGCAGAAGAAGGTTCAGTTCGGTGGGACAAACAGTCTGCGGGGCATTAAGAACCAAATCTATGAAGGTTTGTAACAGTTTTTAGCATCTCTAACAATTGTCAAATAGTGACGCCTGCAGCCCTTTAATATTTGAAAAGGCATCCTGCACTTTGCTCTTTTTTCCCACTTGCGATCAGCTCTACTGTCATGTCTGCCAGTAGTGGCATCATTCAACCGCTAAGTTTTATTTGGTCACCCTCTGGCCCTCCAGTAGCGAATCTACTGGCCTACCCTCTTGCATCCTTACTTAGGTAAGTGAACCATGTTGCTGCTTCCCAGTGAGTGTGTACAGAAGGTTTCATCGTTGTACGTGTTGCAAGTAAAGATTGGCAAGCCAGGCAGGAGCTCAGAGAGTGTTCAAATTACATCATTTTGGCCTTGTGTTACTGTAGTCAACATCTGTTACGATGGAGATTGTTAGGCGAGAATCAATCAAAGTGCCTTTCTCTGTTATAATCAGAGGGTTGACTGCAACTGAAACTGACAATGAAGTGTCTACTTTCCTAGGGAAGAATAGTTCAATTAAACGGTTCCTGCATACTGATGATCCAACTTCAGATTATTATGCACAAATGATAATGAACTTTACACATGGTACAGCCATGCAAACTCGGGAGCCAATGCTTCCAGTGCAGCTTGAAGGCTCTACTTGAGCTAAAACTGTTTATAGCTTTAGGAGTTTAGCCAGTGACTATGCCACTGATGCACGTAGCAGTGCTACTAAAGCATATATGAAAGAGTTGAATGAAATTGCTAAATTGAGTGGTAACTCTTTTGAGCAATTATTGAAAGAGGAATTGGCAAGTGTTGCATCAGTTTTTTCTTCCCAACCAGATCATCAGGCTCCATTAACCGATCTGCAGTTGTCACCTTTGTGGCATAAGCCAGTTTTGAATAGAGCACTTTGAGTTCCACTGAGAAGCAGACACACCAGAGGGCGCTGTAGTTGTGTATAACTTGTTCTATGGTTTTGTCAATAAACAAGATGGCGACTGCGCAAGAGACAATCGTGTATGTCCTCTCTTTAAGTTACAAAGAGTTAGTATAAACACATTACATGGTGTCAGAAGTGAACTCGCGGAGTTTTAATAAAGTAAGGAGTCTGTCAGAGTTTGGAAGCTGTTGCTGAGATGGCGAAATTTTTGATGCCGCAGCAGTTCAACTTTGCCAAGCCGGAGGACTGGCCAGACTGGAAGCAGCGCTTCTCCAGGTACCAGGTCGCAACGAAGCCCAATAAGGATCCAGTCGACATCCAAGTGAGTGCGCTGATATACTCCATGGGCCCAGAGGCAGAGCAAATATATAAACCAATCGACCTAGCGGACGAAGACGAAGGAGGAAAATGATACGGAATTATGACTACGTGTTGAGGCTATTTGACGAGCACTTCGTGCCGAAGCGAAATGTGATTTTTGAGCACGCACGTTTCCACTCACGGACTCAAGAGGGTGGTGAGACTATCGAACATTACATAAGGCATCTGCATTAACTTGCAGCTCACTGTGACTTTCCAAATAAAGAGGAGGAAATTCATGACAGGCTTGTAATTGGAATAAAGACAAAGATCCTTTCACTGAAACTACAGATGACCAGTGACCTCACAGTAAAGAAAGCTGCAGATTTAGCCAGGCATTCTGAGTTAGTAAAGCTCCAGAACAGAGAGACTGGTGCAGCTGGAAATATTGATGAGGAGAAAACAAAGCTGTACAAAAGTAAGTGGAGAAATAAAGCAGGAGTCAACAAGCACACATAAAGCAAAGCAGAGGAGAAAATGTGGCAGGTGTGGACGCAGTCATAATAGAGAGCAGTGTCCAGCAAAGGATAAGGAATGTAACAAATGCCACAAAATTGGCTATTTTGTTGTCAAATGCAGGACCAGATTAGTCGAAGAAGTGACTGAGGAAGTTGACAGCTTATTACCTGGGGTCCATAAATGAAACTGCTAAGGAGAAAAAAACAACAGTGGATGAAATAATCACTGATACAGAACCACCATGGCGTACCACACTAGTGATTTGCAGGACCGCAGTCAACTTTAACATTGATTCAGGTGCAGACACCACAGTGATGAATGAATCAACATACAACAGGCTCCGTGGAAAGCCAAAACTGAAACCAGTCACAACAAAGATTGAAAGTCCAGGAGGAAAAGTGGACCACAAGGGACAGTTCTTGGCCAACATTCAGGTGACAAAACGAAGAAAAACAAAGGACTGTTATTTCAGAGTGATAGTTGCAAAGTTGACATGAGACAATTTGCTAAGCAGATCAGTTGCAAATTACCTGGGTCTGATTCAGCGTGTTGGGGAAGTGGGTGTGTACGGAGAGTTAGGGCTGCTCAAAGGCAACCCAGTGAAAATACCGTATTTTCCGGACTGTAAGTCGCTACTTTTGTCCCACGTTTTAAACCATGAGGCTTATACAGAGATGCGGCTTTTCTATAAATTTTTCTTCAGCCCTCAGGGGGCGCTCTAGCAGGAAGTGCAAAAACCAAAAAACAAACTAAGTAGTCAAAGGCTATTCTGTTTTTGTTAAGTAGCCTGTGTTGGCTATGCTACTCTACATTCATTTTGTGAGCATCAATACCTATTATTATTGGACAAACAGATTAAGCCAGGTGTGTCTGACCATTGTGGCTACTCGGACACACCTGGATTTATCAGTTTGTCCAGTCAGTTTGTTGGTTCCCAGCGGATTTCAGGATTCTGAGCAGACCCACCGCAGAGGTAAGGTTTTAATCGCAGATGCAGACCGGACGCAGCGTGGAGCCAGCAGGTCTGCGACCCATCTCCAAAGCGGATCCGGCACTGAGTGCAAGTGGACCCTGATACGGGTACATTTCGCAGGTCGGTTCCGGATGTCTTTGCTGTGTGGGATGGTTTCAGTACACAGGAGGAGGAAAAGTAAAGCAACTTGGTTTTATTGTACAGGAGAAAAATGAATAAAACCATCAATTACTTTTCTGTTTTGTTTGATCAGCACTTTTACTGCCGTGTTACAGGTACTGTTCAGGTATGTGAATAAACACTTATTGTAAAATCTTTCGATGTAAATATCTTATTTCTCAGCCTGGATACCGGCAGCTTATAGTCTGGTGCGGCTTATATGTGACAAAATATACTTTTCGTTTATATTTTAATGGGTGCGGCTTATATTCAGGTGCGCTTTATAGTCCAGAAAATACGGTATATTGGTCCTTACTGATCATTTTACTAAATACGCTGTAGCGGTGCCAACTCCCAACCAAAGGGCATACACGATAGTTAAGACCCTTTTGGAGAACTTTATTTCTCAATATGGGTTTCCCGAATGGTTGCATAGCGAACCGAGGTCCCTATTTTGAGTCAAAGACTATTAAGGAGCTTTGTAACCTTACTGGTACGAAGAAGGTGGGAACAACACCGTATCATCCCCGAGGGAATCCGGTGGAACGGTTCTTCAAATGCTAGGTACCCTGGGTAAGGATGAAAAAACTCACTGGAAGGGACTTTGTTAAGCCTTTAGTGCATGTGTACAACTGCACGAAACATGACACTACAGGGTTTTCACCTTACCAGCTCATGTTTGGAAGGAAACCAAGTCTACCCATTGATGCACCTAAAAGGTCTCACTCACAGTATGTCTCTGACTTGAAACATCATCTTTAAGAGAGCTACAGGCTTGCCACTTCTAATGTGCAAAAGAGCTCTGACCGCAACAAACTCTGTTTTGATAAGCGTGTTACTGATTCTGCCTCAGAAGTGGGTGATAGGGTTTTAGTCCGTAGTGTGAGACTACGTGGAAAACACGAGCTTGCAGGCAAGTGGGAAGAGGATGTGTACATTGTTCTCAGACAAGCGAGTGATGTTCGGGTTTACACTGTAAAACCTGAAGGTAACAGAGACTTGTTGTTGCGTCAGGTTTGAAAGAGAAAGAGAGAAAAGTGAACGGGAAAAAGGCTGAACGTTAGAAGCGCTGGAACAAAAAAAAAAATCTTACGATATTGGCGGTGGTTGCTGCTCCTGAACTTTTCCAAGTTCCTCACAAGATAATTCACATTACTCTGGAATGCAATACAGTTCTCGGTAGAATCAATTAGTTATTTGTTTAATGAGTTTGTCGTTTAGATAAATTGAGTGGCTTTACCGGGCACCAGCACCATTTTTTGCCTATACAGCCAAACGTAGGAGATTGGTGAGCAGTATTTCTTTTTGGTTAAAAACTTTTTTTTTTTTAATGCACTTTAGTAATCCAGTAATTGTATGTAATTATTTTTGGTACCATAGTTAGAGAAATGCTTATTACTGGTTAGTTTACAACTGTGACCTGTGGTTATTTGAGCAACTAGGGAGTGTCTCACATTACCCAATGTCTCACAATACCCCATTTTCCCATATATATACAGTCATGGAAAAAATTATTAGACCACCCTTGTGTACTTCAGTTTCTTGTTCATTTTAATGCCTGGTACAACTAAAGGTACATTTGTTTGGACAAACATAACGATTAACACAAAGATTGCTCATAAGATTGTTATTTAAGAGCTGATATCTTACCATTTTCCATGGTTTTCTTGATTATAACCTTAATCACTTAAGTTTTTACATCAATAGCTATGGCGTTGTACTGCCAAAAATACTACTTTTATGCATTCAGTGTTTTCTTTTCTGTCTGTTTTAGTCACATGATGACGTTTAGTGGTACCAGGTATTAAAAAGAAAGTGAAGAAAAAATGGTGGTCTAATAATTTTTTCCATGACAGTATATATATATATATATATATATATATATATATATATTATATATATTATATATATATATACACACATTAGGGCTGCCAGTCATTTAAATTTTTTTAAATCGTGATTAATCAAAAGATTTTCATAGTTAACTCGCAATTAATCGCATTTTTTAAATGTTCTGTTCATCCATCCATCCATCATCTATACCCATTTTGTCCTATACAGGATCACGCGGGATCTGCTTTATTTCTTTTTTAAGCCTTTAGTTTGAAAACCAGAAGTCCACCAATGCTGCCATACTTTTTTAGGGCTTAATTCATCAGCTTCTTATTGTATTTTGTCAGGGCTGCTGCTTGACCACAGTAATTTGCTGACAGTCCCTAAGCTCCACGGCAGGAGCGAGGTGCTCAGAAGGACATTCAGCGCTTGTTCCTTAAAGTTTTTGCTACACTCACTGATCTTGGAGGGTTGATGACACTTGTGAAATGTCTGGCATACTTATATCTACAAAATGATACCAACCTGGATAAAATTGGTGCTGTTTTCATGACGCTATTAAAGTTTAAAGAGAACAAAGAAACAAGCGAATGTCAGATGTGAAACTAACTTTACCGCCCCCTGTGGTGGTAACTTAATTCACAGCGACAGTAAATACAAATAACCATTTTTCTTGTTAACAGACCCATCTGACAGCACCTTAAGGCTAAAACTACCATTATTAAGACCTTTTTCTGTCGCCATGTCTGTCCCACATGTTGACTGTAAATATTACACTTATTGGCCGGGGGTCATATTTACAGAGAACGTGTGTGCATTAATCTGTAATATTGTAATTTATTTGTTTACATTAAGCATAACTAAAGCCGGCAGTTCTAAAACTTTCAATCCTGTTTTCTGAGTCTTATTTAGTCATCCTCTGGTGGTCCAGTAGCGAAAAGTGAGTCTTTTGCTGCTTCCCAGTGAGTGTGTACAGGGGTTTCGATGTTGTATGTGTTACACTAGCCTCTCTCAAAGAAACCTTTGCTTTGTTGAGCTGACTTCATAGTGCTGTATACTACTTTGAACAAAGATCCTTTCAATCACACTCAAAAACAAAAGCTTAAAATGAGTAATGTAAGAATCAACAATATAACAGTTTACAATGTTTTTTGAAAAGCTGCAGAGAATGTGCTATTTGCCCCAATTACTGATTTTATGCCACCTACATTAATTTTTCATTTTACCAATTTACTCTATTCTTGACACCAATTTTGTTTAAATCCCATATCCCTATATTAAAACGATTAAAAGAAAGGTCAACGTTGTGAAACAACTTTTCATAGACCCCCCCCAAAAAATGTGGAATCCTTCAATACAAAAGGATATCACACTGAGTGGAAAACCTATACAGGAAGATGTATGTTCATATCTGTCAAAGCTGTTTTTTTATGCAAGTACCGCATGATATGAAGCTATTCGTGATCTTGGATTTGAGGAAGAAAATGGAGAAATAAAAATGATAAAGCCACCATGATTAAACAGCTTCTGGGTGAATGGTTTCCTAGAGAATAAGACTCTCCACAATAACATGTCCCTGAAATAAAGGATTACAATGCGACTCATTCAGTCTGAGTACCTCTGACTCATGGAGGATGCTCAGTTCATAAATCGTCTTTTCTTTTAAATGCTTATACCTCATTAATGAAAATTGTTTTCATGACATTTTGCACCTAGAAGAAAAAAAGCTCCCTGATGCATGAAACACTGTTCCTTGGTTAACAGTTGGATGGCTGATGTAGTATAATTAAAAAAAAAAAAAAAAAAAAAATCATTTAATTTGCATTTTTAAATCAGGTCATTCTTCAGCCTCAGCCTTCAAATGTAGAGTTATACATTCAGGAAGAGTCCCACATGCATTTTGCAAAGCAGACATTACACCAATCTTGAAAAAAGAAAGAAAAAACATGGACAAATTACTGTGAGAAACCGTCTGCGGAAAACAATGACGCTTGCAGGTTATTGTGACCAGCCTTCATGCTCTATGAATCCTAATCATCCTGCTCCACCTCCCGAATCATCATGGGTCTCTTCATTGCTTTCCTCTTTGTTTCTCTGTTTCTCACACATGCATGCACACACATATCCTAACCGTGCAAGACCTCACGTACAAGCAAAAGGCGAGTAAGTACGTGAAACAGAATTCTAATACAAGAGGTTTTTACCCTGCAGTCCTCCCCATTGGCCTCCTACTGACACCATGATGAATGGCTTTGAATTCACTGGATATGGTGGTCTTGGTGTGTGTGTATGTGGTTGTATGTCTGTAGGAAGGTTCAAGGCACAGAGGTTGTCACTTGTCAGAACACCCCCCTCCCTCACCCCATATTACGCCGCCTGTGGATAATTAAACCAGGTTTTGAAAAGTGGCAACGCTATTATTTGTTCATTTGTTTGTCTCTGAGGCATGGGTCAGGGTGGATGTATGCATGCAAGGCATATTCAGGGACATGCTCCCAGTTAATGAAACAGAATGATAAGACTTGCACTTGTATTATGTATGTGTGCTTCATAGTCTGTTTGTGTAAAAACAACACCTACTAAAGTCTTGGCAAAGGATTTTGAGAAACTGATTAATTCTTGCCTCTAACCACTTCTGAAATATTTTAGTCATTGTTTTCCTTACAGGCAATGACAATGGCCCTGACTTTGGACTAAATCTCAAATAAATTGGTTACCAGGCCTGATCTTGCGTGCAGAAACTGCTCGCATATTGTTGTTAACCTCCACTCTCAAGAGATATCAGACCCTGACTAAGTTCTTTCCAAGTATTGGTTTCTCTTTGGATCTGTACAATGAATGATGAATCACGAGAAGGCAGGCTCTGGCAAACAAATGTGACTTACAGAGAATGACAAATGAAAATTTGCTACTTAGTTGACTCATACACTTGATTATCATTCTAAAAAGATTTCTGTATTTGCGTGTGGAAGCATGGACCTTTTATACCTATTAAAAAAAAAATTAGATTTTCAACTATCGACATAATAAAAAAATGTTGTGCTTTGTTTGGACTCTAATTGAATGAAGCTTCAAGCAATATTTCATTGCATATGGTTCTGTGGGTTATATACAAACTATGAGCGTGATAAAGCAAGTTCACTTTTATAATGATCAAAACAGTCAAACAAGAATAATGTAATTCATTGTCGGGGTCACAGCCAGTTAGAGCAGCGGGTAATCAGAAGTGAGTAATTTCTAAACCACCTACAACATTTCAAAAACAAGCATGACACTGACCCTGCTTTATAATTGTAAAGTTGCTGTGAATTGAATGATTGTGATCACAACATTTGGCCAACTTCATCAAATAAACTTTTACTTGTGTGACATTAGACTTCAATCTTGTGCAGAGCGAAGCAACGTACAGAACTAATATGGTCTGAGAAGGACAGCTGGTCATCAATCATGACGCCTGAGGTTTCTCGCAGCCTCGGTCAAGGAGATGGATGGAGAACTGAACTTCTATTGATTTGGTGTTGGATAGACCGATTAGCTGGGACGATAAATAGTTACATCTTAGAGATGTTTAGCTGAAGGTGATAGTCCTTTATCCTTGTTGATATGTCACACAGACGAGTTGACAGTCATGCCAAGACTGTGGGGATACCTGGTGGAAGTGACAGATGCAGCAAGATAGCATTTAAGTAGATGACTATAACAATTTGGTACTCAATTAGCTGGATCACAGGAATGACAAAGGGTTATAGTTTAAAAAGGTATGTTCAGGAACAAGAGTGGATCTGGCAGAGCTCATGCAGAGCAGTGGAAACCCCTTTCAGGTAGCGGTGATGGAGTCAGGTAAGTATGGGGCACTGATGGCAGTAAATGAGAGAATAAATGGATCGTTATTACCTATGTCAGAGTTAGACACTTCCTCAGAGATATCTTCAAGGAGGATGCCAGGAAGAGGATCCACTGGATGGAGATAGAGCTCTTGTTGAAGGTGAATAATGCTGAATGTGTCCAGATAAGAGAGCTCTAGTGTCCTTTGAAGGCTTGGAGGTGAATAGCACCAGGAACTCAGTGGGTTGTAGTCCTGGAGATTGGATAAGTGTTGGCTAAGCACAGTAATGATGAGGATGACTTCCTGCAGAATGTAATCGACTCTGGATGAAACATGCTTATAGAAAAAACAGATCATTAGGGCCTTGAACCGGCTCACTGTCAAAGGATACACTAATACACAACTTGACAAATAGAGGGATAGGCAGGCTCAGGATCCAAAGTCAGGCTTGGCTCAGCACACAGAAAACCTCACTGACATGTCCATATCTGCAGAAGGTCAGAGACTCAGAGTCAGAATACAAATGAGGTTTAGTGCACAGAGAGACTCAGGGTAACAAATCGTGGAGGGTCAGTCAAGCTCGGCGTAGAAAGAACAGAACAGGTGGTCAGGATTAGTGATTTTACGCTCAAGCCCATTTGCTTGACACAGTGTCAAACTTTTGAAGCTGAAAAAGAAAGTTCTAGTGCCCTCTGAAGGCTTGGATTTGAATGGTGTCATGAATTTCAGTAGGTTGCGCTCCTGCAGAATGGTTAAGTACAGTAGCCGACACATCTGAGACAACTGTAGACACAATGGCAAAAGCCACAACCCAACAAAAAAAATGCCACAACAGAAATTGAAAACAGAGAAGGTGGATGAAAACTGAAGTTGCCGTGGCTTTGGCGTTGTATTCAGTAGTGAAAGGTGGAAGTAGGAAGGTGCAGTGTCATGGTCTGGGGCAGCCATGGCAGCCATTTTGGGTTTTTCTTTGTGTTAAGTCGGTATCACTCTCCCTGTCTTTTGTGTTACATGTTTCCTGTTTTACTTTGAAAGTCTGTCTTGTCTCTGTTGCATTCAGCTTTTCTTCTTTCTTCCCCCTTGTTATCCTGATCGTGCACACCTGCCTCTCGTTTGTTCCTCTGTGTAATTAAGTCCTGTCCCTCCTGTTCTGTTTGCTGGTCCGCCTTCTCCTTGTTCCCCGTAAGTCTCGTCTCATGCCCCGTGAATATTTTTCTGTTTTTCAGCCTGGGCTTTTGTTTTAGTTACTTTTGCGAATTTTTGGTTTTGTTTGGATTTTCTTTTTTTTTTTTTTTTTTTTGAGAATAAATATCCTTTTTCGCACTCCTGCACTTGGGTCCACCATTTTTACTTCACAAACCTGACAGAGGTGGTAGAAAGGTTGTATGACTTGAAGGAGGTCAGTTGGAATTAGGTACAGTAAGTATGTAGATCATAAAACGCTGTGCACGATACAGTATATGCCCACTCAAAATTCTGGGTGACAGCCTATTAGAGAAACATTTCACCAGGCTGCATCAGTAGATAATTGGTCAAGCACAACCTTACTCTGTAATCAAATGTTGTCTTTCTTATTGACTTTCCTATTGACTTTTTCAGAGTTTGCAGAAGAGCAAAGAGAACAGCTCATTATCAAACCAATTACTGTAAGCTCTATCAAAACTAGCTTTTATCCCTGAAGGCCAACATAGGATCAACTCATAAATTCTTTTGTCACATTTCCTCTGAGCATCTCCGACAGAAGCTCAAAGAATGATTAAAACACTAACATGCTGCAGATTCATTACTGTGACCCCAGAAAAGTAATAGTTAATAATTTATGATGACCTGAGCAAGGACTTTCCATAAGGAATAGCTGTGTAAGGTACTGTATGTGCTCAAGTATTCCTTGGTGGCTGAACTGTATGTTTAATGCACAGGTCCCATGGTAAACCATTACTGTGTCCTCTGTCAGACACAGCTCCTACTCCAGGGAGAGCTGCAAGCAATTAAAAGAAACCCTGAATGGGAGTTGCTCCCAGATAGAATTACATACAAGTCTGTGACAGGTGGACAGGGGTCATGTTGGGTTTCAGCTCTTATGTGTGTGAGTTTGTAATGGGAAATAGCTAAATCAAGAGTAAACTGTGACACTGTATTCACACAGTAGATCTCCTATACATCTGCACCAGCTGTTGAGAAAAAAGAGGTGAGAATAGCGATGCTTGGGTAAGGGGTTGGTCATTGTGGGTGGGGTGAGGCAGGGGTTGGGGTGGGCATCACTGCCTGTACCTGTTATTTATAAATAGCTCACTGTGTACATTTTCTGTGCTGATGTACCTGTCACTCGCTACGTGACAGTGAGTAATGAGCTCCACTCACCTCATTTCATTTACTGGACAGACCTTGTTTCTCCCCCATTTGAAACATCACATTTTCTTTAGTTGAGGTTTATGATCAGTTGAAGATCATGTGGATCTTCACTAAGGACCCGATTCTCCTATCGGTGTGTAAATCGATATTTACGCACCTCTTCTTAAGTCCATTCTCCTATCACTACTTTCAGATACACCCACCTGCGTAAGTCCAGAATAGAGGTGGTCTTAACAAAGAGGGGTGATTCATGAAAAAAGGAGGCATCTATGGCGGTCCGTTCCAATCCATGGAACAGAGTTTGCCAAACACTTGTGAATGCCATTGAAATCCCTGAAAAATATAAACCATACTTTAAATTTGAACAGATGTCCTTAGAGGTGGGCGCAATTTAATTGGATCAATTATAAATACCCACAGATTGTGGAAGTGAAGATAGCAGAAATATAGAAAGCAAAGGCAAAGAGAGAGCCTAATTTCAACGATGAAGAGTTGGATGTAAACCCTAGCTGGAGCCAGACTCAGAATCCAAACTTGGGCCACCACCAGATCCCTTGGCAGAACCATCACGTGATCGTGGTGCCAACAAGCCGGGTCAGGAGTACCGGAAGAATGGCTGAGGAGAGGAGCTGAGAGACAGCAGTAGAGGTAGGTCCGGCGGTTGGTGACTGAGACCTTGACCAGCATGGACAACTCCCTGAGGTCAGTCAGTGACACTGGCCGAGTCGGTTGAGCTGAAGTGCCCCAGACGGGAGCGCACCCATGTTCCACTCTCCACGCCACGCTCCCAGAGTAAGGGGTGGACATCGCAGGCAAAACTATAAAAAAACAAATTAATAAATAAATAAAATTCGGATGTGTTTTGTCTTGTTCAGTTTAGTGGTGTAATGATATCCCAAGCGATTTTATAGATTCTACGATATATATCGATATTTTATCGCTGCGGGTATCGATATTCTAAGCTTCTTTCAAAACCCCCTTGTCCCACCTTTAAAAGCTAGCAAGCAACAATTTGCACTGTTTAAATAAATGAAACTATTTTTATCAACAAATCTTTTATTCATTTTGTCCAGCATTTGCAAGCTGCCTGTCAGCCATATAATGTGTAATTGATGCTTTCAGTTCAATTGATTCAAACAAAGTCATTGGAACACTCACAAGATGTCACCAAAATCACTCTGTCCCTTTAAAATCTTTCGGAAAATGATGTAAATGTATTGTAAGATGAATATCGATATATATCGTATCGCGAGCTGAATATCGTGTATCATATCCTATCGTGAGATTAGCGTATCGCTACAGCCCTACCAATAACTGTCTACATACCTATAATGCCAGTCAACAATCATTTGGTCCATCCTGTTGTTCAGGGGCGATTTCCTGCTCCACAGGTAGACGCCTCTTTGGGTCTCTGTAGGCCTACGTGTGGCGTAAAATTGTAACTGCATCTGAAAATTCAAGAAGAATATAATGTTTAGCCTTCTGATGTCAGAGGTGCGTAAGTGAAAGGGCGCTCAAATCAGCGGGAGAATGTGGGTAGAGGTGAAATGACAGAAACCGACTGCATTTTGAGAAGTTAATTAACAGAAGTTAATTAATATAAATAGAGGAGATAAAAGATATAGAGGAGATAAAAATGTAAAGGTATGTGTAAAGGATTGTATTGTGGTTGTTTTGAACATAAGAGTTAGATGCATGGTTTCCATCGCTTTCCATTTTCATATACCAAAATTAGCAAGCTATTCAAAGAAATCCATACTTGAGCAGAGTAAAGCTGTGCCCTTGTATTGTTTATTCATTCATTCCCCTTTTCAGCTACGAGTCCTCTCATAAAACTGGTTCATAAATGGAAAATGTCTTTAATAACTATGATACTTGCTTGGGAAGACCTGTGTAACTCCAAATGTCTTCATATCGCGTCAGCATGTGTGTGACTCATTTGCTGTAAAGTAGCTATGGATGTTGTAACTTGTAGGACTGTTCTCTCCTCAGTAAGATCGATGAGCTCATGGCACAGATCCGGCTGCAGCGGGAGTACAGGGAGTGCAGTCTCGTGTTTTACAGAGATGTGGCTGAACGAACTGGCACCAGACTCTGTGGTTGTCCTGGATGGATTTAAACTTACGGAGGTGGGCAGGAGAGTGGAGGAGGGCGGTAAGAGGAGAGATGACGGTCTGGTGGTGTTCATTACCGAGAGAGATGGTGCAGCCAAGCGCACGTCTCTGTTGAGGAACAACTCTGCACCAAAGACACTGAGTTGCTTGCCGTCAGCAGCGTTATTACATCGCAAGGGAGTTTTCACATTTTAAAATGTTGGATGTGTACATCCCTCCCTCAGCCGATGCAGCGGCTGCATGTGAGCTGCTTCACAGCGCAGTGATTCGTATGCAGAGTCGTGACCCGCAGGCCCTCCTGCTCATCAACAGGAACTTTAATCACCCTTCGCTCTCTGCCATTTTCCCTACTTTCACCCTGTATGTGAAGTGCTATACCAGGCTAGACCTGTTGTATACAAATGTCAGAGATGCTTCTAGTACATCTGCTCCCTGAATACACACCCAGGGTGAGAAGAAAGCCTGAAAGTACGGACTGATGAAGCCAGTGAGACTGGTTTCCATACAACAGACTGGGAGACACTGTAGCCCTCATGGAGAAGACACGGACAGCTTGACCCACTGCATCACAGGCTACATCAACTTCTGCATGGAGAACAACATTTCAAATAGATTCCCCCCTCCCCACACACACACACATTTTTTTTTTATATTATATTATGTGTATCACCTGTAATTTTATTTTGGATATTGTGATTTATTTTTACCATTTCTATTGCTAAATTACAGATTTATTTTTGACTTAATATTTATTGCACGTTATTTTCTTGTTAGTTACATTAAAATGCGGCCTTCTGCACCGTGGGATCAATAAAGTTTGATCTCTTATCTTATCTAAAATGTTTCTGGTTAATTTCTGAATGGCTAAGTGAGTTTTATCATTGTTAAGATAGATGAGTTGAAGACGTAAATATTCAAGAACAAGCTAAGCCACTCTTATTTGCATAGAGCGAATTTCAGTTCACTAAAATCCATTTATTATCCAATTCATTCCAATTCAAATTCATATAATGACGTTTCATAATTACCAGCCTCGCTAAGGAATTGTACAGATTGGACACTGGAAAGGAAGGCAGAAAGGAAACATTCAGCAGAAACAAGCTCATGAAGGGCAGCCATCTGTTTTTGACCAGCTGAGAGAGATAAGAGTACAGCAGAAACACGCCAACTATGTGTGGAGATTGCAGGTGCAGATTTTGTAAATCTCTCCCTGCTTAAAAGCTGAACCTTTATGAGTAACACAATATTCCACAGTCCAGCAGTGAGCAGCGCTCTCCCTCCGTCTCAACATAGTGGTAGCTGGGCTTGGTACTCTCCTTAGGTTGGTTGGAGATGGCTGAGCTGGTGCCTCCTCTCAGCAGAAGTTGTTGATGGAGAGCATCTGTGCTGGCGGCTGCTGTATTTACAGCAGAGCATCCTGGGAGGGAGATGCGGCCCGTTTCTCACGGCCAGAGAGAGAGAGAGTTGTGCTTGTGGCCTCTTATGTCAATGTGTGCAGACGGAGAGAAGAAACTGTGCCCATGACAGCCTTCCATCACATGCTGCGGTCAGGGTGAGCGAGATAAAGAGGTGCAGTGATATTTATTATCTGGCCTGTGTTCCTGTGCGTCAGCAGGGGCCCCTGCTGTTTCCTCAGGCTCAGGGCCAATGGGAGGTGGATCTGGTGTTTTTCACATCAGTGTGAAATACAAAGTCAGGAAAATTTTGAGTAATAAAAAAAAAAAATACAGTTTAAGAACATAATTCAGTTACAAATGAGCCTCTGCACGTTTGCCTATTGCAGCCTAAATGTTAGGTTTAGATTAGGTTAAGATTTTTAGCAAGTTTTTTGGCAAAAATGTTTTAAGTTGATGTTTATTAGTGATCAACAGTTGGAAGATCTTTTTAAGTTTTGCTTTGCATATAACCCTAAATAATTAAATGACCAAATATATATTTTGTGCCATTTATATTTTTAAATATGTCTTTAGGACCTTTTTAGAAATCTCCTGTTCTATGTTAGAATGATGCAGAACCACAATTTGCATTAGTGACCTCCTAGTCATAAAGGTTTTATAGATAGATAGATAGATAGATGTACTTTATTGATCCCAAACTGGGAAATTGCAGTGTAGCAGCAACAATTAAATGGCAATATAAAAGACAGAAGGTATTCCTATTTGCAACATAATTATAAGACACATATAAAAACACACAAGAGCATTAGAAATAAGTGTACATACAACAAGTAGTGCAATTATTATACGTAATGAAATGAACATCGTTATTAACTCCAGAAAAAAATAAACCTGTTCTTCCATATCATTTCGGTACATGTCTCAATCATCTCATCTGGCCTGCTCTCTGTGTGTGGAGAGGCTGAAGCTCCAGCTTGAGCCCTGAAACTCTCAAATATTCAACATTCAAAATGTATACATGTTCATTTAACTGAAGTGCTGTGAAAAAAAAATACTTCTGTGTTTCATGAAAGCTGGGAAATCCAGCAAAATCTATGTCACTCAAAAAGCCAGTTATAATATATGGATATACTGTGTGTGTCTCTGTTAATACAAGTGCACGCCAGTCAGACATGCACTTTGCTTGTTTGTTCACCATTCTTGTCATACTCAGATATATTACTAGGTCACGCTTGATAAAGATAAAGCTGCATATTTTTGAGGAAAATCAGGTGTGGTCATTTAGTCATGATACTGTTGCTTGCCCTTGGATGAAAGTAAAGCCTGAGAGAGAGTTTTAAGGGTTCATAAACTTCCAAGCAGCAGTGTATAAGCAACATTCTTTACGAGGTCTTGCTGCCTCATGAGGTGCTGATGCACCAAAAGAACCCAGTGACACTGAATCAAAAAAAAGGCACACCCCAGAAGAAGGAGGTGTGGGGAGCAGACCTCTGGCCGACTCCGTCCCCTAAAACCAGCTGCTGTGAAAAGAGCTATAAAGACTCAGCAGCTGCTAGAACTTATCTCTGTGATGATTGGACGAAGAGCATGTCACAGACATTTCATTAAGATCCCAGGACAATGTGACAGCTTTAAATTAAAAAAATCAAAAAAAGAAAAAAACAAAACTCACCTGTAATACAACTTATCCACTTTATTCTCTTAATATTAGGGCTTTTTCTCATAAAATTATGGCTTAATTCTGGTAATTTCTTTCTAAGAATATGACTCGATTCTCATAATATGAACAATGCATATATTTTCTTCAGCTATGACTTCATTGTCAGTCATATTAAGACCTATTTTTTCTGAATAAAATTAAAACCGTCCTTGGTAATTTTACAAATTAATTTGTAATAATTCATTAATCTATTTTGTCCTCCTCAGGTAATCTAAACTATCAAAGTAAAACTCTGTTCTCCCCTTTTAAAAATGAAAAAATGAAAAATTAAAATTATTTAGATGGCAGTAACGCACATTTCAAAAATGATGTTTAACTTATATGCACTCAGGTGATGACATGCTTATCAGTTATATTTGATTCACACAACGGCAAATAAAGTATTTTTCTCATAAAGGTGCACAACAGGTTTTTTCAGCGGATAATGACTGATACCGAGTCACGATAGTCTGCTTTATTTATTAAGGCATGGTTCGCTCTACTGAGCTGCATATGAAACACGACTGCCTATTATGAGCTGGTGTCTCATTCATAACAGTTTCTGTCTGAGTGTTGACAGCTTTGAAGTGGATGTGGGTGTCGTGTTTGAACAAAAAAAAAACAAAAAAAACAAACCTCTTTCTAAATCTCTCTGCCACTACAGCCACATTCAGAATGTCAATGCATTTGAATATAGCTGGAGTGTGGCTAGCACCTTTCCTCTCTATTCTAATTTTGGACCCAGTTGGCGTACGCACAAGATTTAAGTGTTTTCCTATAATGTGTTCTGTTCCTGTGCCTCAGTGAGGACATTTTAAGTCTAAGGTTCGGATGACTTATGATTCATAAGTTCCGGCGGATGGTGTGAGGCGAAGATTAGCTATTAATCTGTGTCTTATAAGACATTCTCCCATGAAAACTAAACACCTTTTAATACTGTTTATCTAAACCATTAGCTTGATGGGTCTTTTGAAGACCTGCCAGAGCTTTACTTTTCTCCTGAAAGAGATTTCCCATAACTCCATTTAAACATATTGGGATGACGTTATAATTAAACTTCATGCAATTAGATGTGGCTCAGGAGGTACACGTATCATTAGTCAATTTGAATGGCAGTAGTTTGAACCTTTGCTCCCCCAGAACACATGTTAAAGTGAGATACTGAACTTAAACCTGCAACAGATCAGTTCATCAGTTTGACATAAAAAAGCACAGAGTGGGCTAAATGTGGTGTATGAAAAGTGCTAGATGATAAAAGTGCTCCATACATTTAGTCTATGTAATTATATGACTTTTAAATGGAGGCCCGGTGCCCTCAGATGTCAAAGCATAAATGAATATGCATGCACTCAGATTTTTTTTTCAGATTTTGAATTTATTAAGTTATTTATTTTTTTAATCTTCTCATTTCTATCATTTGGATTTTCTTGTTCAGGCTCACAAGACAGAATTTTAAAAACATATCCATTCCCATTACAGGGGCTGTAATGCAAGACAACAGAAAAATACCAAGAGGGAGTAAGCATTCTATAAAGGCATTTTCTCTTAAATATTTCAGCTTTTGATCATGAATAAATTCACAAAAAACATCTAAGAAAGAAATGTTTTGCTTCGTGGACCAACGGTGGGGTTGCATGTGTGACGCAGATAACGCAGAGATGCCCCCCCCCCCCACCTACGCAGACACTCCGGTGCACCTCCCCAAAATTGTAGGTGACCGCAGACAGTGCCGCAGAGAGTGTCGCAGAGAGGAGAGAAAGGAGGCCTCTGATTGGTCAATTTTACATCCACGTAGAAAAGAGCGCGTCATCGAAGAAATGAGGAAGTACCCACATCTGTACGATTTACTACAAAGACAACACATATTCTAGTAATTCATGGAGAGAGATAGCGATAAATGTGGGTCTGGATACGGCCGAGACGGTGAGGAAGGGGAAAAACGCAAGAGCTAAGTTTAGTAAGTTTAGCTTGTTTGTGATTGTCGCTCTTGCGTTGTGGCGTGTAATAACATAGCGAAGACCGTGCGTCAAAATTGGGCATAAATCAAAAATAACTGCGGCATACCTGCGACAAGCTAACTGCGACACATTGCTGCGAGAGTAAACACAGCCTTTACAGCGAGAATGTTTTCAAATCATTGATGGGGCCTTTCTGTTCAGAGTTTTCTTACTACGGATGCTTTTAAGTTGTACAATTTCACAGTGGCAATTCCACAGACCTGAGAAACTGCTGTAATTAAATGTGACTTCAGAGGGAACACAAATATAGATTTTTGTTGTATGTTTTATATGATGGATTAAAGTACATCGGTTGTGTGTTCTGTTACGGTTTTAGATTTCTTTCTTGATTTCTTCTAATTTTAGTCTTATTTTCTTGTATTCCTCTGTGTCCTCTTTTATTCCCGGTTGCCTCAATTCCAGTTTTACTTTAAATGTCTCTTCATATGTGTGTTTACTTCTGTTTGACTCTCCATCTCTCCTGATTGTTCCCATCTGTGTCTCACCCGCCTGCATCGGTGAAATCTGGTCTTCTCCATTTTCCCTACATCCCTGTCTGTTTTACTGCTCCATCGTGTTTCCGTACTCTTTTGTGGTTTAGTTATTTTCTTTTCTCATACTGGATGTTTTGTTTCTGTTCTGGATTTCCTGTTTATGCAGTGCCTTTCGTTTGCTCCCTCCTTAATCTCCTGGACTTGGTTCCTCCACACCTCATCACACCTCATGTTCCATTCATTGCTGTGTTGGTGAGCTGTGAATGTATGCAACATTCATTTAGCAGGGCTGTCTGCCCGCTCTCATTGGCTATTCAGTTTTCAGTTAGAAGCACCGTGGAAAAACATGTCTGACATTTTTTATTTGAGACTGGAAAGGCTCCAATGCGGAATAACAATGTTGACACCGTACACTTGAGGATTATTTGCAGAAAAAAAAATCAGTTGGAACAAGCTTCAAATCTGGCCACTCCCACAATCACTGATTGAACAGATCAAGCTCAGAACTGGGCCTGGTGTGTTCCAAGGCTCAGCTTGTCAACAGCCTTCGAGGTAAAGCTGCACCATTAAGAAAGCCAAACCATTTTCTGTGTCAAATGCATCGCCTCAGTGTCCAACACCGAAGAGGAAAAAGGAAGCTTGCAAAAGTTGGAAAAAGGGAAGAAATAGAGCAGGAAATGTGATCATTTTTGCCCCCATTCTTCTTCTCTTCAACTCAAAAAGCATGAAAAAATGTTTTGAAGCATTTGGAAAGGTGAGGGGGAAAAAAGCACGATTTAAAAAAAAAACACACTTCTGAAATATTAATACCTGACATTCCTCAGCTAGATTCACACTGGCATTATTGTGTGTGAAGAGATGACATCGTAGGATTGGTGATGATGACATTCAGTGTGAAAACATACTCCCCGTGCACACTCACTGTCAGTTTGAATGAGAGGCAGACTGACAGTGTGGCTGCTGTCTACTACTCCCATTTCCACTCATTTTCATGGAAATTAAAAGCTCGATTCCATCACTGCTCAAATGTAATTTTTTAAATGGAGCTTTTCAGGCAAATGTTCGTGTGTGTGAGTGTATGAATGAGGCAGAGAAAGACAGATACAGCTGACTTGAGCACAACCATAAAGTATTTTAGTGATTAGTGATTATATCAGCTATTGATGTACAACTTTTCTTGATGCTGCAGAGTTTGAGTGATGAGAGATTACAGGTGCCCTCCAGGATTGCTTTAAATGTTTATTTATATTATATACAGAAGAAGGAGAAATATGTAAATCCCTTCCAATATTTCTTTCACAAACATTGTTTTAAAAGATTTCATCTTTTTTCTTTGCACATTTGCTCTGAAAGTAGAGATCCTCTGCCCATCTTCGGGAGACTCAGACTCCATTTCCATTCACCTCTTTTGTTATCGCATCTGTGCTCGGCTTGAAATGCTTCAATGGACGGTTATTGACAAATGAAAAGAGATGATGGGAACATAACAGATGCCGAGAAAATTCTTGGCTTCATACTGTCTGCAAAGAAACAAAAATCAAAGTAAATGCAAGATTCACCTGGATAAAGAATGAATGTGTTATGGTGTTGTTATCAAATTTGGAAAAAGATAGCCTTCAAGCTGCAGTCTGATTGTGTTTTTCAGCTAAGAGGTCACGGATATACTTTTCTTCAGGCATCTGCTTATGCACAAAAAGATTTCTTTGTGTGTGTGTGTGTATTTAAAAACTGTACTTTTTTAAAAAGACTGCATAATGGACTTCACTGTGTGGGCTGTTTCTCCTTTTCTCTCTCGATACGCTTAAAAGGCATTATGCCCTGAGTTATATAGATGTTGTTATGAAAAGAAGATTTTAAATTTCTGCTTTTAAATGCTTTTAGATTTTAAATGCTTACCAAAGAATTTAATACATACACATACACACAACCTGAATGCAGTCAGAGAGCTGGAACAAAAGGATGTCTGTCTGTCTGAGAAAGCTCTGTCAAAATTCTCTATTCTTTGACTTTGGAACTGGATCATTGGATCATTTTCATGTTTTGTCCATTATTGGAATGTAATTAAGACCTGATGCAACACAGTTACCATTAAGACAGGACGCATGTTTAGCATACCTTTTGAAGACATAGATATTTTTGTCAAAGTGCATTTGATATCTCATCTCAGTACAGTATCTTTTTCCTAACCCAAATGAAAATAGATAATCTATGCATATGCAACTGCTTACCAACTGGCAGTGTATTTAAAGGTCAGTAGTTTCAAGCACACTGCCTTGCTCATTTGTTCAAGACAATGAGACTGACTGATGGTCCACATTGCAAGAACCGTCCGTGACACAGTCTGGCTGAACCAAGGTGAGGAGTTTTTTTCTTTTCTTTATTCATTACCTTTTAACACATCCAAAAAAATGAAAAATGAAATAAAATAAGTGCAAACCAAGCCACATTTCTCTTGTTTTGCACACATTTACACGGCCCTGGAATGATAGTTTACCCACATTTGTTCCAGGCGCTGAAGGACACATGTGTCACCTTCCATAATCACCAATTTCATTTTCTGTGATGCTTCAGCCTGTTGTGTTGTGAGGGGAGGAGGGGGGGGCAGCGTGATGTGCTCAGGGCAGGTTATTACCCTGCCCCTCATGTGCTTATGATTGGTATTCTGGGAGGACTTATGCATCTGTGTGTGTGTGTGCAGTATTTTTTTTTTCCTGTCGTCCTGTTTGATGCAAGGAAAGGTAATCCATAAAGGCTCTCTCTCTCCAGGTTACAGCTCCTGTAGTTTTTCTCTTGCTCCTTTCTCCTTCTCCTCTGCCTCCTCTTGTTTCTCTGTGTTCTTTTATCGATGATGAAATGGCTCTTTACCCCAACCATGTCTAAGAATATGTCAAGGCCTCTTGGACCATATTTTCCCTCCCAACAGATGGAGAAGAGCCTGACAGGGTGCAGTGAGTCCATGTTTCTCGTCTCCTCCATTCAGTATGAATGCATAAAGCCAGCTTCAACTGACTGCTGACGCACACGCACACACACACACCACACACACTGAGACATCCCATGAACCTATGTCCTTTTTAAAGAAAACATGGACCATGTTTTTTTTTTAACAGAAAAAGGCTAAAATGCAGTCAGTTTTGAACGTCTCTTCTGCCAGCACACATACACATTAAGTGCTATCAGCATCACTTTGCCTCCTTCGTGTTCAGCATCACCACTTAGGTGTCTGAAAACTGTCAAAAAAGAAAAAAAAAAACATGGCCATGGGTTGATTGTTTGGCCTGTCTGCCAAACTTGTTCCCTTTTTACCTTCCTGCCTTTGAGGTGCACTATTGATTGCTGGCTGTGTGTGTAATGTTGCCATCAGTGAAGTAATTTGGGCTCATGTTTTGACAGGAATGCTATAAAAAAAAGTCACAGCCAATGTTCACTGGCCTGCTGAATGATTGCTGCTGAATGCAGTGGACAACCAAATCCCAATCAGTAATACCAAACATGCCACGGTTAAAGGAGGAGGGGAAGAAGTGCATTAGTGAAATATATGAGCAGAGTCGTTGCTGCTGCCGAAACAAAGAGATGAGAGAGTCCTCACCAGTCGGTTGTAAAACCAGCCTATAACTAGCAACATGCTCATTACTGTAAAGAGAAATCAGCCAAACATGGATGGTTTTTTTCAGCTTAAAATGGTATTAATTTCAGACACATACAGCTCAGACACATCTAGCCATGCTGAAGAGAATCCCAGAAATACCAACTATTTTGTTATTATGTCCATTTCATCATGATGCTTTCTCCAGTCATATGTGTTTGGAAGTTTATCTTTTTTTCTAAACACAGGATATTAAGTCTTGGACGCCAAAAAAAAATGCAAACATGATGCATATAGCAAAAGATAAAGAGGTAATGTAAAAAAAAGATATTTTGGGGGTTAGTTTGTGTGTTTGTGTGTGGAGGGGTTTCTTAGTAACGCATTCTTTTATAGTCCGGTATTTACCAGGTAATTACCTGGTAATAACCAGGTAAAAAGTATTTAGTATTTGTATTTACTAAGTAATAACCAAGTAACCTGTGGTTGCAGGCTGTGGCGCCTCTTGGTGTGGATGGCCTCCCATAGGTGGTCTTTCCTCACCTGGATCCTCAGTGCCATACCATGTTAGTTAACTTTTTACTTTGTGCTGTGAGGGTGTGTGTGTGCTTTGTGTGTGTTGTGTTCCTGTTATATGTTTTATTTTATTCTGTACAGCACTTTGTATTCCATTTTATATTAATGAAAAGTGCTATATAAATAAAGTTTGATTTGATTTGATATATTTATAATTCTGACATGACATGTAGGGGTAAAACCAGTCATCTTGTATCTCCAGTGCAGTACTCTTCTTCACTCCATGGTTAAATTCATAGTTGTGAATACTCTCTACATAACTTGTTTTGTATCTTATCAATTATTAATAAATAATTGATGTCAGCATTATAACTATTGGTAAAGTAAAATACACAAAGTTTGTAACCCTAGTCTAAGAGGTCACCGTGACATAATCTGTTAAAAGTAACTAATACTTTTTTGACAAATACTTTTTACTTTTACTTAAGTATTTTTCTAACACCAGTAATTTTACTTGTAATTGTTTAATATTTTAGGAATGTAACAGTACTTGTATTTGAGTACAGATTTTCAGTTCTCTTTCCACCACTGCGGGTTTGAGCCTCAGAGTCTGAGTCCAGCTCTCATTGGGAATATTTCAGATAAACATTTAGCAGTGAAGTCCGGTAAGCGGCTGGGGCCATTGCCGCCATCTCACGAGTCTACTAGCCCGAATAATGTGGCTCGGCAGCTAACAATAGCCCCGTTAGCCGGTACTAGTTAACCCAGCTCGGGAGAGAGTCCTGTGCTGACAGCGGTGGCCCCGGCGCCTCGCCCGGACTACTTAGCTTCAGACCCAGAACTGACCGCCACCGCAAGGGGGTCACATGTCTTTCTTACCAATGTGGAGGTATTGCAGAAGATTCCTGCGTGGTCGTCCGACGCCAACTTGCCCTCGCACGTTATTCTGTTTGCTACGTATCACGCGTCATTGTGTCATTAAGGACGCTCCGTTGAATGCCAGCGAAGAGGACAACTTCCTCTGAGATGCTCTGTGCAGTTTGGGACAAACTACTCTGCAAAGAGTAACATGACTTTGATAAGAAGATTACTTGAGAGGACAGCGCAAGGACGTAAACAATTGATAGGATGGCTCCAGGAGGAGAGGCTTTTGGCAAAGAAAAAAAGATGCCCTGTTTTCAACAACAAAATGAAATTTAAAAGAACAAACACGACCAACGATGGCTATCGGTGGTAAGAGATGAGCATCATTGCCACACATAATTATTATTATTATTATCTTTTTTTTTTTTTTTTTTTGATATTATCATCATCATTATTGCCCTGGCAGTGGCAATAAGCTTTATTTTTTTTTACATTTTTTAAGATGAGATTCACACTAAATATAACTTTTATATCAATAAAAGTGCATTTTACACTACTTTTGAATTTATCATTTGATTTTGCATATACAACGTGATTAATCATGATTAATCATCAAAATAATGCGATTAATCGCAATTAAAATTTTTTAATTGTTGCCCAGCCCTAATATATATATATATATATATATATATATATATATATATATATATATATATATATATATATATATATATATTCTTTCAAGGGAACTGTAACAAACTTGAGCAGCATTTTACTGGTGGCTGATATTAATTTATTTTTGCTCACAACCAGATGTCTGTTTTCAGACATACTACTGTACAGTATTCTTCTCCACATGGGAAATCATCTATCATTTGGCCTAAAGGGCCTTTTACTCTCACACACCCCTGTCTCATATATATGAATCACTGATCTCACTGTGTAATAAAGGCACTGTAGATTGGAGACCAATAAATCTTTTGTCCCTCTGTTATTTATCTGCGCATATGATCCACCAAGTTGGCATAACAGTCGCTTCAGCTACAAAATCCCAGCCAGGGATGATAAAGTTGTTTGTTGACCTCCATTATTCTGACTCACAGAGACATGTTCACTGCAATCTGTCATAGCCCCCCCCCCCCCCCCCCAAAAAAAAAAAAAAAAAAACAACAACGTTTGGCTTCCCAGCTTATCAGCTCAGTGAAGGTGTATATGTGCAGGTTCCTATTGAAACATCATTGTTTTTAATCTTTGCTGCGTCAGCGTTAGTAATTTAGTGGTTGAATCTGTGTAACAGGAGGTAGAGGGACTCTGATGTTCCAGTTAATGAAACTGTTCTTCATGAGTCGACCAGATTGCACAACTTCTGTGTGGTGAATGCAAGATTAGATGGCTTCCTGCAGTTGTCGCACAATGCTTTAATTTGGCAAGTAATCTATATTCGGAGGAAAGGGCGTTGCCAGCTGGGTAAACGCCATTCACCTTCCACTCCAAATGCAGTGCAAGGGAACTTTACTGTTCAAATAACTTCATCAGCTTGCAACTTCATGACAGCTTGCTTTGCAACTTCATTACTTGTCACAGCCAGAGATAACACACTAATCTTTTGAATGAGGTCACATGTCCTCAATTGTAAGTCATGTCACACTGTTTTACTACAGTATCAGTGGTTCTGGTCATCAATCCTGAAAGTCTTTTTCAACAGCTCGGGGAGATACGAGATACATTTTATAATAATACGGTTCCAATTATACACACTATAAGTCGGGTGGATTTACAACGAGTGAATTGTGTTAATAACTGTTTAATAACTTTAATTTCTAAAGCTTGGTGATGACAAGCACTAAAGATAGATATTAACTTAGTTGTTATACAGCACAAAATAAGTATATACAACATCATTTTTAAAACCATGGCAATTGCTGGTTGTAAAAAAAAGAACCCGACCTTGTTCTTTTGTCAAAGTTTTAATGACCTCCATGTTTATTTTACAATCTCTTTAAGGTACAATGGGAGAATCCAGTAACCTGATGTTCTTAAATCTAAATAGAATTAAATCCTTATTAATATCATTGTAAACATCTGTATAGGGCCCTCTCCTAAGATCAGAGGTGCATTTGCAATGGTATTTTAGATTATAGTTTAGGAAACCAAGGATTTTCCACATAAGACCTAGTGTTTGTGGTCTTAGACTTCAGGGATTATATCAACTCTCTGTCTTCTTTTAAGTCTCAGTCCTCTTTAAACATGAGTGGACCTCATGTTTAAAGACACATTTCTCTGGCCTTGATTTTATTTTAATGGCAACGGAAAAGCCTGAAAAAACCTTATTTACTCTGTCAACATGATTGTTAAATGATTTTGCTTAAAGCCGAACAAAATATAGACAAAACCGAAGGTCAAAAACTGGATGTTTGTGATCATGAGGTCCTCACGTGAGACTGCATTAAAAACAGGTACGATCCTCTCCTGGACATCACTGCATGGACTCAAGAACACATCCAGACATCTGTCTGTGAACACAGTTCATCATGCAAATCTACAAACACAAGTTAAAGCCGTATCATGTAAAGAAGAAGCCATATGTGAAGACCATCCAGGATCAATGCTGTCTTCTTTGGACCAAACCTCATCTAAAATGGTCTGAGACTCAATGAAAAACTGTTCTATGGTCAGATGAATCAAAATTTGAAATTCTTTTTAGAAACCATGGACGCAGTTTCCTGCAGGGCTGGAGAGCAGAGGAACCATCCAGCTTGTTATCAGCAGACAGTTTAAAAGCCTGGGGGTTACACTAGTGTCTACGGCGTGGGTAGCTGGAACATCTGGAACGGCTAGAGAGTTTCCTAGAGGTTTTAGAGCAACATCTGCTCACCATCCAGACAACATCTCTTTCAGGGACTCTCAGCAAGACAATGCTAAACCATGTGCTAAATCAATTACCGCATGGCTTTGTTGGAGAAGTGTCTGGGTGCTGAACTGGTTTGCCTGGAGTCCAAACTTTTCACCAACAGAAAACATCATAAAACAAAAAGTCCATCAACGAATCCCCAGGACTTTTGAGCAGTTAGAATCCTGCATCAGACAGGAATAGGACAACACTGATAAAAGAAGAGGGGATGCAACTTTTTTTGAGATGTGTTGCTGCCATTACAGTCTAAATGAGCTAAAACATTATAGTATTGCTGGTATTTCAGTAGTATTGCTGAAGATCACCTTTGTGGATGATGAGGAGGCCAGTGATAAACTCTGGGACTCATTCTTGACTCGTGGGCAGAATGGATTTATGTGTAAACTGTGAGGAGAGCAAAATTTATGCATTTTGAGATTTATGAAAATTGTTGAAAACTAAAAGTTGTTCCGAACTTGTCGTAGCTGCAAACGAAATCTACCGCTGCCTCTGACCATGCGTAGACCTTCTGTAAATCAGGAGCTGGTAAACATAAGGAAAAGCTAAAACAGACATGGAGTGTGGTGAAAATCTGTGTACTTTAAAGTTCGTGTAGCAACTCAGGTAGCAATATTAACAATTCTGTCAAAAAAAAAAAAATTCTTGACTGCAACAAAACTTTTGCGTCATTCCTCCTTTTTACATCAGATCTGCTCCATGTGTTCACTGTCGTGCTATTCTCTTACTGGTTACTTCAGTGCGGCTCCACCTAGTGTTAAAAGTGTTTGAACAACATGGCACTTTAGTTCATATGGCAGCAGAACATTTCAATAAAAGTGCATTTTACACTACTTTTGAATTCATTATTTGATTTTGCGTATACAATGCGATTAATCGTCATTAATCAGGGAAATCATGCGAATAATCGCGATTAAAATTTTTAATCATTGCTCAGCCCTATTTTACGTCTGAAACAAACACATTAATCTTAACTTCAGACTGTGTTTCGGCAGGTTACTTAGAGAGACTTAATCTACTGACAGACAGCGAGTCAAGTCAAGTATTGGTGGATATCTGACAGAGGTTTCTCAGATAATAGAAACTTTGCAGTTGTCTGCAGCAGAGACCTTTGCTGATATAGAGAAATTTATTTATTTTTCCTTCTTTTCTCATCCAAAATGATATCAAACTGCTCTCACTTTACTTCTTGAAAACTTAGTTGGGCAGAAGACCAGTTATGTGTCGTGAGTTTGACAGCTGGTGAGGACTCTTTTAGAGTCAGATTTACAAATATAAATGGACCCCAAAGAGTATCTTATTCATCATTTGACTGACAACAGACAATGGGTTATGTTTTATATCTCATATCAGCATTCTTTACACAAACATGTGACGCATATTTCATTTGACTTCAAAATTAATCTAGCAAACCATTTCCAATCCATTTTAGTAATGTGGATTGTAAAGGAAATATAAACAAGAACAAAGAAGGTGGAAGGTAGCGCAGGAATCTGTGGTCTCACCAGCCCCCTCTGCCATGAGGTAGGCGAACCATTTGCCTCGAGTGGCTTTTTTACTGGGGCTTTATGATTACCGTATTTTCTGGACTATGAGTCGCGCTTTTTTTTAGTAGTTTGGCTGGTTCTGTGACTTATATTTTGAGTGATTTTGATATAAAAAATACATGCCATGTCATCCATGACAACAACAGGGTATCGTCTACACTGAACACTGCTACTGAAAAATTACAAGAGTAAACCATAAAGATTGAGAAAACACAAATATGCCACAAAAAAAAAGCAGAATTTAAACTGAAGATTATGAAAAATGCAGCTGAAACAATAATCGAGCAGCAGAAAGTTTGGAGGGAGTGAGAAACTTTTCTTAATTGGAAAAAAATAATTTTGCTATTGGATTTGAACGTAAAAGGGGTTTATAATGCATACTAGCTGACAAATATCAACATTTATTCTATTTTTTTTAATTTTTTCGTTTTTCCTTTCCCCTGAAGTCACGTCACTGCAGAAGACACAGCATTAAAGAACTGGTTTGGAATTATTAACTCACACAGTTCTCACAAAGAAATGCAAGTTTTCTGTGGGGTTCATGTGTCCAGAGAAGATTTTTAGTAAGGAGGTGATTAATGTGCAAGTCTACACACAGATTTACAAAGACTTGCTACTTCTATGACCTTCCAGTAAATGGCTTTTTTTTTTCATTGTCCAGTATTAATGCTGATGATATGTGGAATGAGCCTGGTCAGAAATACTTAGAAGAAGGAAATGGCTCTTGTCAAATACAGGACTCTCCAGATATAGTGCTAAGTATAACAAAGAACTCACAGATGAAAAGAGTGTTGTGAAGAATTTGAATACAGAATGCTTCAGTTTAGGTGTTAGAACTCCCCAACAAAAAAACTCCCCCAGATGAAAGAAGTTCACATCTTTATGATGTACTGTGAGAATTTTCACAGAGCCGAAAGCAACCATATTTGAGGGGGGGGGAGACTTTTGTTGCACCTACCAAAATGTACATCAAATGAATTTCTGCCATTTGGTTTTGGAGACTCTTCCCACTTACCGAAATGCACATTGAACCAGTTCCTGCCCTTTTATCTCTAAGATTTCTTTGTTGTAAGAGATGTAAATTGCCCTTTGATCTGTCAGGTTACTACTATAAAAGAGATGTAAATGTGTATTTCCACAGACTCAACCATCCAGACTACATGCTGTATGATTGACTCTCGCTGTTGCGCTCAGCTTAAAGGTGGAGTAGGTGTTGTTTGAAAAACGGTTCCAGCAATCCAACTCAAGTGAGATTTTGAAAATATACACTCCCTCCCTCCTCCCAAAGGCTCCGCCTCCTCCTCTTCAGCTCACCCCTCGAAACCACGCCTTCACATGATTCACGACTGCATGAACCATAGGGAGGGAGGGAGGGAGCGAGGGGTGATATTTGATGGACGTATTAGGCAGCCAATCAAAATAGTGATGATCACTTTTTTGATTGGTCAGAGTTTTTCTCTGATTATACCTTCTAGACTGGACCAAAATGTTTAGTTTTTTTTGCAAACATTTTATTTCAGTGGGTGCAATGGAAATGTGAAAAGGTTTTCAGGCAATATTGTAAAAAGTGTTGCAAAAAAACAACACCCACCCCACCTTTAAATAAACTTGGTTAAATTTTGAGCTCTTTGCTGTTGCTTTTGTTAAGGATCTATAATTCTCTGATGAGGACTTTTCTTCAGTTTATACTTTTCCTAGAAGAACTGTCTGAACCTGATTTTTGAGTGAATTAACTATATTATTTTAAAAAAAATTGTATATAGTACAATAGTAATCACTCACTAACTCAGAGAAACAGCCATACTCACAACTTATTATTCATTAAGAAATAAAATGATACGAACAAGAAGAACAATCATTGTTATTATGCTTGTCACACTATCACAAAATTATACATTGATATTGGTGCAGCAGTCTTAATACTTTACCTGGTTAGTCAACATCAGCTACATGCCTATGGGGAAGGCTAAAAAGCTCAAAATAGAAAAAAAAAAGTTGTTTTGTTCTGCTCTAACAGAGGTCTGATCCCAAAGAGAGTGAGCATCTCCTTTACATTCCTCTGAAAGACTGCAAAGATGTAGGAAAGGCATAATGAAATAAATGCCCACTCTTGTATCCCCCGCTGAGTCACAAAAGTCGGAAAAAATTTGGATCCCTCCTCAGTGGCACAACAATACAACAACATGCTTATATGGCACCTTTCTAGTTCAGGGACCACTCAAGGTCTTTTACAACACAAACAGCTTTCTGTCCCTGAAACACACACATTCATTAGATCAATTTATTTAATAGACAGAATTATCCCTATAATCACTCCTATCATTCCTTTAATCAAATGTCATGGAGTAACAGGTGAAAACCCACACAGACGCAGGGAGAAGATGCAAACTCCACACAGAAAGACCAGCTGAACTGAGATCCAACTGAACCTTCTTGTTGTTAAGTGTCAGTGCTGACCACTGAACTACTGTGCAGCCTGTCATAAGAAGTTAATGAGAAGGAACCGAGCAGCAGCTGCAGTAGAAACCATCAACATCATAAACCTGCAGAAGAAGAAGAAGGGAGGGAGACTACAATGAAACCCTGATGGTATACTTTTCCATTTCCAAGATGCTGAACTAAGACTTTCTGCCATGGGCATCATTTAGGTCTTGGATGATTGAAGATGATGATGATGTAGATCAGGAAAAGTCCTTTTGGTTTAACAGAGTTGATCTTTGACAGTTGATAACTGAGGCGTAGCATTATGCATTTCTTTTGAACACACTCCAAGCAGATAAAAGACATTTGGATCTTATTATCCATTTCTTTTTTTTCAGGGGATCCTGAATGTATTCTTTAACCTTCTTGACTAATGGCTTTGCCATTCAGGAGCATGCCCTCTAACATATGGCCCAAATGCAGTTAGGATCCATCTTCCTAACACAATGTTTAGACCATATGTTTTGTCCTGTGGCAACTTATTGGAGGTTTGTCTCTGACCAGTGATTTTGGTTGCACTGAGTGCTACCAGAGGAGTACCTTATGGTTAGGACTGATTTCCACTTGTCCATGTGTTTAATAAGGAGTGTGTAAGAAAATGTAAATCTATCTTTGTTGAACTTACTACTTGTTTGAAGAAGGCTGGATATAAACAGTGTGCTGTGTTTGACGTCAGTGACTTTGTGGACAAATGACTGTGGTGTGGAAATAAATCAATGCCTTTCTTTTCACCTAAGTAAGACTGCAAGAATCTCCTGGGTTCAGCTACAGTCACATCATCTTTATCCATCAGTGTCTTTTTAAAGCTGTCTGTTTTGATTATTCAGAGATTGACTGACTATTTCTGATTCAGGAAAGTTCTCTTGGATTCCATAATCAATGTGTGTGCACTCAGTGCTGTGAGACATATCTGATGAAAGATTATCAGTGTGACCTCCTTGATTTTTAAGTTTCTTTCTGGTGGAGACATGCAAGCTCTTTGGTGGAGGCCACTTTTGCACATGACTGTTGGTTATTGGACTCTGATTACTACTATCCATTGTTTGTTAACAAATCTGTTGGCAAATCCCCAGTTTTTTTGACTTCTCAAGAGGCTTACTGTACTTGAAGACATGGATATAATCCAATAAAAATTGGGGTCTTCATCTTCTTGCAAAGATGGATTGATCTTTGTAAGGTACTGGGCATATGGCATATAAAAGAGGTCCGAATTTAGACACCTGGGTAAGACGATGCTTTTAGCTGGAGGCTACATTTCCACTGAATCCAGCTACTGATCTAGCCCATGATGATGGGAGCAAACAGCTACTTATTCAGCCTGGCAAGTAACCCAGGGTAGTAATCTATGATCATCTATTGCCTTAGATGAGTATCGGCAAGGCTACCATTAGCATTAGCACCTACCACCATGCATAGTTTGGACTAGACATACCCTTACCTCAGAATTTACATTTCTGTACTGGCAACCAGCATGCAGAGAATTAGAATTACCAGAGGAGAGATACACCACCTAAACACAACTGTACTGCAAACAAAAAAAATTCTATTTGGCTCCCTTTGACCTTTAGTCAGAGTGAACTTACCAATAATTTGCTACATGTCATCCAAGCTAAAGGATCCTGCAGTCATAATTTGCTTCATGAAAAAATGGGCAGAGTTCAAAAATACAAATTAGGAGTGTGTCTCAATCAACAAGCAACATATCAATAAAATATTCAAATGTTATTACCGCTGTTATTACCTTAATCTGTATTGTAATAGACATTATACAAATTAAGTTGAATTGAATTGAATTTAGTCTTTCAACTTTTTTTTTTAAATCAAAATTGGTAACTTTGGTGTTACAAATCACTCTCAACACTCTTACCAACAGCAGTTTCACGTTCCCCCAAACCACATAGTTCTTGGTGTTAGACTATCAGTGGGCTATGTCCTTAAAGTCTCCATCCAATTGTGTTTCAAGATGTCCCATGAACAAAATGAATCATCAATGACTGTTGATCTCTGCTTTGAATCTGCAGAACACCACCCACAGTCTCATAAAGGAAATGTCACACAGCTCATATGGTATGTTCCACCTAAAATATTGGAAGAATCCAGCCCTATTACTTGAGGGGTGGGGTTTCACAGGCTTATATGAAGAACTGATTAACAGAGCGGTTGAAATGATGACATGAGAGGTGAGTCCAGGCTGCAAGAAGTCAGCTCCAGCTAGGTGGAGAAGTTAGTAAAAGCAAGGCTGTTCTTCACTGAGAGAGGGAGCTGCAGGCTGGCCCACAGTGTATTTCTGATATTATTGAAAGTGATAGGTGGTGAGGAGAGTGTTATATGAGCATATTCCACATTCACATTTAATGAATGAGGAATAGTGTTAAACTCCAGACATTTCAACATAATGAAATTGTATTTTTTTTTACAATGATAAAAATTTACTTAAATAGACCATTTTGAGGAATACAGAGTGCAAATTAAAAAATAGTTTAAGAAATGCTAACATTATATCTGTATTTTATTACTATTATTATTATTATTATTATTGTCCTCTATGGGACACGTTGTGAGAGACACTTTTTTTTTACCCTGTTCTTCCTCCCCCGTGACCTTATTTCCTTATCTAAATAAAAAGCATTGCTAGGGCACCTGGCTGCAGCTTCTGTGCACCGTTGACCCATGTCCTACTATGTTTGTCTGTTTCTTGTATGGACGATGTACTGGAATGTAATTTTGTTGTGCCGTGACACTGGGTCAATGACAAATAAAGCCTCCCTGAATCTTGATCCATGATTATTTTTAAAGAAAGACCCATACAAACATCAACATGTAAGATCTCTTGGTGTCTTGGTCTTGGTTTTTTTTTTTTAGAAGAGTAGGAAATTATCATCACATTTCTGACAACCTGTTTCCCAATGGTCAGACATTGTGTGAGGCTCTTTCAGGCTCTGCTACACATGGAAATTTACATAGCATCACATATTTGTAAGGTGAGGTAGGAAGGACTCAAATGTTCTTAAGATCATTGTTTCACTTGCAAATACAGTGTGTTTGCTTTGCCCTAATGACTGCTGCAAGCACAGCGCCGCCACATTGCTATAATGAGGTCCACCTTGTACTGCTAACAAGTTTTACCTTTGGCCTCTGGTCTCCAGGAAATTCTCAACTATTCTCTCTCTAATCCTCATTCCACGCACTCTTTCAAGTCATTATACATGCTGAGCATGGCCTCACCTGGCTGAAACAACTGCATTGTTGCCCAAGCACATAAACACAAAGAAATGCACTATAGTGAGGACACACACTGCTGCTGAAAAGATACTGACAGAGGTCTAAGAGTAATTACTTGCTTCTTTCAGTGCTTGACAGACTATTATAATCTGGTTTCATCCAAGTATTCTTACAAATACTTCAAACACCCATACACCTTTAGAAAATTGAAAGAACTAAGCAGAGTTGTATATGATTTTCTACAGACACTGAAATCACTTTATTTTATTTAATTGTTGTAGAACTAGAATGAAATTTTATCATCTGCAATCATGTTCTTTTTTTTTTTTTTTTTTTTTTTACCTGATGGGCTAAAATCTCATCTGCAATAATCACCCACCAGCAGCACTTCTTAGGCCGTGAACAAGACAGTAACCATGGCAACCTCCAAGATGTGCCAGATGTATTCTATGTAACAACCATGAACAAGTGAATTCGCACAAATACAAGGATCACAGTGAAAAAGTTGTAAAATTCAAAACTTCACTTCCAAGGTTGAGGTCATAGACAGGATGTCAGACAGTGTTGGACATAATACAGATAAGGAACAGGTGAGAGACAAAGATCCAGACATGACTGACTTCTCTTGATAAGGGCCATTCTAAGGCAAAAAGTCAGGTCCAGAGCAAAAGGTCATGAACAATGGAAAGTACTGGAGAGAATATATAACAAGCATGAAGAAAATCTACCATTGTAAGGGAGGAATTATGGATGCTCTTTCAGGACTTTTGGGTCTTTTCACCTATTTGAGGTTGTTAAAGAAATTTCAGTCTGTCAGTCCATTTAAATCTTACCAACCAATCATTATTTATTAAGTACACCATACTAAATGGACCATATTTTTTTTTGATCAGCTTCAAACTGAGACTAGAAGGAAAGCATTAACATTTTCAGCCACAAAGAACGTGTTGTCTTACATCAACTCTGTCCATTAACATCATAATCAGGACTGTGTTTTTGCTCTCACGTTAACATTTCATCATTAGCTGTAACTGAGAGCTGCTACCTCACTGATAACCTCAGACAGTTCACGTTGCTGTCAGCTCATTGCTAATTGTCATATGGCTCGCATTAATGTGTGCTCAGGCCTGGTTGACAGTTATGGCAACTGTTTTATGTGTCGTTGTTTAAACGGGAGCTTTACTCACCTGTTGCATTTCATCACTGACACCACGTTGTCAGTATTTGAGATGCTTGTGCTATTTTACCTTTTGGACACCATTTTACAGTACCACCTGCCAATGGGTTCATCAACATCCTTTGCTACATTTTGGTCTGTGACTTTGCATTCAAATTATTTCCACACAGCACTTTAACTTTTAATATTCTTTACTAAAAGTGGCCATTAAGGCCTGTAAAAAGGTAGTTCAGTGTTGTGACCAGAAATAAATCACTGACTTGCTCATGTTCAGCTGCAAGTGAAAGCAGTGGTTGTGTGCCTGAATGTCTGCGGTGCTATCGATACTGTTGCGACTTAGCAATCTACTCATAATTTAGTACTGGTTAATATCAGAGCTATAATAGGTTTCTTTTAAGAACCATACTACCAAATGGGTCTTGTCAGGAGAGTAAAAAGAGTGTAATTTCAAAGGATATGAAAAGGATATGACTTATTTTCTGTAACTGTTCAGTTATTCTTGAACTAAACTGTTCGTACAGCTGCTTGGTAAGAAAACTGTCGTACCGGTATGTGGTGTTTATTTGTAGAACATGAGCTGAGAGGAAGCAGAATCAAATACATGACATCCTCTTTGGAAGAGATAACCGCAAAAGAAAACCAATCTATAGCTCTAAGAATAAATACATATCAAATTTTATGTATGTCAGTGTAGTATTTATGGCTCTTAGCTATGGTTTGAGTAGTGCAGCTGCAGCGCCTGTCGCTTCCTGACAGCAGCTACCTCGCTCCGTTAAGTGTTTAATATCACGTTGCCAAGGTGATTTCTAACCAGTGTGTACTGCTTCAAGACTATAATGCATTTTGTCAAGTCAATTCTCTCATATCCATAGCTTCCTCCTATATTAAACTTCCTATAAACATTCAAATTATTTTGAAGTGTTTCCAGAAAGTATATGTTTCTTTAAGTGCCTTGAACTAAATACTTTCAAGTCTAATAGATGTGACCTGCAGAATCAGTGCTCCTGATCAGATGGGCATAGCATCTTAATGAAAAAAAAAACCATTATGCAGGAGCAGGGGCGCCGCTAGGGATTTTGGGCCCCATGAAAAGAATCTTTACCGGGCCCCCCAACACAGCGGCGAAATTTGTTGATGCTATTTTTGATCATCATTAGGGGCCTCTCTGGGCCCCCCTCAATCATGGGCCCCTATAATCTGTATCCTTTACCCCCCCTTTTCGGAGCCCAGTGCAGGAGGGTACTGCTCAACAGAAAAGTCGTTGCTGTCAACACATACATGCAGCTGTGATGAGAAGATTCAGTAGTTCCCTCTCTGTAAAGTTGCCATGACAGTGTTAAGGGCCGTGTATACTCTTGCAACAATGTGTCGCCATCAGCTTGTCGTAGAGATGCCACACTCACTTTTGATTTAGAATCAATTTTGAAGCGCGCTCTGCGCTATGTTATTCCACGCCACAACGCAAGAGGGACAATCACGAACTAGCTAAACTTATCTCTTGCGTTTTCCCACTTCCCCACCGTCTCGGCCGTATCCAGACCCACATTCATCGCTACCTCTCTCCATGAATTACTAGAATATGTGCTGTCTTTGTAGTGTGGAGAACCAGAATCGTACAGATGTGGGTACTTCCTCACTTCTTCGATGACGCGCTCTTTTCTACGTGGATGTAGAATTGACCAATCAGAGGCCCCCTTTCTCTCCTCTCTGTGGCAGTGTCTGCGGTCACCTACAGTTTTGGAGAGGTGAACCGGAGTGTCTGCGTAGGGTGGGGGGGGGCATATCTGCGTTATCTGTGTCACAAACGCAGACAACCTGATTTCTGAGCATAAACCAGGCTTTAGAGGGTTGGCAGTGTCCAGGAAAAGCTGATCTCTAGTAAGCACCGAGGACATCCATATCCAGCAACGGAACATGTCTCTGCCGGGCTGGAGGTGGGGCACATGACCGGGCCCTTTAAGCCCAATAAAGCTTGTAACTACATGTTTTACAACATACACATGCCCGCAACAGCGGGGCTTACAAGCATTACTACATTTTTTGACAAATAGCTCAAAGCATTTGATAGTAAGAGTTAAACACCACGAAGAGTGACCATGCCATTTTGAAGTCAATCAAACCTGTAGTATTATGGCATGATATATATTCTCTAAAATGTATTCAGCAGTATGCGGTTGTGACGTCACGCAGGAGACGCACCACCGTCATTACCTCCGCCAAGGAGGTTATGCTTTTGCCTGCGTTTATCTGTCTGTCTGTGTTCAAGATAACCAAAAAGTTATGGATAGATTTTGATGACATTTTCAGGAGTTGTCGGAAATGTGAAAAGGAAGAACTGATTTCATTTTGGGTGTGATCCGGAAGAAATCCTGGATTCTGGATCACTTTAAAATTTTTGATAATTAGTGCGCTTGGTGGAGGTCTGAGCTCTAAAAGTGCTTTTCTAGTTGTTGTAGTAGCTACCGGCATTCATTTATTCCGCTCGGTACTAAGTGTCAAGTTTGAGGCAGAATGGAGGACACAGGAGTTTCAAAAAAAAAAAACACTATCTTTTTAACAAAAACAAAACCAAAAGTCCAAGAAAACCAAAATCCACAAAAGTAATCCAAAAGGGGAAAAAAGACTAAATCCAAAATAAACCACAAAAAAAAATCCACAAAGGTACTTACAGGACGTGAGACAACGTAAGACAAAAAACAAACTGGCATAGAAATCCATGGACATGAAGACAACGGACCAGCACAGACAGGGGAGATGAAAAGACTTAAATACACAGGTCAACAAACGAGAGGCAGGTGCAGACAATCAGGATAACGAGGGAAGGAAGCAAAACTGAAAAAAACGGAGACAAGACAGACCTCCAAAGTAAAACAGGAAACAGGTAACACAAAAGACACGGATTGTCGCAAACTTAACACAGAACATAGAAAAACCCCAAATGGCCGTCATGGCACCCGGACCATGACACTAAGTGCCGATTTCCCCTGATGTGTTTCCATTGCTGTGAATAAATACCAACTCCGAGCATGTCGTTGTACGAGCCTTTTTGCAAGCGTAACCCGACAAAACTGACTTGAAGTCTAACAAACCATGAGAACAACAAAAACATGAGGCTACCTGGCACCTAATAATAACGATAGGCGGTCGGGCTACTCCGATAGCAACCACATCAGCAGTTTACAACTAACTCACATATTGTTTTCTGTGACAGTGATTGTGAGAAATTGTACCTGTAAATCTAGCTCCCTGACCGTGGTGCGAGTTTTGGTGGGCTAGACTCACTGCTAACAATGTCAGGTTCATCTCCAGGAGGATATGTATCCAGCTTTTTTAGTTTAGTCTTTTCCTGCGCTCTTTTTTTCCTTTTCTTTGCATGTTGTTGCTCCACTTTTATGCTTGTATGAACTGCCACTCATGATTGGATTAATCCGTGATCCACCTGCCCTGCACCTCATAGACTCTGTTGACTAGTGACTGATGATGACGCTGATGGACGGCTGTTGATGACGATTTTACCCAAAAGACATTTGGAGATCTCACCAGCGATCTACTTGTAAACTTGCACATTGTAAAGTTAACTGTGAGAGTGAACATGAAGCCAGCCATGCAGCACAACATTTAATTCACTGTGTAGAAACCTACATGATCAAAGTCAGTCTTACATTTTATTGAGCAACCCTGATTCATTCTGGCTGGATAAACCTTTATATATAACCTCGTACGTAGCGTGTATACTTTTCACAGAAGTTGTTGTATCCAGTAGTGCACAAGGTGTGACTGATGCCTGAGGAGAGGTCTGTTTCTTTGTTCCCTCCCCCCCCCAGCCCCCTCTGAAGCTCTGCTACTGTCCATATCTGTGAACCTTGTCATCTTTCTTTGTCACCCACCTGCATATTTTTCTGTGAAGCTTGGTGCTTTAAAGCAGCAGTTACCAGTCTTTTCAAGTAACTGTAGAAATTCTTGATGAATTAAATCATCAAGTAGACAAATAGTTAACTAAATCATCAGTGTGTTACAATGTGATTAAGTTTGACAGCTGAACTATTTCATCAACATTTTAAATCTAGTTCATTGAGTTTTATGATGGTGGTTGAGTTGTTGTCATTTTTACGTGATTTTTTTTCCCCAACATCCAAAAATATTGAGAAAGCAACATTCAGTTGAACTTTTTTTTTTTTTTTTTTTTTAAATGCAAACAGTCTTTAAAATCAATTTCAGTCTGAATTCACAGCACTGAGACAGCACTATCAAAGTCTTAAATGACATTTATCTGAACTCTGATTCAGGTAAATCATCCATACTTGTAACAGTGGAGCTTACTTTACCATTTGATACTCTAAACCATAAAGTCCTTCTTTAAAAACTGTAAAACTGGGTGGGGTTATCAAGTCCAGTTCTCAGCTTGTTCAGATTTTATCTTGAAGACAGGAACTTTGTTGTTTCCATGGGTGAACATAAATCTGAGCTTCTTCCTATGACCCGTGGAGTACCTCAAGGGTTGATTCTTGGACCACTGTTATTCAACCTCTTCATGCTTCCCCTAGGTCAGATCATACAAGGCAGCAATGTTGCTCACCACAGCTATGCAGATGAACCTCAGATTTACTTGGTTCTTTTACCAAATGACTCTTGTCCATGAAAATCATTGTCAGTGGTTGGAGCACACGGATAGCTGGATGCAATAAAGCTTCCTTCAATTAAATCAAGACAAGACAGAAATAAATGTATTTGATAACAAAATGGAAAGAATAAAAGCTGCTGCCCAGCTTGAATATAGAGGTATCAAAACAAAAAGTCAAACTCAAGTTAGGAATCTTCGAGTTTTAATTCACTTAGAGCTGAACTTCAGCAGCCACATCAAGGCTGCAACTGAAACAGTTTATCACCTCAAACAGATATGTTTGAGGTGATAAGTCAGAGATGTCAGAGATGAGATGTCCAGGGCAGATTTAGAGAAGCTCAGTCATGTTTTTATCTCTGCAGACTTAACAACTGTAAAGCTCTTCTATCTAGTCTTCCCAAAAAAGTCAATTAGACAGCTTCAGCTCATCCAGAACATTGCTGCAGGAGTTCTAACCAGAACCAGAAAAACTGAGAACTTTGTTCCTGGTTTGAAATCCTTTATACTGGCTACCAGTTACCTACAGAACAGACTTCAACGTGTTGTTGTTTGTTTACAAATAAATAAATGAGTCCAGAAAAAAACGTTTCTGATTTTCTCGTAGAATAAAAACCAAGCAGGGCTTTGAGATCTTTACCAGTCAGCTGGTATCCCCCTGATTTAAAACCAAACAAAGAGAAAATGCATTTAGCTACTCTGCTTAACACAGATGGAATTAACTTCCTGTTCTTATTAATTGTGCCCAAACTCTAGACACTTTTAAAATTAAACTGACAACTCACTGTTTTAATAAGATTTCAGTGACAGGCATCAGCACAGTTTATATAACCCTATTTGACTGCACTTAAATGTTTCAAACTAATTTAGTTGCCTGGGAAAATCATGAGGTATAGAGCCACTGAAGGGGAGGCACTTTTACAATTTGCTCTGTAGAACTTTATGTTCTCAATCTGGTGTAACTCTAGCAAAGAAATACTAACATTAAGTGTGCTTTTGAAACTGTGTTTAAATATATGCCATATTTATTTTGCTTGTTTTGTTGTATGTTTTAATATTGTATGTTTTATGTATGTTTAACATATACATAAAACATACATAACATAAAACATACATACAATTTATGTTTATGTTGTATGTTTTAATATTTTACATTTTGTAAATTATTATACTTACAAATGAGGACTAGAAAGAAGAAGACACATTCAAAAATATGTGAACCCCTTTAACTTAACTGGCTTTCCACATTACTTTGCCATAAAATTTGATTTGAGTTATATTGAAGCCACAATAATAGGCAAAACAAAAATGTCCTCACGACGATGACACAGACACTATTATAATTCCTTACTTTGGACAACTTTGTTTTCCACACTTATTAAACATTCACTTTGCAGTCTGGAAGGGGAGGGGTGAACATCTTCTCTGACCGCAGTTGGACTGCACCTGAGAGGGACTGTGTCTGCTACAGATGAGGACCCCTGTGAGTGCTTTTGGAAGCTGAAGGGGCCCATGGCTAGCCTGATAGACCAGACTGACACCGAGAAAGATATGGACCTGCAAAGAAAATTTTAATTTCCTAGTGGTATGTCTAGATTTATATGCTAGCCCATAGTAACTGCTCAAAGTGAAGAGTAACGATGAGTGCTTTCATTTTGAAGTCTCTGAATGTCTCTCATAACCCCAGAAAAAGTCACTAGATTTGTTGCTAGTCACTTTAAAAAAAAAAATGCTCTGTTGTAGACTTTTTTCCATCACTCTGAATACATCACCTTGTTCGTCGCTTTGATTGGTTGTAGCACTAAGCAACTACATAAAGAGGCAGTTTGAGAAGCAACCATTAGTGCCACCCTTTGGATGGGGAGGCCCTATGGATCATTTTCAGACCCTTCTAGATGTGGGTCTGTTGTATTAAAAATAGTCAAGGTCAGGTCACCACGGCCTGTTTGTTGAGTGATATTAATATCTAATGTGGAATATCTTATCCAATGTGGGATATTGCTCAGGCACCCTTGCATGATTTTTGAGACATGTAGCTGTCGGAAGAAATTAGCTCAAACCTCAACGTATTGATAAACAGTGTTACAGAATGCCTGCATTTCCTCTGCTCATTGTCTTGTGCTGAAAACAGCTGTCTTGTACGCTGTATGTGAGTTACAATGACCATCTCTGCTTGTATACAAATGTAATTTACATCCACTTGCACCCCTTGTCCGATTGTCTGGTGCTTTTTTAAGTGTCGTACAACTGCCTCACTAGAACCTCAATCAATTATTGGTAAATTAATATGACAAACTATAAGACAAAAGATCCAGTGAGCAGCAGTTGTGTGGAACGAAAAAGCCTTGTTAATGTCAGAGGTCAGAGGAGAATGGGAAGACTGTTCAAGATGATAGAAAGTAACAGTAAGTGAAATAACCAGTCATTACAACAATGTAATGCAGAATACCATCTCTGGACACAACACATTGAACCTTGAATTAGATGGGCTACATCTGCACAAGACCACACAGTCCAGTCATCCAAAAACAAGAAACTGTGGCTACAGTTCACAGTTCATCTATCTATCTATCTATCTATCTATATGCCTGTGTTTCAGTGTATGCTTGGAAAGGTAGGTATTTTGTCAAATTCACTCCATGTGATGGTGATAATGAATACTATGTGCAATTCTTTACACAATAGATAGGAGCTTTTTCTTGAGAAACAGGACTGTATGTTTTCAAGTGCTAACACCTTAAAGCAACTTTCCATCTTTTAAATAAGTCCAATATGTACAGAGTCAACATAAGGCCCCCAAAATCCTCAAGGTTGCCCATCTCCTGGCCTTTCCATGACCTCTGCCATAAGTCATCAGAGCTGTCAGAACCACCTCCAGGTACATAATGAACAGGAGTTCCATTCTGTCACCTCTCTGTCACCCATTACATCCGCCGTGTCTTCATCAGGAAGCAACTTGTGGAGGTGTAATGTGGACATAAGTCTTTTTCTAAATGTGACATGCAGGTTGACAGTGGAGGTCACCCTCCCTTTCAATCAAATGAAGTTGACACAGACTGGGTGCAAACTCAATATGTGCATGTGAACTTTTTCACCAGTTCCAGCTTCCTGTAGACCAGCTCATATTTATGTAAATGTGAGCAGAAACAAGAAGACATGTTTGACCATCTGTTATAGCACAGGTCATTGGACAGGATGATTAAAGCTGTGGTAAATGAAAATAAAAATAAATAGTTCACTGTAGCATCCTCAAGGAAGATACTTTAGGTTGACAGGTATATATGTATAAAACTATACATGCAATATAATTATTGTATGTATCTGGACAGTCCTGATTGCAATGTTATTAGTATGACAAGGAGATCTTCTTCATCCCAGACCACATATCTTACATGTTGTTCTGCTGGAGCTTATTCTCCATCTTTTACTTGAACACACCTACTGGTTGTTTCTAATCTTGACTGTGAGTTGTGTTTGTACTGACTTCAAAAGTTCCCTGTCTCCATCCTTGAAAGTTCTTTTTTTTTTTTTTTTGTTCAGAAGCTCTTTTAGGTCTCTGGTGATCAAGGATTTATTATTGGGAAAGTACCTGTTCTGGTGGGGATGTTGTTGTCCACACAGAAGTTAATATAGTCAGTAATACACTCGGTTATGGAAATAATGTCTGAATTATGCGTTTATAGGTGGAGGAGAGAACAAACAAATTATGATCTGCTGTGCCAAGAGCAGCCTGTCCGATGAGCTGTATGCATCTCTGATATCTCCAGATATCACCACAAATGCAGTGGGTTGTTGTGTCTGTAGCTAAGCAATGGCAGAGTTTACGATGACACAGTACTTTTTAGCCAGAAAATGTTACAAAAAATGTTAAAAAAATGACAAGACAGTTTAACTGTAAGTATGAAAGATAAACAAAGAGCACTTGAATTGAGATTCTGATATTTACTAGATAAGATTACAACTAAATTAAACCTAAGCAAACAATTTAAGCATGAAATATAACTATCAACTAGAGATGCAATAGTACTCGGTAAAATACCGAACCATTCGGTACGACCTGCACGGGACAATACGGGCTTTTATGTCCCGCTGTATTTATGTTCCAATAACTTTGCATTGGATTTGCACGTGAGCGTGCGTGCCTTTTAGGCAACAGGCCCGCCACTGCCTGTCAATGTTCACTCACTTCTGCTCACTCACAGTGACCAGCCGATCACACTTTGGCCGGTTGGCTGCAGCTCACAAATGCAGAAAAAAAAAAAAAAAAAAAGCAGACATGGCCAGCGGTAGCGGATAAATTGGATAATTTTTTTAATCAGCGGTCTGGAAGCATTTTGGTTTTGCTGTTGTATACACCGGCGAGGGAGTGAAAACAGTTAACAGTTAACAGAATGCAATCTTCCACCTCCCTAAACCCGGATCTTATCTGCGTAAGATCCAGTTGTTACCAGTTGTGCATCTTGGCGCAGCTGATGTGCTTTTTAAAATACTGCAGAATGAATCATTGAATGTGCATTTAAAGATCACGAACAATTAATGTTCCTGTCCCTCCTCGACCACCAACAGTTTCAGACATATCGGATATAAATTCTTGCATCCAACCTTTTCTAGCTTGACAAAGATCTCCTTGGTTTCCTCCACAGCAGACATCTGAATGAGATCATGCCACAGCTGTACAGACTGACGTGTCTGGCCGTGACTATTCCCACATCCACCACAACTGCTGACCAGACGTCCTCTGACCTCAAGAGAATAAAAATAGATCCAAGTAATACGGTGATGCGTAATCGAGAGGTAGAGTTGTTTGTGCACGTCCACATGTGACCAAGTGGCCGCACATTTATTCCATTTGGACGCGCTCTTTTACGCGCTGACATGCGAGTTGCGCTTTCCACAAACTCTGTATCTTGCGATTGCGGGTTTAGGGTAGCGTGTGGTCTGAAACTGTACCGAATCTGTACCGAAACCATGACACAAAAACTGAGGTACAGACCGTACCGTGAGCCACCTGTACCGTTGCACCCCTACTATCAACATATAGGAATATGTTTCAGAGGGACTGTAGGTGTGTGTGTGTGTGTGTGTGTGTGCGTGCGTGTGTGTGTGTGTGTGTGTGTGACGACTCCTCCACCTGTACACCAGGTGGTGGTGTTGGTTGTTTTTGGTTTCTTTCTGTTGCAGGTGGAGAGTCATCAGCCTGAGGAGACACACCTGGGCTCAATGGTTCTCCTCCCATTAACAAGGCCATTTCCAGACTGCAGGAGGGTTGTGATGAGGGCTGCTCTGGGGAGCCGGTCCTTGTCACCACGCTGTGATTACTGCTGGCATCTGCGGCTCTGCTGATGGGCTGTGGGCCCAGTTGACTGGACTGTGGCTGGCAGAGCATTTGGCTGGGGTTTTTTGTCTGTGTTGTGGTGATGCGACTGTTTTAAAGTAGATATATATTGTTGGTACCGACTGTCTTGTGCTGCCTCCCTCACTCTTGTCACGGCCTTTGAGCCGGGTTGTGACAGTGTGTGTGAGTGAGTTTGAGAGAGAGAGACAGACACACACCTAACCCTTACCCATGTGGTAGTGATTGACTACAAAAGTGATTGATGGTATCATGTGTGTCACTGTCAAACTCAATGCAGCTGAGCATCAAAAAGAACAAAAGAAATCAAAGGCCTTGTGGCAAAGATGGAATGCATGTGTGGTTTTAGTATAATAGAAGAAAAAGATAACAATAATACTATGTTGTTTTCAGACAGATACACCAATAAGCAATGAACTTCACCATGCGTGAAGTTACTGTGAAGATGATCACAGAACCGAAAAAATAAGATGTTTGTTCTCCATGGTGAAAAAAAACAATATCATCCACAATTATAACAGAACTGATGGGCCACTTCCTCATGTATACAGCACAAAAGAACCACACATAAAACTAAACTGTGCTACATGGATTACTACAGATGTAATCATAGCGAAGTTACGGATGATCCAGACTTGGATATAGGGTACAGTGAAATCTTGTGCTAAGCTGGTGGTCCAGATGGAGTGTCTCTCTTTCTGTTTGGTTTATGAGGAGATGGGGCATTGATGGAGGCAGGCGTGCATGGGTGACTCTCTCAGCGGGCCATTCTGTTGCAGCTGCAGCCAGCTGGGAGATATGGTTGCCGGTTCTTGGCAATCAGAGGTAGTGATGGGCATTCCGGCTCTTTGTGGAGAGCCGGCTCTTTCGGCTCCCAAGTGGCTCCTCAGATTTTTTTGTTAATTAAATTAATTTATTACCAAATTATGTGTAAAATGAATAACTAATGTTCAAAAAACATAAAATATAACATGTATTGGCTTTATTAGTATATTTATATGGCTTTATTAGTAAACTTAACATATACATGAATAAATTCTAAATAAAAAAAAAGACCCATTTAATTTGTGAAAAAACAAAATCAACTAAACATCACTCAACAAAATATAAATTAAAATGTGCAACTATTTACAGTGAAAAACCTTCAGAGTCCCTTGCTGGTCTTTTCTCCAACTCTGTTAATTGCACTGTTGGATGATTAGTTTGAATATGACTGTGCAGGTTGTTTGTGGAGCCTGCTCCATATGAAATTTGTATTTTACAAAGTGTTCACTCTGCCTTTCCGGAGTCTAACACTTTAAAATGTGTCCAAATTTTACTCCTTTTCCTGTTGTCACTCATCTTTGGTGAACTGGTCAAATCCTCTTGCGCTCCTCTTGTGTCTGTAACCCCCCCCCCCAGCAGAGTGTTGTTGACTCTGCTCCCCCCCCTCCTGCTCAGTGTAGTCACACAGATGTTGCCACAGCCACACATGTTGACCAATGCGGATTTAAAAGACAATATAAGATAATAATTAAAAAAAAAAAAAAAATCGCTCTGGCTCACGAGTTGGCTCCCGTCATTCACTTCAAAGAGCCGGCTCTTTTCCGGCTCTCGTTCGCGACCGACCCATCACTAATCAGAGGGGTTCTGATTAGTGATGGGTCGGCAAAAAAATTGTCTTTGTTTGCTGGGGTGCTGGGGAACGCCGGCCCTTGGCTGGTAGCCAGGCACTCTGCAGTAGGAGCTGAAACAGTTGAGGCCTCTGCAGTTCACAGGGCCAGAGTTGCTTTATCTTCACAGTTCACAAAAGGCAGAAGGCGTCCATGTTAATGACATTTCGTCTGCACATACTTGGGTCTGCTGTGGCGTCCAACAGGGTTCAGTGCTGGGACCAATCATTTTCACTTTATACATGCTGCCCTTGGGAAAAATTATCCAGAACCATGGCATAAACTTTCATTGCTACGCTGATGATACGCAGCTGTACTTATCCATGAAACCAGAGGAAGCAAAACTGTTGGCCAAACTTCAAGGGTGTCTTAATGACATTAAGGGTGAATTCCAATTCCTCCCTTAACCCTCAATCTCAACCCTCAATCTCAAAAATGCGTGCTCCCGCTAAGTGCAAGTGCTGTGCCAATTCTAAGAAAGTCAAATTGAGGGACAAAATTGAGGGCTGTATTGCCCTCAAAATTGAGATTTTCCAACACCACCCTTGGAAATAAGGGCAATTTAGGCATTGGGTAATTTAGCCAAGACGTCTTCGAGAAGGATGGCGACAAAAAAAAGCTAGCAAAAAAAATGTAAGTATTTCCGTAGTTCCTAAAGATATAAATGTTACGAAATCTATTATTGTCTTTGTTTGAGACTTGTTTCATGGATTAACATCGTTGTTGCGTAACATTTTTTTACTTCACGATGTTTGCTGCCGGACCGGCAGTCCCAGCCAGCTTCACGTTACTTGTATACCTTGTTGTGTAGCGATGAAGGACTGAATAATGTATCCTCTATTGTGTTATTTGCTAATATTATTTGGAGAATATACGGCGCTGTTTTCAATGTTATCCCGGTGTCATTTTTGGGAATACAGAGACAACACGGGCTCTGATACATTTCAGAGCCAACAATGACCAGGCTTTTCAGAAGAGCAAACAAGCTCCTAAAAAGCTCTGGCAGTGAGTATTATAGCGTGTTTGCAGGCATTGCTTTTTGAACATGAACTTTTATGCATGAACTTTACATCTTTTTCACTTATGTGTCTTAAGCTTAAACTTATGTGTTATTAAACAGACAATTCATCCAAGAAGCTGGTCTGGTGGGGGTTGTTGAGCCCCAACAGGCTGCCAAAAAATGGGAAAATTTAAAGACGAGGTACAAGGTGAGAGAATTTTTCCATATTTGTAATGTGTGTGTTTCCTCATTCTCCTTCATTTGTTTACCTTGACAGCTCTCTGCTGTTTTCTCTTTCACAATCTCTCTTCTCAAACGTTTTAACATTTAATATCTCCTATTTTTTCCACCTAATCCTTCTCTGTAATCATCTCTTTTCTTTACGCTGTTTCCATTTACTGTTTTCCTTTTTAAAAAAAAAAAAAAATCTTCTCATCTCCTATGTACGCTTTGTGTGTGTGTTGCAGGAACTGAAGACAGGACAGGGTCTGGGACTGATGGTGGGGAGGAGACAGCAGCTAGCTGGAAATACTTCCAGGACATGGACGAGGGTTTGGGTGGCCGGCCTTCCATTGACCCTCCTCTGCTAGTGTCATCCGTCTCTCTGGAAGAGGAGCCCACAACTCTTATGGTAAGTTTATAAGAGTAGCAACAATCACAGCTGTCTTTTGTAACATTTACATGTGCATCTTAATAAGTTTGAATATTGTTTAACAGTTCATAAGGACACTATATAATCGTAGGTATTCTTCTTCCATATGTGACTTTTTTTTTTTTTTTTTTTTGAAGGAGGTTGAGAGGGAGCAGAGTAGCCATGAGGAGAGTGAGGCGAAGACAGAGCGCTTCCTCACATTGTTTAAGCGCATGGTTGAGAAAATGTGATTGCATATTCTTTTAATAATGAAGAAAATGCAATGTTTTATCAATCATTTTCCATGTTTTTTGCGTTTCCTTTTATTACCTCATTTAACCTTTTTAACTGTTTTGAAATGTTCTTGTATAGTTCTATTTAATATTGAGATGTTATATTTAAATAAAAAAAAGTTTTTAGATTGTGGGCATAACTGCTATGTCATAACAGATTGTCTCAGACAGCAAGTAGAAATGTTACACACCAAAAAAAGAAACAAGTTTCCAAGAAAAGTATTTATTTAACAAATGTGCTTAAAATCCACTCATAACATTTTTAAAAAGGTATATACACATGCTCAGTATTTTCTTAACTTTACAGACCACATTGTTTTAAACCTGGTCTTGGCCAAAAATTATGGCAGCCATTTGGTCCCTTTTGGCATTACCAGATGTTTCGTTTGCCACTAGGGCTTCACGGTGTGGTTGAGGGTCAAAAATGTCTTGAAACATTATCTGGCTCTAGCTCGTCACCATTATTCAAACAGACATTGTGTAAAAAGGCACAGGTAGCGATGACTACTGCTGAGAATGTTGGCCTAACCTCCAGAGCTCTGAAAAGTATTGACCTCCATCTTGTCTTCAACATACCAAAAGCTCTCTCAATAATGCTGCGCCCCCGGGCATGGTGGAACTTGAAGCGGGCCTCTATGCGTCCCCTTACAGGCTCTTTGTAGGGTGTGATGAGGCTGATTGGTTTGTCCAGACAGGGATAGCCTCCGTCGCCAAGAATAATCCTATCTCTGGGGGGGGGGGTACTGTTGGGACCTGTAAAATGTGCTGTTCTTCATGATGCGTGCGTCATGTACTGACCCCGGATACCCAATAAAAATGTCCAGAAACTTTCCTTTGGAGTCACAAATGGCCTGCATATTAATGGAGAAGAACCCTTTGTAATTCAAGTAGTCAAGTCTGTGGTGAGAGGGAGGTTTGATGCGAAAATGGCAGCCATCTATTGTGCCAACAACACAGTCCAGGACAGGGGTTCCTGCAAGTTGCTCAAATCCTTTTCCAACTTCACTAAGGTCTTCTGGTTCTGGGAAGTGGATGGCCAGCTTCAGGTTAAGCCAGATCAGCCATGCAACTTTGTGTATGACACGGTGTACAGTTGTTTTTGGCACAAAGAAGACGCTGGAAACAACCCGGTAGGACAAGCCGTGAGCCACCCAATATACATATATCAGGACTTCTAGTTGAAAGCCCCAGCCATGGTCCTGTTCCCTCTGCAGGCTATTCTGCTCAGGCAGAAGTTCTGCTTCAGTTCAGCCTCTACATTGAACCACAGTCGCAGTACTGGCACATCCTGGTTCATCCTGCAGTAAACCATTGGATGACCCATCTGGAAAGATCACACATAAGAAAATATTTATCTGATACATCAGCAATTAGGCACTTCAATGCTTAAATCATATCATCTACTGTCCCTCTAATTGTGATCCTTCATGAGTAACATGATTTAGTTGCTTTAGTGTATTTTTACTTTTTTTGTGTGTATAGCGTTAATTCTGTATTGAGTTTACATACCTGTGTCTCATCCATGAGCGTTGCCACACGTCGGAAGAACCTTCTCCTTCGTTAATTTTTCTGTTTGGCAGTAGTCAATCTCATGAAGATGCCCAAAGCCCACGCAAAGGAAATCACTGATGTGGACGGCATTGTTGCCAAAATGTCGTCGTTGTTGTTCTTGTTTTTCTTTTCCCTCCTTTTATTCTTGTTCTACTTCTTCTTCGTTGTCTTCTTGACAAACTGGAGGTAGCTTTGGCTAAGGCCGCCCCCTACAGTCTAAAGATGTAACTGCACTCAAGGGGTTTCTAAGTCACAAGATAGCCCTTACACTTACTTTTGAGAGTTAAGATTGAAGGCCAAAAATTGAGGGTTAAGGGTGAGGATTGAGACTGAGGGTTAAGGGAGGAATTGGAATTGGCCCTAAATCCTGGATGTCCTCTAACTATTTGCTTCTAAATTCGGATAAAATAAAGGTTATTGTCTTTGGTCCCAAACACCTGAGGAATGGATTAACTGGGTTTATGCTGGCTTCTAACACAGCTGTGAAAAACTTTGGAGTCATTTTTGATCAAGATATGTCATCGAAGCAGCATATTAATCAGGTTTGCAAGACAGCCTTTTTTCATCTCCGAAATATCACCAAGATTAGGAGCATCCTCTCCCAGGGTGATGCTGAAAAATTATTTCACGTGTTTGTCAGTTCTAGACTGGATTATTTTAATGCGTTGTCCTCCAACTAATCCAGAATGCAGCAGCGAGGGTGCTGACAGGAATCCGTAAGCGAGATCATGTCTAACCCGTGTTAGTCTCCCTCCACTGGCTTCCCGTGAAATTTCGAATTGAGTTCAGAATTCTGCTTCTCACATTATTCAATTCAAAAATACTTTATTAATCCCCCAAGGGGGAAATTCAAGTTTCAGTACACCAGCCTGGTGTACTAGGGGAGCTGCCGGCGTCCAGCGCTCCTTTTCATGCCAGGTCCCGTGGTCCGAGTGCTAACTCCAGTTAACAGCCGTTAAACAGTTAAAAGCCGTTAGAACCAGTATATCTCTATAATGATGACAAGTGAGATATCTCCAGGTCAGAGGAGGAAACACCGATGAACCAAACCGTCTCCTCTGGGAAGACTGAGCTCCATTCAGTCCGGTGAGCCATGGAGCCGACCGTCCCAGAGCCCGGTTCATCATGCGGACTGGACCAGGCCGTTGTCGTCTCCCCCGACGGTGCTGGGCCCCACCTGTGTGTGTAGATGTGTTCGGGATGCAGGTTAGCATGGTGATTCTGAGTATCAGTATGTATCACTGTGTGCATGCAGCTGCCATGATCATTATAAGATGAAGGCCTTGAGAACACTTCCATATAAGGAAAATAGATAGCCTCTCAGAAACTCTGAGGTAATGCCAGGAGGACCTTAGGTAAGTACCAGGGATGAGCAGGTACAGAAAAACAAACTTCAAAAGATGATGTAATCTTATAAAGACGCTGACGACTGGACACACCCTCAGATCTCACTTGGTAGCAGACTAGAGCATATCTTTCTGTAACTGTGCGGATCTCCAGAAGCTTCTGTATAAACTAGTTTAACCTTGTCTTGAGTCTTGACTTTTTGCTCTCATCTCAAATCAACGAACTTGGGAGGGAAAGCCGAACACTTTAGACTTTAACATCCAGGTTTTAACATGACCGGTGACCTAGCTGCTACCTGCATCTGTTTGTTTATATAGTCATTTCGTTCAGTCATTTGTGTGCTCTCCTCTCTCTGTCCTACATCCTCTCTCTGTCCTGTCGCCACTCTCTTTTTCTTTCTTTACCCGGTTGGCCTTTGGCAGAAAGGTCCCCCCATATGAGCCAGGTCCTGCTCAAGGTTTCTTCCTCTTAAAGTGAAGTTTTTCCTTGCCACTTTTTGGCTTAAAGGTTTTTTACTTGCCATTATCCTTGTTTAAGATTTAATATTACAATTTTAGTTCATGATATTTGCTCAGGGGTCATGCTCTGGGTCTCTGTAAAGCGCTTAGAGACAATTAACATTGTAACAGATGCTATACAAATAAAATCGAATTGAATTGAATTGAATTGATGTTAGGCTTCTCTTTGTAATAACCCATGACTGTAGCCTAACACTAAGACATCTCAATGAGTTACACTGATTTTCTTTGACTAGATTTAACCAAATGTTAAAGTTATGTCCAATCACGATCATTTAATATTCTTTTCAAACATAATTTCTTCCTAGAAGGTGATGATTCTCCACTATCCTTCCAGGTTTTTAAAAGGATAGTGCTTCTGAAGCAGAGTAACATCTGTCTCATTGCCACAGGGTGTGTTTTTCTGACATGGCTTTTCAGTGAATGAAAAACTACTCTGTGTATCAGCTGCAGTTAAAAAGGGAGGCTCTTGGTTAATTAAAGAACCACCTAGATTTCACTGTTAGCTATACTTGTTAGCTATACTATCTCAGCTATACTTGGAGCAGTTTCCATCCAAGTTTGAACATATCTTTAAAATATGACAAGACATGCTGGCATAAAATGCACAACAGCGCTAAAATTAGCAATGAGTTACACCAATTAAATACAATTCTTTCAAAGGTAAATTTGAGAATATGTTCCACTGTCCACTTGGCAGATTTCTTGTAACCAAATAATTCACCAGAATGATGTATAAATGTATTCAGCGCTTTGTGCCTGCCTGTTTATTTAATGGTCTTCCTCTTTCCCTCCATGTCTGTTATTCTTTGCCCGAGTCTTCTGTCTCCAAGTGTCCCTGAGGATGTGATTAGATGTGTCTGTGGTCCCGATGGGAAATCACTTATGTTGCTGCTGCTATGTCTATTGTGACAGATTAGGACCAGCACTCACTAGCTGCTAAATTACTCCACAGCGCTGCTCAGGTCTGAGGAAAGTGCAAGAGAAGAGGAACGAGGAGAAAATGAAATGGAGACATACAAGAAACAAGAGCAAAAAGAAAAGTAACATGGGGCTGATCTGTGGACAGAGGTCAAGGGAACAAAAGGAATGTGGAGGCGAAAAACCAGGTAGAATGGCAAGTTATCGAAAAAATAAAAAATGTAATGATTCTCCTGCAAGATCTCATATCAGCTATATATAAACTAGGGGTGCAACGGTACAGGTGGCTCACGGTACGGGTCGTACTGCGGTTTTTGTGTCACGGTTTCGGCACGGATTTGGTACAGTTTCAGACTACCTGCTACCCTAAACCTGTGATCGCAAGATACTGAGTTTGCTGAAAGCACAACTCACATGTCGGCACATAAAAAACCATGTCTAAATGGAATAAATGTGCAGCTGTGGCAGCTCTCATTCAGATGTCTGCTGTAGAGGAAACCAAGGAGATCTTTGTCTCTGGTGTCAAGGTGTAAAAGGTTGGATCCTGGAATTTTTTTCTGATATGTCTGAAACTGTTGGTGGTCGAGGAGGGACAGGAACATTAATTGTTCGTGATCTTTAAATGCGCATCCAATGATTTGTTCTGCAGTATTTTTAAAAAGCACATCAGCTACGCCAAGACGCACAACTGGTAACAACTGAATCTTACGCAGGTAGATTGCGTTCTGTTAACTGTTAACTGTTTTCACTCCCTCGCCGGTGTATTCAACAGCAAAACCAAAATGCTCCCAGGCCGCTGATTAAAAAAAGTATTTTCCAATTTCTCCGCTACCGCTGGCCATGCCTGCTTGTTTTTTTATTTTTATTTTCTGCGTCTATGAGCTGCAGCCAACCGTCCAAAGTGTGATCGGCTGGTCACTGTGAGTGAGCGGAGGCGAGTGGACGTTGACATGCAGTGGCGGGCCTGTTGGCTAAAAGGCACGCACGCTCACGTGCAAGTCCAATGCAAAGTTATTGGAACATAAATACCACAGATCATAAAAGCCTTTGTTGTCCTGTGTCCCGTGCAGGTCATATATATATATATATATATATATATATATATATATATATATATATATATATATATATATATATATATATATATATATATATATATATATAGGACAGCATGATGGCTTGGTGGTTAGCACTGTTGTCTCACAGCAAGAGGGTTCTTGGCAAGAGGGTTTGTGGGTTTCCTTCAGGTACGCCGGATTCCTCCCACAGTCCAAAGACATGCATGTCAGGTTTATTGGTGGTTCTGAATTACCCGTAGGAGTGATTGTGAGTGTGCGTGATTGATGTGATACATGTGGCCCTGTGATGGTCTGGCGACATGTCCAGGGTGGACCCCTGGCTTTCACCCGAACAGAGCTGGGATAGACTCCAGCAGATCCTCGTAACCCTGTATAGGATTATGCGGGCATAGATGATGGATGGATGAGTCTTGTGAGTACTGACTGCATGAGCTGCCATACCAGTAAATAAGTAATCTCCTCACCATATTAAGGATTCAGTGGTGGATTGAAGACGGGATGGTTTCAGCTCCAGAGGAAGCAAAGGAAATCCTCTAAAATCGATTGAAATTTCATAGTACAGTGTTTCCCAATCCTGGTCTAAGGGACCCACTGCCCTACATATTTTAGATGTTTCTTACTACAGACTTGCTGCAAATTCTGATTTATCTTATTTCGGTGACACGGTGGATTCATTCAGCCTCACCCTTTTCTCCTCCAACCAACTTCAGACACAGTATTCACTGTATCCTTTCATAGCAGAGCTCAAAGATGTACCCCCTGTAGAGAAGGGGGGGGGGGGGGGGGTAACCCATTTATTTAAACCAGCTCCTATGAACTGAACTGTTAAACACATATTGTTATACAATATTGTGAAATAAAAAGCTGAAAACTAAAGAAAATCCAAACTAAGAGAAGAACTGAAGAAAATCCATATCAACTTCCACCAGCAGGCACATGTACATGTGGTCTGCACCTGTTTACAGAAGGGGACGTGATGCTTATTAAACCAAAACCAGTGTTAACCTTTAAAGGATGCAACAACAGGTAAGGTAAAAACAACATACCTGTGATGACCCAAATGAGGGTTGAATTGATGAAAATCTACAACAAGATGAAAGCTGATGGAGCAGCCACAGCAACTGAGGTGGAGGAAACTCAAGCGAGCTGAAACAGCAGAAGTCTGGTTTGAGGGGTACATATTAAATGTCAGTAACATTAAACACAGACAGTGACTGTCATTTGCCTTTTTGTATTTCATGGTTTAAAAAAAAAAAAAAGAATGGCTGGTGATGTGCTCATGATTGTCGTCACAAGACCCAAAATAATCACAGGATTACATTTGATGAAAGCATTACCTTCCTGAGGTTTTTATCAGCTAAATCAGTCACATGAATACTATTTTATGTATTATAAAATACATTATTTACTCACAGACCATACAGGTTGCATATTAAGGGAGTTTGGCTATTTCATGGATGTCCCACAGATCTGGTGAGGCAACAAGATCTAAAGATTGTCTCATTATATGGACAGGTGCATGTTGGAGTGCAAGAAAGAAAGAGAAAAAGAAAAATATTCTTTTGTGAGGTCCTGCTTAAGTTCTGTTTAAATTAATTCCAAGTTAGTTATTTATGCCTTTAATTTTGTTTGTGTGACTTGGCTTTTTCTTTTGCTTCCCATGAGCATCACGTATGGCCATGATCATCTTTGGAGGAATAAACGCATCAACTGTGCATAGTTGAATATGATGCAAATGTTGGGGATTTGTTTTTTGTTTTTATATACATCTTTTTGTTTCTTTTTCCTATGCTCTTGATTACCTGTGAACAAACTGATTTTTAGCAACCCCTCCCAAAAAAAAAGCATTACTTTAAATCCCCCTTTCTATAAAACAATTAACAAAATCACAATTTGTGTGTATATATGAAGTTTTTGCAAACATTAGCCCTGCCATTTGTGCCTTTCTTTTTATGACTGTTGTCCTTGCCAGCGTTCTGCAGTGGAGCTGCACATGGTTCATTATGCAGATTATAATACCAGTTGACAGTACCAGTCCAAATTGATCCACATCTGCCTGAAGCTATTTACATGTCTTCCATGGATTTATTTATTTCTTTTTATTTTGTTTTTCCACATTCTCCACCTACCTTTACACACACCTGCTCTTTTTTTTTTAATGATTTTCTTCTTAAGGCAGAAATGTCTTGTTAAAAGTTGAAAAAATTGTTTTTTTTCCCGGTGAAAAAAAAAATACTCTAAAATCAACTTAATCTAAGTATATTTTGCACCCTTCCATATTGTATGTAAAGTACTAAAAGTAGAACTTTTCAAACCCAAATTTTACTAGTTTTTCAACTTAGTGCATCCATCCATCAATTAGTCTGTCTATATAAAAGTCTGGTCTATATACTGTGACATAGTCCATCCATTTCTTCCAGCGCAAAGCAAACAGGTTCTTCTCACGGTTCACATGTGCGGTTAGTTTTTCCATTTTATATATGTCCATCGTAAAGTCCATCCACATCATCTGTGTTGGGCTTTCCGATAAGAGCCATTTTCTCATGAGGGCTTTTTTAGCCGCTACTAACAGAATGTTTATTAAATATTTGTCCCTCTCTGACTAACTTTTGGGTACAAGTCCAAAGAAGAGAATTTTGCATTCTAGAGGGAAGTAAGTCCCTAAAATTGCTTGTGTTGCCTTCCAATAATTTTCAATAACAGAACAGTTCCAAACGATGTGATAATGGTTTGCGTTTGTTTTTCATCATTTTCTCCAACAAGTTGAGCAATTATGTCTGTAGTGAGACTTTTGATATGGTGTAATAAAATATTAAATCATACTTTTCCAAACATGCTGTTTCAAAAAAAAATCACTCAATCTTTTTTTATTTTGGTGCAGGTTAAATAAATGTCACTAATTATGCGTGTATTTTTTTTGCATGTTTTGCATGGACGTTTTATTTAAAAAGTCTGTTTCCACATTAAAAATAAAGAAGATACATTTTTTCTTGTTTGTCTGTGTTCATTTTGAGACAGCACTCAAAGACTCCTTGTGACAGTCGTTGCTTAAAAGCTTTTTGTGTTCTTTTCCTCTATCTCATCACGTCATCAATCTCAGCACTCGTTTGGATTCACATCTCTCTGGGCAAATCACTTTACATTGATTAAACGGCTCCCTTGGCTAAAATGATAAACAATTGCATCACACTGATACATCACGGGTTTCTGCTCCCTCAGCTTGTCGCTGAGATTGCTGAAGTACAGTTGATCCCTGATGTTTGCAGATGCAAACTGAGTGAGGCGCCACAATGCATGATTTTTTTTCATCACTGAAGAGAAACCGAGAGCTGAGTGCAGCAATTTCATCAGCTGAGGATCCGCATGGCAGAAATATAGCATCTAAATGGAAAGTATGATTGTTTCACGTAGCTGTGGTCTGCACGGTGCTGACATAGCAGAGGCATGAAGCCCTCTTGCTGTTTCCTTATTGATGGAGGGCGAAAGCATATCCTGTGATCACATTACTCTGGATTTAACTTGTCTGCCTCAGCTGCCTGCTAATTTCAAATTTCACTGTAAACCCTCTATGGCAAACCACTGAATGTGAGAAAAATAATAAATAATCTTCCCCACTGTCTTTCATCTGCTCACGAATAGCGTTCCTTTTCTGGAACATTTTCTTCTACTTAACAAGAGACAGAAGTCAGCAGTGAGTGATCAAGATCACAAGACCTTTTGCCCTCAAGCAGTACAAGCGAAGACAAAGAAATACTCTTGTGCAGAGTTGCAACACTAAGTAATATAATAAATCACGTCTCCAGTGTTTATGTTCTTATCATCTGTGCTGTCATTTCTGAGGCTGTCTTGTTAAAGTGTGAAAAAGTGAACTGCAGTTTTGTCAGTTCTGTCCATGTTTCATTTAACCCTTCATCCAACCAGTTTCCAAATGAGGTCCGCTGAGATTTAATGATTGTTCCAGCATTCATTGTCTGTGCGTCTTTTGCTTATTTTCTCTTGTTTTTTAAATTAAAATGGTCAATCCAGCATAAGTAGGCTAACAGATATTTGCCTCTTTGTATTGTTTGTTCTCAGTTATCTAACTTTAACTCAGCTTCTGTCTTTTTGTCAGTTCATCTGTCCATCTCACCCAAAGGTTCAAATGTTTGGCCATTAGTCAACATTTTTTTTTCTTTTACAATTTTTTATCACCATCTCCCTGTTAATTGAAGAGGACAGAGATTTCTGTTTTTTTTTCTTCGTTGGAACAACCTGTCAGGTGGTCATCGCTGTCATTTGTCATAGCTCAGATTCCAGTTTACCTAATAAGCCTTTTCTGCACGGTTACAATGGATCAGCGAAAAGGCAACGTTTTATTTTTAATTTTGTCTGTAACATTTATTCCATCCATCCCTCTTTTTGAGTTTGCATGAATATGATGGATGATGGATCTTCATTCATGCAGGAAATGTCATTGAAATTTAGAACTCATTTGCAATTGTGACCTGAGTACAAATTGCATTTGCAGACGTTCAAAATGAAAATCATTCATTTGAAACAGCTAGTACATACACAATGAAGTATCAAATATCAGTATTTGGCAGTATAGCCCCAAAGTCTCTCAGGGAAAATAATGCCTTCAACATCGAGCTGTGTGGCATCTCATTCCAGTTTTAAAGGGCATAATTCTGGAAAACAGTGTGTTCCTCTTCGCAGTTTATTCACTGTTCATATGAGGAGGTAGGAACTACTGATAGAGGAAACCATGCAGTTTTCATCCACTGCCATATATGGAGCTGTTAAACATGCTTAAGAGTATGCCTTCTATGATGACAGATCACACCTTCCTTTATTGTAGTGAATTTAAGTCAAAAGTCTACCCACCTAAGTACATTGTCATATTAAATTGGACAATTTCATAGATTTTATTAATAGTAACTATGTCATTACCTTCCACCACTCCAAGTAAGTGGTTTAGGCTGATATGCTGTGTTTGCTTTTCACAAAAGCTTGCACTGGGCATAATGGGCAAAGGTCTCAACGTTTGTCTTATCTGTCCAGAGGAGCAGTTTTGTGGTTCCTTCCAGTGCAAACCTGAGCAGTGGTGACATGTTCTTTCTAGTTGAAAAGGCCTCCTCCTTGGCATATATGCACGCTCTTTTTTGATGTGTACCATTATGAACTTAAAAATTTAATATGCTTCCTGAGATCTGTTAGCTTGGATATGTAGCACATGGGCTTCTTGAAATTTCCTACAATTTTTTTGCAGACAAGCAAAATGACATCACTTCCCCTCTTTATTAAGGTGTTCACACCTACTGGTAATGAAATGAACAACGGAATTTGATAAGCTGCTATGCAAAAAGAAATGGATATAAATATATCATGATCTTGTATAATACAGTGTGCCATGTGTGTTTTTTCTCTGCAGTTACATGTTTCTTTTAATTTCACTCCAACAGTTTGTGCTAGCTTACTTATATGCATCACATCAAACTCAAAGCATAAATCACAATTTAAGGTTGTAATGCAGTGAAATACAATACTGAATATTGATTACTTCAAGGCACAGCATAGACAGATGCACCATAGTCTATAAGAACATGACTGCTGTAGAAAAGATGACTGCGTTCATAAAACGGTTGCTCTAATGTCTAAATAAGATTTGGAACTGACTGTTTCCTGAATATAAGCCAAAATGGAGCTTTCATCTAAAGAGTAATAAAACATGGCTTTGACAAACGCTCACAATGATATAATGGGAGCTATTGTGCCACACGCAAAAAAACGCTGTCTTGTTTTTTTCTTTTCTTTTTTTTTCTGTCTGTGATGAAGAAAAATCTTAGAATTACGTTCAGAGAAGACACTTCTTTTAGCACTTTGTCCCTTTCAGATAATACAGAAAATTGATTTTCTCAATTTGGGTTTTAAACAGGATCATTGGATAGTGATTAACGAGACACTTCCTGAGAGGGATTCCTAAAAATAAATAAATAAATAAATAAAACCTTTAATGATCAGTAGCCTAAGAGGAAACATGATGTGCAGATCCTGAGTTAAAACATTGGATAGTGACTAAGAAACCTGCAAACACAGACAAAAAACAAAATAGCCAGTTCCATGATTGTATTTGATAGAGAAAAAGAATGGAAAAATAAAAAATAAAAAATCAAGTTAGTAAGCCTTGGCAAATTTATGGCGAGAGATTTATCATTGGAGTATTCATCAGTCTGTCAGTGGAAAAAACTGCCACCATGAACTGACATTACACATTTGTGACGGTTCTTTGACAATAACTTCCAGACGCTGTCATGGTTTGTTTTGTTTAAATCAGTGGTCTTCAACCAGGGGCCCGCGACCCCTAGGGGGGCCGCGGAGGTAGGTACTGCAGGGGGTCCTCCAATTTTAACCAAAATAATTTGAGAGTTAAAAAAAAAATATATATATATATATATATATATATATATATAGATATATATTATATATATATATATATATATATATATATATACAGGCAGTTCTAAATATATAACTGCCTGAAATTAAACGTTTCATTGTTGGAAAATAACAATAGAAAATATTGTCTCATACCAACTAATAATAATAATAATAATAATGATGTGCATGAAAGTTTTATCAACCATAAACACATGTAGGCTAATAACCCAGTCAGGAATTGGTTAATAAGGTGAAATAAGCAGAATAAAATACATCTAAAAGTTATTATAAGCCAGGCTTAAAATGTGACACATTAAAAAAAAGGGGGGGGGGGGGGGGGTAAGAATTACAAGCAGGGGTCCCTGCTCTGTTTTTCTCTCATCCAAGGGGTCCCTGGGCTAAAAAAAGGTTGAAGACCCCTGGTTTAAATGTTTTTTGAGAGTAGAAAAGTGACCATTCAATGCATGACCATTTTGTACAATCGTGACACAAACACTTGTATTTCTGCACCGAGTTGTGCTCTTTACAAGTGAAATATAGCCCCTAATGGGTTTTTCTTTAACTATATTCTTTATTAGTGTGCTTAAACTTTCCTCGGACTGATACATCGGTCAATCTCGATGTTTAAATCGATAACAACTATCAAAGTAACTTTTTATATAGTGAGGTGGAAAAAAAAAATCAAAATAAAGCTTCTTTTGTTGTCACATCTGACCAAAAGGACCAAGTTTTATAAACCAGAAAGGCAGTCACTGCTTTTCTTTAAGTGAGCTCATTTAAAATAGGTAATTTTAATCGAAAGCCAGGACTTAAATGGTAATGATGCCCTTCTGAGCAGTAGCAACTAAGAACATTAGAACTGAGAAATAATTACAGAGCTTGTCTCTGTGTCCATCTATCCATTAACCTCCACTTATCCAGTTTCAGGTGTGGGAAGCATCACTATAAGGAGAGAAGCCCAGAACTCTCTCCCCGATCCCTAGCTGAGAGATACAATTTTTCCAGAGTGACCTCGGTCTGCCTGAGGATATTTCTTCTGGTTGGACATGCCACCTTCCCAGAGAGGCGTCTAGGTTACATCAACTGGCTCCTCTTCATGTGGCATTCCATCCTTTTGTGATGGATAACCATAATCTCACATTTACAGATGCTGATTCTCATCCCTGACACTTCATACGTGGCTGGAAACCACTTCAGTGAGAGTTGTCCTCACTCAATGACGCAAAAAGGACCATAAGGAAAAAGGCAAAAATAAAAATGATGACAACCAAAGTAGACCTCCCTGTCCCTTCGCTGTGCCTTGAAAAGCTCTGCATAAAAGTCATGAACAGAAATGGTGACAAAAGGAAGGAAATCTGGTGTTCGGATCACAGAGGCTGTTCCCCTGATTCTTGCTCCTTCAAGTAATGTTATTGTTGCCCACATGAGCACTGAAGTCCACCAGCATAATGATGGAGTCCCCCCTTAGGAGCACCTTCAATCACTCTCCTTAAGGACTCTAAGGAAGCTTGGTACTCCAAACTGTCATTTGTTGTGTAGGTGCAGATGAAAGTCAGAGATCATTTGCCAACTCAAAAGGTACAGAGAACCCCGAAGCCAAGGCAACTCCAGAGTAAAATAAGGCCCAGCCTGTTTTAGTTCCAGACCCCTTCCAGTGCTCTGTGTTAAGATGACCTGACTATATCTACTTGGTACCTCAATCACAAGCTCAGGCTTTTTCCCCACCAAAGACATGACAATTTATGTTTCTAGAACCAGTTTTGGAAACTGAGGGTTAACGCATCTTCACATCATATTCTTTTCTCTGTACCTCTTAGGTGGGTGCAACACCATGTTTTAAATAGACACCTCCTTTGGAAAAATGTAGTGGGGGGCAGGGTTCGCCTTTCGTGGTTACCCGGGTTACCCGTGATACCCAACTTTCGCGGCGGGCACACCACTCTCTAGTCTTTTGTATGCGATAACTGCTTAGTGATCCATCAAAAATGGGAAATATTTGAAAAAAATTCACTTTCCTCCAACTTACACGGACATTAAGCATCATCAAAAAAATGTTCTTTTCATTTGCACGTAACACGTGATTTAATTGGCGACCACCCGCGACCAGGTTGCTGTGGCTCTGTGACCGTGTCAGGAGATGAGGAGCAGGAGACTGCTGCAGAAGATGCCGGTGATCCTGCTGCAGAAGATGCTGGTGATCCTGCTGCTGCCTGAACAGCAGGAGCCTCTAATGTGGACTCAGACCAGGGGTTGTGTTAACCAAAAATTCTCCGTCATTGACGGATTTTTTTAAGATATAACGGACAGATCTGAAGGCCATCTGCTGGCACTTACTCATCTGCTGGCACTTACTGTGGCAGCAGAGCGCAGAATCAGCCTTCAGAAAAATATTAAAAATACCACAAGAAGCCGTCTGTCTGAGGCAAAGTTATCAGATTTAATGACAGTCGCCTCTGCGGCATCCTCACTTGACACATTTGAATACGTACAAGCGAGCACCTTGTTCCACCCCATGAACAACAGGAGGAAGGTGTGAATGAGACTGAGCTCAGGCTGCAGCAGGTGAACTGAGTTAAATTCAGCTGATTTCTTGCTAAGATTGTTCATATTTGAATTGCAAGTACTTCATTTTGTAAAACTGCATTGTTCATTTATGCATATAGCCTTAGTGGATGTTTTTAGTGGGCATCGATGTAACGGCGGGGAAATGTGGTGTTGATATTTCAGTGATCTGGCAGGTCCTTCTGGCAGGTCCTTCTTGTTTCCCAGCATCCTTTGCAGCACTGGTCATTGAGGTGTTTATCTGTTAGGAATGTGATTTAATGCTGCCATATGAAGGCTGTTGTCAGATTGACCCTCTGTTTGTTCTTACTCCTTACTTTTAACATGTAAATTTGTGTCCCCTTGAGTTAAGTCTGTATGTGTTCCAATGAGTATTCCTGTAAGTTCATTTAGTAAAGAGTATGAGGAATTTAGATAATTGTCTGTGCATGACGTGGCCTTTATTAACTTTTTGGGGAAAGCCTGGTCTGATTAGAAGAGACAGCATTCGTCCCACCCGGGATGGTGCAGCTCTTATTTCTAGGAATTTGGCCGAGTTTCTAAGATGCTCCCCCTGACAATCCAGGGTGGAGGCCAGGATGCAGAGCTTCAGAGTTACATGCTTCTCTGCTGCTTTTTGAGGACTCCCCCCGACCACTAAAAATAGAAAAATCGATCATGTAACTGCTAATGTCAACGTGGTGCAGATCGAAAACATAGAATTGGTGTCTGATTCCCCGTCCTCCAAAAGTCTACTTAGCGCGACGTGATTGTGGCGTTAACCAAAACAATCTGATAAAAATAAAAACTGTCAGACATTCGGAGCCGAAGAGAACTTGTAATTAGATGTGGACTATTGAATGTAAGGTCTCTTGGCTCTAAGTCTCTGTTAATCAATGATCTATTTACTGAGACTTGTCGCGATGTCTTCTGCTTATCAGAAACATGGCTACAAGAGGGAGAGTACGTGAGCTTAAATGAAGCTACGCCACCAGGTTATATTAATGATCATATTCCCGGAGTACGGGTCGAGGTGGAGGAGTAGCAGCCGTCTACAACTCCACCCTAAAATCAAAATTATAATACAGTCGAAAGCCTCACGCTTAGTCTAACCATCCCGAGCTGGAAATCAGAAAAGCCAGTCTTGTTGGTGGTAGTGTACCGGCCACCTGCTGGTGCTTATCTGGAGTTTTTGTCTGAGATTATTTTAACTGGTTTAGTGTTCAGCTCAGAGAAAGTCGTCATACTTTAACATTCACATGGATGTTGACGGTGATAGCTTTACATTAGCCTTTACATCTCGTTTTAGAGTCGTTGGGCATCTCACAAAAAACTGAAAGAACCGACTCACTGCTTTGGTCATATCCTGGAGCTGGTCCTCACCTACGGTATAGAAACTCATCACTTGTTAGTGTCGCCGCTGAATTCTCTTTTCTCGGACCACTATTTACCACTATTTAATGACATTCAAGTTCAGTATTTGTGGCATCAAAACAGAAAATGAAATGTCTCATTACAGCAGATGCCTTTCTGAAGATGCTGTGAATAAATTTAAAGAAGGGACGTGACATAAGACTTACGGGGCATAAGGAGAAGGAGAAAACGGACCAACAAACAGAACAGGAGTGACAGGACTTAAATACACGGAGGAACAAACGAGAGGCAGGTGTGCACGATCAGGATAACAAGGGGAAAGGAAGAAAAAGCTGAATGCAACGGAGACAAGACAGACCTTTAAAGTAAAACAGGAAACAGGTAACACAAAAGACAGGGAGAGTGACGCCAACTTAACACATAACAAAGAAAAATCCAAAATGGCTGCCATGGCTGCCCCAGACGATGACAGTGTTAAGGGCCGTGTATACCCTCGCAGCAATGTGTCACTGTTAGCTTGTCACAGAGATGCCGCCGTCACTTTTGATTAATACTTAATTTTGAAGCGCGGTCTCCGCTATGTTATTCCACGCCACAACGCAAGAGGGACAATCCAGACTAGCTAAACCTACTAAACTTATCTCTTGCGATTTTCCATTTCCTCACTTTCTCGGCCGGATCCAGACCCACATTCATCGCTATCTCCCTCCACGAATTACTAGAATATGTGCTGTCTTTGTAGTGTGGAGAACCAGAATTGTACAGATGTGGGTACTTCCTCATTTCTTCAATGCGCTCTTTTCTACACGGATGTAGAATTGACCAATCAGAGGCCTCCTTTCTCTCCTCTCTGCAGCACTGTCTGCATCGACCTACAATTTTGGGGAGGTGCACCAGAGTGTCTGCGTAGGGTGGGGTGTGGGGGGTGGTGGTGGGGGGGCATCTCTGCATTGTCTGCGTATGTGATGCAGACAACCTGACATCCGAGTAGAAATCAGGCTTTGGCCTCCCTTCATTGGCTTCCCGTGTCAATGTCAGAGTGACACTGATGAAGGCGTGACAAACTCCCTTTGAATGGACTGATAGCATTCGAAACGGGTGGAAGGCGGAAGTACACGCCGAAACAGGTCAGGTAAATAAACAACCTAAAAAGTCTTTGTCTGTGATAAAAGAACAATTTAACTAATTAAAACAGGCAACTTCTGATGTAACAACAGAAACTTTTAACAGGGAGTTCAACTTGGCAGTGGTTACAAATAACCAAATCCTTCGTCTGGAAGAACTTTAAAATGTCCATGTTAAAGTTCAGTAATTTTACCAATCCATGTATCATTCACTCTTTCCATTTTCAATCAAAAATTAAAAAAAAAAAAAAAAAAAAATTGTTTTTCTTTTTTAAATCTAACACACACAAAGAAAAAATGCCTGTTTTTTTAACATTTCAATTTTAGACTTGGATCAAAAATACGAAATGAAAATACGGACCACAGGACTGAATTTGTTTTACAATCGAGGACTTTCTGTTGTCATTACACATCTGTGCCACTAGATGGAGCCGCACTGCAGTAACCAGCTAGAGAACAGCAGGACAGTGAACACATGGAGCAGATCTGATGATAAATGGAGGAATGTCGCGAAAGTTTTGTTGCAGTCCAGAAATTTTTTTAGACAGAATTGTTAATATTGCTACCTGAGTTGCTACCTGAACTGTAAAGTACACAGATTTTTACCGTTCTCCATGTCTGTTTTACCTTTTCTGCATGTTTTTCCTCCATTTCTTTTCCGATTCTGCAGCAGCCAGTAACAGACTTTTCAAAACAAAAGCACATGACCAACATGTGTTAACGTGCAATAAAAATAATGTCGGNGCTAAGTTTGTTCATATTTGAATTGCAAGTACTTCATTTTGTAAAACTGCATTGTTCATTTATGCATATAGCCTTAGTGGATGTTTTTAGTGGGCATCGATGTAACGGCGGGGAAATGTGGTGTTGATATTTCAGTGATCTGGCAGGTCCTTCTGGCAGGTCCTTCTTGTTTCCCAGCATCCTTTGCAGCACTGGTCATTGAGGTGTTTATCTGTTAGGAATGTGATTTAATGCTGAAATGTGAAGGCTGTTTGACCCTCTGTTTGTTCTTACTCCTTACTTTTAACATGTAAATTTGTGTCCCCTTGAGTTAAGTCTGCATGTGTTCCAATGAGTTTCCTGTGAGTTCATTTAGTAAAGAGTATGAGGAATTTAGATGATTGTCTGTGCATGACGTGGCCTTTATTGACTTTTTGGGGAAAGCCTGGTCTGATTAGAAGAGACAGCAATCGTCCCACCCGGGATGGTGCAGCTCTTATTTCTAGGAATTTGGCCGAGTTTCTGAGATGCTCCCCCTGACAATCCAGGGTGGAGGCCAGGATGCAGAGCTGCAGAGCTACATGCTTCTCTGCTGCTTTTTGAGGACTCCCCCCGACCACTAAAAATAGAAAAATCGATCATGTAACTGCTAATGTCAACATGGTGCAGATCGAAAACATAGAATTGGTGTCTGATTCCCCGTCCTCCAAAAGTCTACTTAGCGCGACGTGATTGTGGCGTTAACCAAAACAATCTGATAAAAATAAAAACTGTCAGACATTCGGAGCCAAGAGAACTTGTAATTAGATGTGGACTATTGAATGTAAGGTCTCTTGGCTCTAAGGCTCTGTTAATCAATGATCTAATTACTGAGACTTGTTGCGATGTCTTTTGCTTATCAGAAACATGGCTACAAGAGGGAGAGTACGTGAGCTTAAATGAAGCTACGCCACCAGGTTATATTAATGATCATATTCCTGGAGTACGGGTCGAGGTGGAGGAGTAGCAGCCGTCTACAACTCCACCCTAAAATCAAAATTATAATACAGTAAAAAGCCTCACGCTTAGTCTAACCATCCCGAGCTGGAAATCAGAAAAGCCAGTCTTGTTGGTGGTGGTGTACCGGCCACCTGCTGGTGCTTATATGGAGTTTTTGTCTGAGATTTTTTAACTGGTTTAGTGTTCAGCTCAAAGTCGTCATACTTTAACATTCACATGGATGTTGACAGTGATAGCTTTACATTAGCCTTTACATCTCTTTTAGAGTCGTTGGGCGTCTCACAAAAACTGAAAGAACCGACTCACTGCTTTGGTCATATCCTGGAGCTGGTCCTCACCTACGGTACAGAAACTCATCCCTTATAAGTGTCGCCGCTGAATTCTCTTTTCTCGGACCACTATTTAATGACATTCAAGTTCAGTATTTGTGGCATCAAAACAGAGAATGAAATGTCTCATTACAGCAGATGCCTTTCTGAAGATGCTGTGAATAAATTTAAAGAAGGGACGTGACACAAGACTTACGGGGCATAAGGAGAAGGAGAAAACGGACCAACAAATAGAACAGGAGTGACAGGACTTAAATACATGGAGGAACAAACGAGAGGCAGGTGTGCACGATCAGGATAACAAGGGGGAAGGAAGAAAAGCTGAATGCAACGGAGACAAGACAGACCTTTAAAGTAAAACAGGAAACAGGTAACACAAAAGACAGGGAGAGTGACGCCAACTTAACAAAGAAAAATCCAAAATGGCTGCCATGGCTGCCCCAGACCATGACAGTGTTAAGGGCCGTGTATACTCTCGCCGCAATGTGTCGCCGTCAGCTTGTCGCAGAGATGCCGCCGTCACTTTTCATTTCTACTTAATTTTGAAGCGCGGTCTCCGCTATGTTATTCCACGCCACAACGCAAGAGGGACAATCACGAACTAGCTAAACTTACTAAACTTATCTCTTGCGTTTTTCCACTTCCTCACCGTTTCTCAGCCGGATCCAGACCCACATTCATCGCTATCTCCCTCCATGAATGACTAGAATATGTGCTGTCTTTGTAGTGTGGAGAATGAGAATCGTACAGATGTGGGTACTTCCTCATTTCTTCGATGACGCGCCCTTTTTACGCGGATGTAGAATTGACCAATCAGAGGCCTCCTTTCTCTCCTCTCTGTGACACTGTCTGCATCGACCTACAATTTTGGGGAGGTGCACCGGAGTGTCTACATAGGGTGGGGGGGACATCTCTGCGTCGTCTGCGTATGTGACGCAGACAACCTGACGTCCGAGTATAAATCAGGCTTTAGCGGTCACAGGGTTTTTTTTTATACTTGCCATTATCCTTCATTTGGATTTAAAATTATAATTTTAGTTAAAGGAGCCGTATGTAAGAGATCTAATAAAACGAATCATAAAATGACCCCGATATGTCAACAGACATTTAAAAATCATGTTCATTTCAAATACTTATGTCACTGACAACAGCACTCAAGCCAGGATATTCCCGTTTAAAAAGAGGAGTTGCAGCCCTCAACTGATGTTGATGTTGTCATTTTTTGTTTTGGCCTGAAGCGCCACCCTCCACCTATCTCCCAATCACCAAGTCAGTAGTGTTTCGGCATCCGGGTTGCCAGTTCGGCTCTATTTATCGCAGCAGCCGCTACGAACGTGTTGGATGAAAAAATATCTAGCTTTCCAAAACCTAAAAGACCTCGTTATGAATCCGAGTTACGTCGTGACAAGGTCCGAAATAAAACAAGGATTTGTATAGGAGGTGCTTTTGATAGATGGAGACGGCTGAAAGCGGAGAAGAATTTGAAGACAGACGCCAGCGTTGCTGATTTTCTCCTGGACAGGTAAGATTCATAGCTAAATGTTTGGCTAACGCTAATTTACTTGGACAAGGTAACAGTGGTATACAGCGGTACCTCTACTTACGAACACCTCTACATACGAAACTTTCAGGTTACGAAACGCCTCAACGGGAAAATATTTCCTCTAGTTACGAAAGATCAAAGAAAGAAAAGATCTTTCATAAAGCATTAAATATAATTAACAGAAAATAAACTTATTGTGTAGGACTCGTCGCTTGCCATGGCAGCCTACGTTCCTGCTGCATTCTGCAGCCGACCTGGCAACCTCTGGTCGGGGAGGAGGGGGAGGGTACACGCCGCTCAACAGTAATTTGAAAGTGACTGCAGTACCAGTTTTGGCCATAATCTTACAAACGGCTCCTTTAATGGTATTTGCTCGGGGGTCATGCTTTGGGTATCTGTAAAGCGCCTAAGGAGAAATAATTATACAAATAAAATTGAATTAAACTGAAAAAAACCATGAAATAAAATAAAAATATTTATCCATGTTTATATATAGTGCCTTGTGAAAGTATTCGGCCCCATTGAACTTTTCAACCTTTTGCCACATTTCAGGCTTCAAACATAAAGATATAAAATCTCAATTTCTTGTCAAGAATCAACAACAAGTGGGACAGTTATTAGTGGAATGAAATTTATTGGATATTTTAAACTTTTTTAACAAATTAAAAACTGAAAAGTGGGGTGTGCCACCTTTTGCTGCAATTACAGCTGCAAGTCTCTTGGGGTATTCAGTGTAAATCTCATTTTTAAAAAATGTAAAATAAAATATGGCCACTGCCAGGGCATTAATGTCATCCTGTTTTTACAAACAAAATCCAACAAAAAAATTGTGGCTCAGCACAATCAGAACATTAAAACAGGCTGTTTCTGAGGTAACAGCAGAAACTTTTAACGGGGAGTTCAACTTGTCAGTTGTTACAAATAACCTTGTTTCTGTTGAATCCTCCATCTGGGAGAACTTTAAAATGAAAATGTCCATGTTAAAGTTCAGTAACTATACCAATCCCTGTATCATTTATTCTTTCCATTTTCAATTGTCAATAAAAAAAAAAAAAATAAAAAAAAAAAATAGTTTTTCGTTTTTAAATCTAGCACACACACACACAAAAAAGAAAAAATGCGTGTTTTTTTTATATATTTCAATTTTAGACTTGGATAAAAATTATGAAATGAAAAAACGGACCACAGGACTGAATTTGTTTTATAATCGAGGACTTTCTGTTGTCATTACACATGTGTGCCACTAGATGGAGCCGCACTGAAGTAACCAGCTAGAGAACAGCAGGACAGTGAACACATAGAGCAGATCTGATGTAACATGGAGGAATGACGCGAAAGTTTTGTTGCAGTCCAGAATTTTTTTTAGACAGAATTGTTAATATTGCTACCCGAGTTGCTACCTGAACTGTAAAGTAAACGGATTTTTACCGTTCTCCATGTCTGTTTTAGCTTTTCTGCATGTTTTTCCTCCATTTCTTTTCCGATTCTGCAGCAGCCAGTAACAGACTTTTCAAAACAAAAGCACATGACCAACATGCGTTAACGCGCGATAAAATAAATGTCGGCACTGATAAATAAATGCGTTAATAACTCGATAATAATGTAGGTGTGGGCATCCGACCCACTTTGTGGTGATGGACTACAAAAACGCCAGATGAAATCACGTGTGTAATTGTGTCACACCTAGAGCAGCTGAAATAAATCCTGAGGCCAAGATAGAGTGCAGTGTGCGGCTGGTAAGAGAAAACAGAACAGAGAGTAAAATCAACAAACCTAGAATGGCCTGCTGATTGTGGCACTCCCTCTTCATGTTCCACTTCACTCTCTCTGTCTGTGGTTTCCTCCAGGTTATTCCTGTATTTGATTCTCACCTTCCTGGAATAGAGTAAGCAGTGAAGCCGTCTTGTCATCTCCACATCACCAATTGCAGCCTTACTCACAGGCTGGTTGGATGGCAGAGCTCTGCTCATAAATTGTACAGGTGAATAGTTCATCCCCTTTATTGGTGTGTTCCCAAGATGCAGGAGAGCCATGTGGGGTCTACTATTTTTTTAAGGAGTTTTCAGCACATTTTTGATTGTTTGAATGGTTTTCTCTGCCATTCCATTAAACTGTGGAAATGCTGGGCTCAAGTGTGTGATCTTGAAGCCCCACTCTGCAGTGAACCTTTTCATCTCTGCACATGAACCGCTACCAACTCCACTGGTGTTCCATGCTTCACAATAACAGCCTTGAACTTCCCAGTCACAGTTCCACAAGTCTTGTCAGGTAAACGCAGGACCTCTGGACATTTGCAATAGTAATCTACAATCAGGAGGAACGGACGCCACTCATGGTCCAAAATGTCAGCTCCAACATTCCCCCATAGTGAGTCTGGCGCTCTGTGTGGAAGAAATAATTCCTTGTGATTGTGTGGTCTAATCATGCTCCTATTTGGTTTCTGTCATATTATCAGCCATCATATGCTCAGATTTTATTTTCTGGAACACTTTACTGCCACATTTTATTCTAAAGGGTAGTCGTGTGAGCTGATATCACCCCCATGGGGTGTTGAATGGGCACAGATCTGCAGATCTTTCAAACACAGTGTTCCATCTTGGCGTGCAGCAGGCTTTAAAAGCTCTCAAAAATGTCCAACAGTTTCTTATCCTGAGGACTGGCATGCTGAATGTCCAATGTGCTATAAACTCCATTGCTTCCTTGCCAATATAATGAAACAGGACAGTTATTTGATGTGCCTCAGATATTTAGTCTCTTGGCCGCCAAATATAGCCGCAGTCTCTGGTCCCATCTGCGCCAATTCTCAGCCAGTTTGCCAGTGAATCCCGCACACAAGTCGGAAAAATTGCAAAGTGTCTCATTTCACTCACTCCCTTACACATGAGGAAAAAGAATGATGAGGTCATTGGGACCACAGAATCCACTTCAGAACTCACTCCGAACTCCAAACTTCTGACACCATATCGTGTTGCACTCGCTCTTGATGCTCACATGGTGACAATAAAAAAATATGCTGGAGGTTGAGTCTTATTTTATATCCTTCATGTGAACACTTGTGTAATATATATATATATAACAGATATGGCTTACAGCTCAACAGGAGCTGAACGACAGTGTCCATACATGTTGACACTCTGAGGCTATGCAGGGCATTCTGGGTATTGTAGTATTTACACCAAAGTCTGGGCTTCTCTCCGTTTAGTTGGCGAGGAGATGTAGCGTTCATGAGTCGGGGTACACATGGGTGCCTTTTCTGTACTTTGGTGCTTACAGGTCACTAGAGACAGAGAGACTGAGATAAAAAGAAGGACTGGAGTATTTATCGTCTGGCCTGACCTGCAGCTTATCAGCCAAAACCCCCGCTGGTTTTAGGGGTTTAAAAACCAATGAGGGCCTAGCTACATCACTTTACTTGGTTGCAAAGTAATTCAGTCCCTGCAAAGCCTTCTGGGGGTTTTAGTCATTTTAAGGTTTCTTTGTCCCAAACCACGTGCTCAGGCTTTACGATTGATCTCAGGCCTTTCTTTGTAATCATAACACACAGTGGCCCGACAAAACAGAACTGTAAAGACATGGTGAAAAGTTCGTTTTTGTACTTTATACCTCTAGTATTTTGACCAAACCATGTCATTAAAATTTCATTAAAAGTTGTGTCAACTTCTGAAAAATAGGTCACATATCTCCTTTAATAACATCAACAGGTATTGTGTAAAAAAGGAAAAGTGAACCCACATCCCTTTCCTTAATAGTGTTAACATTTGTTGCACTCAATAGATTTCAGGTGTTCAATCTGAAAAACATGTTTAATAGTCTGTGTTGTTGCAGCATATGATCTGAATGGAAAGAGGCACCGCATTTAAAAAAAACACTTCAACCAGTGAAGTGCAATGTGGTTGCAGTTTCCTGTCTCTGATTAGACCGGATAGGGAGAGCCTCTTTCTGAATCACAAAAATAAGACAGGGGTGTCAAACCAGTTCACATTTCTACCATGTCCCTTTTAACATCGCAAGTAGAGTTTAAAAAAAAAAAAAAAAAAAAGGAACAGGAACAGAGCAGCCTCCTCCATGGCATCTCTCTATAAATAATACTGACTTTTGCAGCAAGTGTTGTTATAAAACTTGGAATATTGTCACATTGTTATTCACAGTGCAGTGTAGCGAGCCGGATCCACTTGTTTGTACAACGTGCTCCTGAATATCAGTCTTTGTTATACACACTTCAGTGGTTTATGCCCATGGCAGGTGTGACCATGTCTGCACAAATGTCACACAAAGGGGAAATTCATAGATGTTGAAAAGGCAGAAAAGTTGCTTTTTATATAGATGCCAACTGCTGAGAATACAAAAAGCTCCGCATTTCTAACATTCAGAGTCGGTGTGCAAACACAAAGCTCTCCAACGTTACGTTTATTTTAACTTCTTTCTCATATTGCATCAGAAGAGAGGACACCTCTGTGCATTTCCACTTTATATAAAATGATTCAAAATCTTATCCACTTTCAGTAATTAATAACAATCCAGTGGATCCCTCTTCTCTTTTCGTCTTGAGAACAAAAAAGAATTTCAGATTTTGATTAATCTGATCACAAGACAGTTTTCCACTTTGCGTCAGGTTCATCTTAAATGAGCTTTGGCCCCGAGAGAAGATGATGACGTCTTGATAGTGTTCACATATGCTTTCTTTTTTGCACAACAGAGCTTCAGCCTGTAATCATAGCCGGTAAAGTGATTTCCTGAAACCATGCAGTTATTTTCTTTATAGAATCATGTCTGCTTTAACACGGAGCTACCTGGAGGCCCAAAGATCGCAGTCATCCAATATTGTTCTAAATGATTATGCAAGTTTATTCAGAGGAACATTGTTCTGAAATGGTTTTTTCAACATTTTTTTCTATATTGGTAAACATCTGCTGATTTTACATCTGATAGACTCCTTTGGAAGATTTTTTTTTTAAATACCCACTCATGTCGCTGACCTGTTGCCAATTAACCTGATAAGTTGGATGATGTTCCTGCAGGTGCCAGTTACTTTTCCAATCTTTTGTTGCTGAGTTTGCTTTTTTTTTTTTACATATTCAAAATGAGCTAATTTTTTCATGAAATGGCTAAATGTCTCACTTTCAGCAGTTGGTATGTTTTTCTCCAATGTAATATTACCAATAAAATATGGGTTTCTTAATTTTCACATCATTTTATTCTGTTTGGGAATATTCTGGGGGTCAGAAACCTGAAACTGAACAATACATGTTGTTTTTTATGTAGGTATATGTGAATTAGTACATTTTAGGGAAGATTTTATTTCAGGCAAACAGCCATGTGGGTGACTGTGGTTCAGTGGGTACAGTTGGTTGTCCTCCAACTGGAAGGTTAGTGGTTCGATCCTTGTGCAGGACACTGAACGCCACATCATGCCATGATGTGCTTGTCGTATGATTTTAAAATTCAAAGTGCTGCTGTATATAAAGTAAATATACGATAAATATACCCCAGTGTTAGTGTGTTTGTTTGAATGGGTAAATGAGTAACATAACATCAAAAGCATTGAAGAACCTGGACTCTGTCTTTGTCTTTTGATATTATATGCTTTTTATAGTGAGATCTTTTTTGGATGAGCAACTTTTACACTGAGGAATGTTATTATAAAATCTTTTTTATAACAGGATTACACTGTTTTTCGGAGATTGTTGAACTGATGTCCATCTTTACCTCTGAGTCTGCATCTCTCAGGTGATATTTTAAATCCAGTCATGTCACTGACCTGTTACCAGTTAAATCTATCAATTGCTTCCTCCAGGTGTTTAGTTTCAGTGCCATTTACTGTTACAACAAACGGCAACACCCATGCATAGAAACGTAAAAAAAAAAAAAAAAACACAAAAAAAAAAAAGATAAGGAAAAAAGCCCTCTTTGCATTTTGGTGCAGAGTTAAACATTGCTGCCGCATATGAGATTATTCTGATAAATGCTGGAGGCATAAAGCAACATCAGCTTCTTCTGCCTCCATTGTGTGCTTATATAGTTCTGCAGGGCAGAAAGACAAAATGAGATTTGTTTATTTACGAGACGACTCACAGACTAAGCCGAATAGGATACTGACAAAATCCCACAAAGGAAACAGAGAGAATAACTATGCCCTCCCCATCCCCAGTACAGTACTTTTAGAATAATGAATGAATGAAGTATGGCGGATTAATTTTGAATATGAACAATATGAATCAAAGGTTACAGTGAAACAAAAAACAAACAAAAAACAAACAAAAAAAAACACCATAGGGGATCATACTTCAAGGAATTGTACATGACATGTTACAAAATGTTACTGCATTTAGAACATGAACCTTGTTTAATTGCACTATTTCCAAAATCAAGAATGAAGGTACGACTAAGAAGAACCTCTGGGGTTCATTTCATGACACTATTTTCTTTTCTAGGCTGCAGAGTGTTTATTTGCCCTTAGCCTGGAGTGAGGGGCAATTGCACAGGCGTGGACTTAATATGACACCTGTCAGTCTGCCACAGGATACTGAGGTGCATCATGATTTGCCTCTCACAATCTATTATCTGACGAATCTTCCTCCCCACCTCCCTTCCACCAGCCACCACCCCAGATATATTCTCCTTTCCTGTATCATGTCATGATGGGCTGTGTGCCGAGCATTTAAAGCATGGGGGTTCAAGTGGCATGTACTTCCAGATGAACTAGGACCTGGGATGGATCCATGTATCACACCTGTGGACTATAAATTTGTGTGATCTATGACATTGCATCCCATGCAAGCCTTCCTTAACACAGTCATATTAGGTTGCAGAGCAGCAACGGGTCTCTCAAGGTCATTGTCAGATGGGAGGGTAGCAGTGATGGGGAAGGTGAAAGAAAGAGGACAGAAGGAGAAAGGGAAGGGGATGACAGAGAGATAAAAAAAAGGAGAGAGCAGTGAAGAGATGGAACAGAACATTGTTGTGATGGGTGGTTTAAAATACAGTTTCAATTGCATAAAAGAAAAAAAACTAAAGCAAAAAAAAACATGTTGTTCACCCCTTCGTTCTCCTCTTGTCCTGTTTGACTCATTGTGTTTTCTGTGCCTGAGAATATTCCAGAATGCTTGGACTACTTGCTTACAAACATCTACTGTCTACGTGGCATTTGTGCATTATTTAAATCCAGGTCAGGGGTACCTTGTGACATGTTCATCTTGTGCTGCATGCCCTTTAAGACTGTAATTTTGTTACCATGGAAGGGTAAACAACACAAACATACTGATTCTATGCTTGTGAAACAGTCACAGTATCAGAGGATGTAATTTTGGGATTTATAAGACTAAAGATTTTAGATCTAACTGAAGATTCAATTCTGAATCTTCACAAATGATATGAAACCAAAATGCTGATTCCTAAAAACTATATACAGCACATAAGGTGACATATATTGTATATACTTTAACTACAGAACAACAGCAGAATAAACACTTTGGCATGGACTTGGTATCAAAACTGATACAGGGCACTAAATAATGAAATTGTGGTTTTTTTTCTAATACAGGTTCCCTTTAGAGAAAGCAAGACATTTTACCATTTCATGGAAAATAAGTCATTTTGAATCTGATGACAGCAACACATCTCAAAAAGAGTTTGGACATGGGCAACAAAAGGCTGGAAAAGTAAGTGATATTAGAAACACCTGGAGGAACTTATTGCAGCTAATTAGGTCACATTGCCAACAGCCTGGTGATCTGACTGAAGGTATGACTTCACAGTAGAACAACCCAGAGGCTGAACGGGCCAGCCTGCAGTCCAGACCACTCACAAATAAGAGTGAATACTATGCAGTGATAAACATCACTCTATCACAACACTTTTTTGGCAAATGTTGCTGCCATCAAATTCAAACATTTCCTCACTTTAAGCATCTGATATATGCTTTCTGTGTTGTTTTTAGAGTAAAATTTGAGTCTGTGAGATGTGAAAATTATCACAATTTTTCCTGTATTTCACAATGCAGTGTCCCAGTTTTGGGGGATTCAGGGTTGTTGCATCCCTGTAAACTTCTACTTTTATGAATCCCACACACTCAGTTTATCCCCTGATTTCCAGTACACCCACAGAAATGAGATTTTTAGTTGTCACTGAAATGTCTGAACAAGCCTGGGATTGCTTAGTATGAAATTTGGTGCATCTTGCTTTACGTCCACCACTATCATCATGTCACAAGTTTTCTTTTTCTTTTTTTTTAACTTTATTAGCAGTGCAATATTTTAGTTCTTTCCTCAGAAATTAACCAAATTATTTTCCTCAGGTATTAATGAAACACCTGTGATAGTCTTTGTTCAAAAAAACAGTGATGCATGATATCGGCATGACATTGGTATCTGCCAATAAAGACAAAAAAAAAAAAAGAAGATTGGGATAAAACGCTAATGATCGTATGCTGATATTTATTTATTTATTGTACTGTATTCTTTTTTCCACCCAGCGAACCATGTTTTTTTCTCCAATTGGGCAGCACTATGTTACAAAGAGGCAGGAGCAGCAGCGCTGAGGAGCCAGCTGGAACAGCAGATAGCTGTTTTTAGCTCAGCTGGTTTAGCTCTGCTAGCCCAGGATAATAATTCACATCACTTTTATTTTCATTTATTTTTTGCCTCCATAAGCAAAAGCTACGGCCCACCATGGGCTTTACTGCAGAGGGACCGGCTTGGTCCTTGCATAATTCCACTTCGAAGAGTGCTGAAAGGAATTATCATGAACAATTCACCTTGCTTGCCATGCGACATTGTAAGTTTGACATGGAGCTGTTGCCCGACTAAGCTGAAGGAACTCCGGGCTTCAGCTCGAACAAGAACCTGAGTGAGTTCTTGGCCAAAAAGCTCTGTGTGTCGGTTGGTATGTAGCTGAGTTGAACTGCTCATAGATATCATTTTAGGGCTTTTTTAGTTGTAAACTTGCCCAGACTTGTAATAAATCATCCTAGTAGCAGGACCTCTGGTCTCTAATGTAGCTTTGTTGGTGATATAAAATGACCACTGCGGTTAGCATGGCTAAGCTGAACTCTGTCGTTTGAACTCAGAATCTTTCAGACAACCACAGCCAGTCACAGTGTTAGTACATCAATACAAGCACAAGAAAACATATTTATTTAAATTAAACCATGATCTGGTCTTTATTCACAGCTCAGAGGTCAATATAATGCTAAGCGCTAAGTTGCTAAAATCATAACAGCAATGGCGAGCTGTCTTAGCCAACATCAGAGCCAGAGGCTAGCTTTCAATCAAACAGCATCAAATCCTATCTAGGCAGCATATTTTTTGGTCAGCTTTATTGCTTCGTGTCATGGTTTAGGTCAGCCATGGTGGTCTGTGAGTGTTTTGTCTCAGCAGGCGCTGCAGCCGCCCGAGTCTCCTCAGCATTCGCCGGAGTGGCCGCTGCCGCCTCAGTCCCTGGCTCCGGCCCGGCGGCAAGGCCGACCCCCTGAACTGTCTCTGCCGTTCGGCCGGCGCCGCCCACCTGCACTTTTGCTCCTGGGCCTTGGGGCCTTGTGACTATTGGTTTGTTTTTTGTTTTTTTTCCTCTCTCCCTCCTTTTCTGTCTTTGGTTTTGTTTTTTGTTCTTTTTTTTTTGTGTTTTTTTTTTGGAGGACATGTAACATCACCCAAAATAAAGTTAAACAGATTTTTACCACCGTCAGAGCCAAATGTGACTGAGTTTAACAAACAGAGAGCGAGTACAAAGCAGCAGATGAACAGAATATCCGTGCCACATGTCAAGGTCAAAGATATCCTTATTTAACATGAATATAAACAGAGCAGTTACTTGCAGTTATCCAAGTGCCACTGTCTCTGACATCACGAGGCTACCACCTGAGGTGCTGGAGAAACACCAGGGGGTGAAACAGCTGATTGTTCATGTAGGTGCAGTGGATATAAGAAAGAAACAATCTGAAATCTTGAAAAAAGACTTTAACAAATTGTTTGAGAGTCTGGATAAAGCGGCAATACCAACGTTAATTTGTGGACCTCTCCCAAACATTGACAGGAGGAGAAGCAAATTCAGCCGGCTGCTTCATCTGAACACATGGTTGTCCAAAGTCTGTGGGTCCAGAGGACTGCATTTCATTAAATGCAGTCTTTTCTGGCAAAACTATTATCTTTTTCAAAGAAAAAGGCCCACTCCTGAACAGAGGTGGAGTGAGACGACTATCAGATAATCTGCATGCTCTGGGCATCAGAATGCCATCATTCACCTGCTGCATCTAGACCCTCCAGAGACACTTCATCATTCTCGTCTACACCGTTACCCATGGGACTTCCTGATCACTTTGAAAGCTTGGCGAAGTCCGGGATTAAAATGGTTCCCATCACCCCAGACATCACAAGATCAAGGATTCTGTCCTCAAAGAAGAGTTTTACCCCTCTCCCTTCTCAGCCTACTCCACCAACCAAAGCCCCACCAGCTGACGCCCCACCATCGGTGCACACAGTTGTTGGTTCCAAATCAACCAGAGGTCCAGAGAGGGAGTGTACTCTTCTAAAATAATGACTAAGAAATAATGACTAAGAATAAGAGAGGAACAGTCAGTGTCTGATCAGATAAATCTTATCCATATCCCTTGCGAGAACACAGCGTCCAGTTTAACTCCAGCTAACCTCAAACATGCAGTACTCAATGTCAGATCTTTGAGTAACAAATCATTTTTGATTAATAGTTTTATTTCCTCATACAATCTTGATTCTATGTTCTTAACTGAGACATGGCTGGACAAAAACACAGCCAATGCAGTCCTGATTGAATCTAGTCCATCTAGCTTCACCTTTGTGTCTGAAACACGACAAAACCAGAGGGGTGGTGGTGTTTGTGCCATATTCAGGGACAATACACTGGTACACAAGGTAACATTTGAGGTTTTTTCAGCGTTTGAGTATGTGTCATTCAAAATGGAAATGAAATAATCTTCCATTCTCTATATCACCATTTACAAACCACCACAGAATTGTTTTATTGATGATTTTACTGAACTACTTTCAGTTGTGTGCACTGATTTTTACTGTTTGGTCATAAAAGGGAACTTGAATGTGGATGTAGATGTAACCCATGACAAACAAGCAAAAGAACTTGAAATGTTCGGTCTAACTCAGCATGTCATTGAGCCCACCCACAAAAGGGGGCACACTTGAGATCTGTTTATCTCAAAGGGTGTTGCTATTTCAAATGTAGTTGTCGTTGATGTTGCTTTATCTGATCATTTTTGCGTTTTCTTTGACCTGTCAGTTTCACCCAAACTAGCAGTTGGGTCTGCGGTTGTTCAAAGAAGACTCATAAATGACAGCACAGGGACACAGTTTATGGAAATGATTCGGTTTGAAAATACCCCGTGTTCTAATGTTGATGATCTGTTGGATTCTTACACATCAATTGTTTTAAAGGTTTTGGATACCATTGCTCCTGTCAAGGTTAGAATGGTTGAAAGGGCACCATGGGGAAGAGAAGATTCAGTCAGGGCACAGAAAAGGGAGTGCCGGAGAGCTGAATGGAAATGGCGCAAGTCAAAGCTCCAGGTCCATTATGAGATTTACAAAGAAAAGTTGTGTGTGTTTAACCAAACATTGTGTAGAACAAGGGAGAGTTATTTTTCTGAAAACATCAAAAACTGCAGTAACAACTCCTGTTTGCTACAGTAAACAGATTAACAAACCCTCCAGTTTCACTGCCCTTAGAACTCATTTCTACATCAAAGTGTAATGAGTTTGCAATATTCTTTAATGACAAAGTTCAAGGTATTGAAAATTCAATAATTTCCACAACACAAACAACTACTCTTCTGCCAACTAGACACCTAGAGCTGACACATTTCACACCTGTAACTGATAAAACAGTCAAAGAGATCATTTGCAGTCTGAGTCTGTCTGTGCTGTCTTGATGAGTTGCCCACTCAATTTCTAAAGTCTGTACTTAGCAGTTTGTTAACACAACTCACTGATTTAACCAACATCTCACTTCAGACTGGAAGATTCCCAGAGGCCTTAAAAACTGCTGTGATAAAGCCTTGTCAAGAAGAGCAGTCTTGATGCCACAGTACTGAAGAACTATCGGCCCATATCAAACCTGCCATTCTTTGGCAAAGTTCTAGAAAAAGTGGTATATCAACGGCTTACTGACTTTCTCCTGTCTACCAATGTTTTTAAAAGTTTTCAATCAGGGTTTAGGCCCCACCACAGCACTGAGAAAGCTCTGATCAAGGTGACAAACGATATTCGCCTGAACAGAGAGGCAGGAAAAGTCTCAGTCTTAGTTCTGCTGGACCTCAGCGCTGCCTTTGACACAGCTGACCATGTGAGCTTATTACAGAGGTTAGAAGACTGGGTGGGAATCTCTAAAACTGCTTTACACTGGTTCAGGTCCTGTCACAGGGACAGGTGATATTTTGTTGAAATTTGTAACTGTGTCTCAGACCAAATGGCCATGACCTGTGGGGTTCCCCAGGGGTTAATCCTGGGACCCCTATTGTTCAATCTGTACATGCTTTCATTATGCCAGCTAATACACAGCTGTAATGTGTCCTACCACAACTATGCAGATGATACTCAGATCTATGTGTCACTGACAGCAGGAGAACATGGGCCTGTAGATTCATTGTGTCACTGCATCAAACAGATCAGTGTGTGGATGCAAAACAACTTTCTCCAGCTAAACTCAGACAAAACTGAAATCATTGTTTGTGGCCCACAGAAACAAAGAGAAAGTGTTATCAGTCACCTCGAGACTCTCTCTAGAACCTAAAAATCAGGTCAGAAATGTAGGGGTAATATTGGATTCAGATTAGAACTTTAACAGCCACATTAAAGTAATAACATCAGCAACTTTTTACCATCTAAAAAACATTGCCAGAATCAAAGAGAATTTTTTTTCAAATTATCATATGATTGACCTAAAAATTGACCGCAAAATGAGCACTTGAGAAATTGTCTCTTTAAATGACACTAGGATCGTCAGTAAATCCTGCCCAGAACCAATCATATGCCAAATCGTTCCATTATTCCAGTCATACGAACATTCTTCATTCATGTGTACTTGGAGTGTTTGGAGGTTACATTGCTAAGCGAGACAAGAAGCAGGACCTAGTGATATCCACGCCGAGGATAAGGCAGACGAGCGTACGTTCACATTTCCTACCTGCATTAACCAGTGGATTCAATTTGGTGAGTTATGGTTTCAATCGTTTTCATACTTTGCGATATAACAATGTTACTGCCATTTGCTACAGCTTACGTTGAACACTGTCAGAGCTAGCCAAAGCTCCAGTGAAAAACAGCTCCGGTTTACTAGAAGTTCGTGTCAGGCTTGTGTAGTTAATGGAAACATAAAAGAAGAAACACAGGCTTCTTTCTAATATCTCTGTAATCGGTTATTCCATGTCAGGGACGTGTGCAGATGATATTCACGCGAGGGCTGAGAAGGCTGAAGGTGAAGTTGTAAACTCTAGTCACTTGATTACCGGACCCTTTTTGCACAGTGTACCTGAAGTATCCCCCCCACCCTCCCCACCCCCCGGGCACGCGCTCGCCCACGCATGCGCTTCTCACCTTTTAACCCCTGACCCATTTTCATGTCTTTCCTGGATCAAATCCTTATTGTCAGTTCACATGTTACAACATTAACTGTGAAATCAGTTAGCAGCTCCACATGGGCAGGGGAGAGAAAAACAAGAAAACACAAAAGCACATATCACAATAAACAATATAAAAACAATTTAAAATATAAAATATAAAATAAGTATTTACAAGTATAAAAAAAGAAATGGCTATGATAATAAAATGGTATGATAAATAGGGTATCAGTGTTATCATTATTTACAGCGTAGGTGTCTTTGGAGGGGAAGGGATATTGCACTTAGTGGTGAGTGTGACATTGTCAGTCTTAGAGTGGGGGGTGGGGGGTGATGGCTTTGAGGCCTGGGGGAAGAAGCTGTTAATGAGCTTGCAGTTCTGGCTTTGAGAGAGCGAATCTCTTCCGAGGAAGGGGGCAGAATAGGGCATAACCGGGGGGGAGGTTGATGTCTGTTGATGTTTCTGGCCTTCTTTTTCAGTCGGCCAGTGTAAAGTCTCTGAGGGGGGGAAGTGTGGTCCAATGATGTCTCCGCCGTCCTCGCCACCCGTGCAGGTCCTTCCTGTCCTTGGCAGTGCAGCTGGTGAACCACACTGACAGCAGTAGGTCAGGATGGACTCGATGGATGCCTGTAAAAAATTAACAGCAGGGGGCGGGGAGGTGAGCCTGCTCAGCTTCCTGAGGAAGTAAAGAGCTGATGGGCTTTCCTCACCTGGTACGATGTGTGGACAGCCCAGGTGAGGTCGGCCGATATATGTACTCAGGAACTTGAAGCTCTCCACCCTCTCAACCTCCTCTCCTTAATGGAAAGGGTGGGGAGCACCGTCTTTGGATTTCCTGAAATCCAAATGATTTCCTTGGTTTGGCTGTGTTGAGGACCAGGTTGTTGTGGAGCACCAGTCAGTCAAGTGTTTGACTCCTCCCTGTGGCTGACTCATGTCTTCTTAATCAGTCCTACAATGGTGGTGTCGTCCGCGAACTTGACGATGGTGTTTGTGGGGTGGATGGGGGAGCAGTCGTGGGTGAAGAGTGAGAAGAGGAGAGGGCTGAGGACACACCCCTGTGGTGTTCCAGTGTTCAGGATGAGTGTGGAAGAGGTGCGATAAGCTTCAATCTGGAAATGGGATGGTTGCTGCTTGGTCTCACCATGAATATCATAGCATTATTATTTAATATTTCATTTAATATTTCATTGAATGTCAGTATTAAGTACCGTATTTGAAGCTTAGGTGGATTATATCAGTATCAGCATCTACAGTTGGCAAAACTTTGTTTGTTTTTAAAGATTTTTGTTGGCACTAGTAGGCTTTATTTGACAGTGAAGACAGACAGGAGAGGTGGCAGAGAGAAAACGGGGAAGACTTGCAGCAGAGGATCGCACGGGCCGGGAGTTGAACCCGCAACCACTGCGTTGAGGACTGTAGCCTCTGTATATGGGGCATCTGCCCCAACCACTGCTTCACCAGGTGGCCCAGAAACACTTTGTATAAAAAATATCTGCATGTCAGATATCAGCAAATATCCAGTATTGTGGACCCCGACAAAATACAAAAAAAGTACAGCACAGAGGCAAAGCAGTGTATTTATACTTCTGTTTATGACTTTTTTAGGGATAGAGTCAGCAGCTTCACTCTTAACACAGGACCTACTCTCCGGTGACATTACCCACAGGTTTCTACAGAGTGATTTTTAAGCCTCTTTTGCCTTGTACTGCATGGCACCATGTTGAAAAGAGGTGAAACCAGTAGTCCTGAGACGCCAGCTGGAACATGCCCTCCAGTTAGCTATTTTAGCTGGCTTGGGATGACATTTAATATAACTGTATACTCATTTTTCTAAATCAAATTAAATTCAAACTCAAAAATACTTTTATTATTTCTCAAAGGGAAATTCATTGTTGCAGTAGCTGATATTTAAATCTCTTCAGTGATTCAATGTAGATGGTAATAGCTGTGGGAAGGAAGGATATTTTCTAGCAATTTCTATTGCAGAGAATCTGAAAAAACCCTCTGAGTGAAAACACTTTGTTCCTGAATTACTATGCTGTGAAGGAGGATGCTCAGGATTGTCCATGAATGTTTTTCAGTTTATGAAGTATCCTTTGCAGAATCAGCCCCAGAGGCTCCAGCCAGCCTTCTTCTTTGTTCAGTTTCTTTAAGTCACTGGGTCTGATGCTGCTCCCCCAACAGATGACTGCAGATAGGATTGAACTCTCTACAACAGACTTATAGAAGATATGCTACATCTTTCTGCAAACACCCAGGTGATTGTGGAGGCATCCACCTGTGTCTTCTGGAGTTTCTTACATAGTGAATGCAGGATGGATGGTGTCAAATGCAGTTGGAGAAGTCAAAGAAAATGATCCTCACACTGCTGCCTGCTTTGTCCAGAAGACTGCGGGTTCACTGAAGCAGATATATGATGACATCTTCAACTCCAACCCCACAATGACAAACAAACTGCAGTGGATCCTGGAAGGTGCTTGTTTGCTTATTCAGGTGGACCAAAAAAAGGTCTCTCCAGGAATTTCATTATATGGGATATTAGGGTGACAGGTCATTAGGAGAAGATAGTTGAGATATGTTTGGTACTGGAACAAGGCATAATTCTTTCCATAGGACTGGAACCTTCTCCTAGCTCAGGCTGATATGGAAGAGGTGCACATTGCTGTTCTGGAGAGGCTTTCAGAACTCTTGGATTGACACCATCTAGACCTGCAGCTTTTTTTTCCTGTTCAGCCTCTCCAGCTGCCTCTTCACCTGACTGCTTGAGACAGACAGGTGGGAGGGGGAGCTTGGGGGGGCCCCAGCATCTCCTGATGTGGTTTGGAGACAACAATGGAGCAGCAGCAAGATCCATGACTGAGGTGGAAGATGAGACAGCTGAGACATGACAGGGGAAGCTGTGGGACAAGGGAGGGTTGGAGGTCTGTTTGACTGGTTAGAGGACAGGAGGATCAAATGTGATCAAATCTGTCCAAGCACCCTCATCTCAAGCGTCCCTTCTGAAACAACTTCTGCCAGACGTGTAACAACAACTAGCATTGCTCTGGTGGGTCAATCCATCAAGCCTCACCTGCATAGAAGTGTTGCAGTTGGGCAAGCCTACCACCGGATGATTGACTGCAAAACTCAGCATACTGCTGCTTGGAAGGGTCTTGAAATTGTCCCTTTATGGTGCTCAGCTCCTTCAGCCAAGCCTTGATGGAGGAGCTGTCAGCAATCATTCACAGCAGTACTTCCCATTTCAAATTTTGTTTTGGTGGCAACATTAGGATTGACTGCATTGTCTAACTGATGCTCAGTTAGCACAGCTGAGTTAAGCTAAGCTTTGTCTTTTTACACTTCTCGACCCACCACAGTCACAATGACCTGTTAGTACAATGAACACAATACACAAGCACAACAAAACCAATTTTCTTTAAAATATGACTATGCTCTCTTAGGTTTTATTAACAGAATAACAGAATAATGCAAAGTGCTACATAGCTAAAATGATGACGGTCTGGTCTTGTGCTAATCAAATGGCATTTGGCCATGTGATTGGTCAGCCACCTTACATTTTATATCTTTACATATATTTTCCTAACTTGTTACGAAAAATGTTAACCATCTGTTCAGTTGTCATGGATGTAAAACGTTAACTATTGAGACCAATATCCCTATGGATTTGTTTCATTTTGGAGCCAGCACCTGGTCAATCAAGGAACTGCAACAAAACCTACTTCCTGACTAAGTTTTGCTCAGGAGTGGGGATGCTAGCCCTTGCATTGTGCCAGTTTTTGAGTCACTTCAGATGACCAAGTTTTTTTTTTTTTTTTTGTCCTATATTCCCTGTAACCTATGATTACTACCATATTTTCTGGACTTTAAGTCGCTACTTTTGTCCCACGCTTTAAACCATGAGGCTTATACAGAGATGCGGCTTTTCTACGAATTTTTCTTCAGCCCTCAGGGGGCGCTCTAGCAGGAAGTACTAAAAACAAAAAACAAACAAAGTAGTTAAAGGCTACTCTTTTTCTTAAGTAGCTTATGTTGGCTGTGCTACTCTACATTCATTTTGTGAGCATCAATACCTATTATTATTATTGGACAAACTGATTAATCCAGGTGTGTCTGACCATTGTAGCTACTCAGACACACCTGGATTTATCAGTTTGTCCAGTCTGTTTGTTGGTCCCCAGCGGATTTCAGGGTTCTGAGTGGACCTGCCGCAGAGGTAAGGTTTTAATCACAGATACGGACCGGACGCAGAAGTCCGTATCAAAGTGGATCCGGCACTGAGTGCAAGTGGACCCCGATACGGGTCCATTTCGCGGATCCGTTCCGGGTGTCTTTGCTGTGTGGGGTGGTTTCAGTACACAGGAGGAGGAAAAATAAAGCAACTTGGTTTTAGTGAACAGGAGGAAAATGAATAGAACCATCAATGACTTTTCTGTTTTGTTTGATAAGCACTTTTACTGCCGTGTAACAGGTTCTGTTCAGAAACAATCAGTTCAGGTATGTGAATAAACACTTATGGTACAAAATCTTTCAATGTAAATATCTTATTTCTCAACCTGGATACCGACAGCTTGTAGTCCGGTGCGGCTTATATGTGACAAAATATATATTTTGTTTAAATTTTATTGGTGCGGCTTATATTTAGGTGCACTTTATAGTCCGGAAAATACGGTAGTAATAAAGAGAAGAGAGGTTGCAGAGTAATGACAACTTCCCATTCACTACCTCTGCCCTACGTTCTTTTCAATCTGTGATGCCTATACCCCACATGAGGCATCGTTACTGTGTGGGAACATAATTACCACAGTGGGTGGCATCTCAAACCTTATTACATCTTGGCTGGTATGATCCCTTTGTAAGATAGTTTCCAGGCATTTACAAATGTATTATTCTCAGTCTAAGATGAAGAGATTAGATTTTCCAGATATTTAAGGGAACAGAAATACAGAGTTTGTATAACAATATTGGATCAATAGGCCATATCAGATAAAATTAATATGGTAAGAGTCATGATTAAGTCAGTGGACTTTGTCTTTTAGTTCCACATAACATAGATCACTTGAGATGAACTTTTAACCCCATTTGCACTTTATCTTCCTGGATATCAACTCAGAGTAAAGCCACCAAGTTGACCTAACACTCCAACTAAATACCAGCCTCTCAGTCCCACCGCAATGATTAAACGAGTGTGGTATTCACAACAGAACCCAAGTGTCTTAACTCAACTCAATTAGGTCTGTATGTGGGGAAGATGTTGTCAGAGTAAATGTCGCTGGACAGTTTTCATGGGTAATTACCTCGCCTTCAGTGTGACAAGGGGCCTATTTGGTGAGTCGGGGTTAGAACAGACTATGAAAAGGAAGACTAAGTTCCCCCATCTGACTCTCTAACTTTCCTTGAGTATTCAAATTCAAGAACTGCATAGGCCACATTTTTACTTCTCCATGCATAATTTGAAATACTGCTTTTTAATTTATTGCCACCATTTCTTAACAAGCATTTGCTTTTAATTATCAACTAATTGGTGACATTTTCGAACTGTTTTTTTTTTTTATGGCCCTTAATGTTGCTGTCTGTGCCTCAGCATATAGAAAAGAAGTCAAGAGACTCAAATTTCTGTGTCTATAGCTGCTGACAGATGCTAAATGCTTTCTTAGTAAGTGAGCAGATAACCTTTTAAACCTTCCATCTGTTACTGAAAATATTATTAATGATATGAAACCAAACAATGATGCGCCTTTCCTTCACAAGGACAAAAAAAAAGTACTAGCACTTTTTTTTGGACGTGTAAAAGGCTAAACATCTAAGAGGTTAGTTAGCACTTGGTTCACAGTACAGTACAGTTTACCTCAAGGGGAGATACATGGCACTGGGTATGTTTTTAGCATTTTGCTGCTTCTTATTAACCATTGTGTAGTCACACACTACAATCTACCTATAATTATTGATAATAATGGTAGGTTTTTGGAGCTGACAGATATAAAAGCATGATCACATTTTACAGAAAGGACAAGAAGCAAATGGACGATGAGAAATATATCTAAATTGATTTTCTCTTGAAAAAAAAAAGGCTAATTACAAAAGAGTGTACCCCTACACTTCTGCTGATTCGAGTGCTATACCATGATCTCAAATTCATTTTGTAGTCTCAAACAACCTCTTCTTTCATAAGGGATAGATTTATCCTAATGTGTGTGGAAAGCTCCAGACAGCCTCTGCACTTAGAAATATGGAGGACAATTTAAGATTAGCCTCAAAGCCAAGTAAAGAACATTTTTAAAGAGGTAAAGACAGTGGTAGAGTATAAAACTCAATTATCCTCATTTTCAGTTTGACTAGTGAACATTACTCACTCATCAAGTGCATTTTAGAGACCTACCATTTGTCTGGTGAGGGAAAGGCGCAAACACACACACACACACACACACTAGAATGATTACAGAATAGTGCACACTGGTGTCAGCCTGTGTCAGTTAGCTTTGGTCATCTTTATTTTAAGTTATTGTTATTATTAATACTAATAATAATATGGAGATTTTTAAGTATTATTCTGTTTTTTTTTTTTGTTGTTGTGCTGCTTAAAGGACCTCAGTTGGTAATTCTGACGCTTGAACAGCTGTTATGATGGGTGTTGTGGGAAAAAAAAATCAGTCTTTTTAAGATAATGGGCAACCGTGACAACAGGGAAGCTGTTTACATATGGGAGCAACTGACTCTAAAGCCAGATGGATTCAAGAGGAGACACTGGGAAAGTCAGGTTGGAGTTAAATGGAGAGGAAGTTTTAAACAAGTTTCCTCTCAAATGTCATTGATAATTTAGGATCACCAGCACTAATAGAGCTTTGAGTGCCACTGAGGGCAAATAAGTACTTTCTAGAAATAAGTACTGTGTGTTTTAAACAAGATGTGGCTACTCCAATGCTTCTCTACCAGGCTTTTAATATAGGGACATAAAGACTCCAAACAGACCAGCAGGACTAAAAAGAGGAAGGAATTGAGTAGTTAACAACAATTCTGGATAATGTTTTTTTTTAAATGAGTCTCTCTGCATTCCAACATTAAACTTCTGCCTCTGAGTTTTACTTCATGTTGCATGCAGAGGAGGTCACCTGTGCTAATTACTAATACTCCATGGGACATCATCAGCTCAGCTGTTACCTGTCTAAAACATAACACCCTAGTGGATGGTGACAACTAGAGGTTTCAAACACTCACTTCTTACTGCTGCTCTTCCAAATTTTCAACAGTTTGACAATTAATTTTATTCGGTATTTTTCTTTTTTGATTCTTTTTTTTTTCAGTTTATACTCTAAAACAATACGATTTCCATTATGGAATAAATAACGTATTATTCAGTTCAATTCAACACTCTCACATTGGCAGTCATCTATCTGTCTCTTTCAAAGTTCTCAGAAACAACTTTGAGGTAACTGCTGATACAGTAACTGTCTCTAGAACACACACACACACACACACACACACTGAAAACAATCACAGCTAAGCAATCGCAGCTGGCAATAAAGAGCTGATCAGTTGAGCTGCCGCTGGGACCGTGTTCAGCACCCTGGACAGCGCCTCGCATCAATACGCTCTCGACAGGGCAGCGCGTCAGGCACCTCAGCTTCAGCACCAGCGGGGAGAACAGCTCCTGAAACTTTCAGGTGCGATGAAGTTGAATAGACCTCGGAGCACAGCGAGCTGCGGAATATTCTCTTTGAAACGCACGATTGACGTCCGATTGGTCTGCCGCTGATTTTCCATGCGGCTCTTACTGAAAAGAAAAGCACATACCCCTCCTCCGCACACGCTCACACACACACACACACACGCACGCATTGAACGTCAGTTGCTGGAGAGCGGGCAACAGTGATTTAAATGCGGTCAGAGAGGGAAGGTGTCTGTATAAGATCCAACGACGTCTTCAGAAACACTAAGAGTGTGCATTCCAGGCTGCCAGGAGATGGGGAAAAGCCTAACCAAACTTTCTTCACCATTTTAGAATACCCCGCTGCCCAAACCCTTTACTGAGACAAAGTTTTGACATTTCCAACAAACATTTTATCATGTCAAACTTCTGTTTGACTTCACTTTTTTCTACTTGACTTTCCTTTTTAAAGCAACAAGTGTTGTTGACTTCGAGCCTTTCTGTACCTTTTCCACACACACACACAAAAAGAAAGAAAGAAATGTTTTCCCCACATTAGCTGCAGTGGCCTCCCAGCGTGCCACCGCGGGGACGCGGACGACCATGATCGTGTCCAACGTGAGCCTGAGCAGCTGCGCGGAGTTCAACAGCGCTCTGTGTGCCGAAGCCGGGGAAGGGCACCTGGGGGGCGGTTCATACCGGACCACCCTCAGCCCGACTGGCCACCTGATCGTGGCTGTGTGCCTGGGCTTCATCGGCTCTTTGGGACTCATGAACAACCTGCTGGTGCTCGTGCTCTTCTGCCGCTACAAGATGCTGCGGTCTCCAATCAACCTGCTCCTGATTAACATTTCTGTCAGCGATCTGCTCGTGTGCGTGCTGGGGACTCCGTTCAGCTTCGCAGCCAGCACGCAGGGAAGGTGGCTCATAGGAGAGGAGGGCTGCGTGTGGTACGGCTTTGCCAACTCTCTCTGTGGTGAGTGGAAGCGCCGAATCCGCGCAGTTATGGTGTTTCGGTGTTTTTTGTTGCGTCCTCTCTGCAAATGCATGTCTGGATACAAGGTATGTTGCTGAATTTTTCATTTCCAACTGCGTTTTTGACTGCGCTGAGCTTTCCCAGAACACTGCGCTTGTTAGATTTAATGATTTTAAACCTCATCAGTGCGGTTGAAATTATAATTTTTTGGAAAGTATCAGAGTGTCTCTCATTGTCTTAACAAACTTTCAGGTAAAAACCTGAAAATTCTCGCTTCCCAAATTAAAACGAGCATAGACTATCTGGCAATTTCAAAAATATCATAAACAAAACCGGTGCGTGTCGACCCATGGCTTGAAGGGTGAGTTTTCTTTCCTTTCTCTCTTTCTTCATACTCATTGCACTTTCTTATAGCAAAGATCTTTGTAAAAGAAGGCATACTAACTCTTTGCAAGGAAAAGCTAAATTAACTCAGCATTAGTTAAAGCAGAAATCTTGACGGTGAACATGAAACCTTTTTAAAGTGCACGTCCACTTTCATGGACAGGTGGATGCTCAGGTCCTGCTCAGTGATGAGTGGTAGAAATAGTTGGGTGCAGCTTCCTTATCTACTGACGGTGCTGCAGGGTTGCTGCTCCAGCCACATCCGAACCGGACCGTGCGCGCGTTTCCATGGCACAACATCGAGCGAACCATACTAGTTATGTGTGTTCCAGGTTCATTAGAAACTCTGAAAGCCTGTCAGCTGGTGATTTGTTTGCTACTGACTCTGTGTATTAAGCAGCGGAGCTTCTGCTATTAAATGGCTGCTGAAAGCTTGTTACCACACAGCTGAGCGGTTGCGCCTGAGGCAGAGGACGCATCATCACCGTTCATTTGGCTGCCAGTGCAGGTCTGAGGGCTGCGGGGACACGGTCTCGGTCCTTGAGCAGGCTGCAGCAGATGCATTAATAGCATGTCTCGCAAAATAAAATGCCCCGGGGGAAGTATGACATACAAAAAAAAAAAAAAAAAAAAAGGGGCGAACGCGGGTCTACTATTACTCGAGGGAGGTGATACCATGTAAGAGAGGCGCAAAAATGAAATTGAGATGAGAGCACTTAGACACACACGGGACTGAGCAAGGATGGAGAAAGACAAAGGGAAAGTTAAACTACTTGCATTTTTTTTTTTCAAAGGTGTTGAGCAGGGGGAAAAACTAGTATGAAAATAGGGCAAATTTAATCATTGGATGTATTTGTTTGGATATCTGCTACACTTGAGGAAAAAACAACAACAAAACAACAACTTATTGATGAAAAGATTTATTTCTAAACCTACAGTCATGGAAAAAAATTATTAGACCACCATTTTTTCTTCACTTTCTTGTTCATTTTAATACCTGGTACCACTAAACGTCATCATGTGACTAAAACAGACAGAAAAGAAAACACTGAATGCATAAAAGCAGTGTTTTTGGCAGTACAACGCCATAGCTATTGATGTAAAAACTTAAGTGATTTAGGTTATAATCAAGAAAACCATGGAAAATGGTAAGATATCAGCTCTTAAATAAAACTCTTATGAGCAATCTTTGTGGTTATCGTTATGTTTGTCCAAACAAATGTACCTTTAGTTGTACCAGGCATTAAAATGAACAAGAAACTGAAGAAAACAAGGGTGGTCTAATCATTTTTTCCATGACTGTATTCAATAATCCATTTTATTTGATATCAGGAAACTATTTAGATTATTTTCAATCCATTTAAACAACAAAAGGAGACCAGTCAGTCCAACATATTTGGTTCTGAAACTTTAATTTTTCTTCTCTCTGACAATAGCAGTTTTATGACTAATGTTATAAATTATATATGTATATTTTATATGCTTTTTGGACTTTTGTAAAAATGTGAAACTTTGCTGTTAAACAAATTGTGCTGAAATTTTGATGAAAAGATGCAAAAAACAAAACAACAAAAACTCCTTTGATGGGTTGACAAAGTTTTTGTTTGACCTTAAATTGAAGTCAATAAAAATTAAAAAGTACTTTAATAATCCTGAAAGGGAAATTGAATAGCAAAAAGGTAATTGTGGTTGGCATAAACCAATTCCTCTTTCAATGTCTCTTTTTGCAATTTATTCTAAAATCCTCAGACTGAAGACACTGTGGTTTGATGATATTTGTGCGCTGAAACACCACTTTTCTAAGTTTTTTTTATACATATCCTAAAGGTTAAAGTTTCTGACTTCTCAAACCTTCTCCTTGAAAATCAGCAGTAACATGTTCCTAGCGCTTATTTTTATTAAAAAATAGTATAATTGTAGTATAATATAATAGTATAATTGGGTAGAAAGCAGAAGAAGGTTGTAAGAATGTGGGGTATTGGGTTCAATTTTCTGACTTTGTGATGTAATTAGAGAAGGATGCAGTTTGGAGAAATTGTGAAGAGGAAGAGAAAAATCCTTTCAAAATTGATTAGAGAGCCAAATCAAAATTCTTATTTAACGGAAAAAGACTCTAAGAAAGTTTCAGCACACTATGGAGACTGGCGCAACACCTGAACAGAAACAGCTATCATGGAACAGCCATCGCAGGAAAGCCTTTCCTTGGTTCTCGTTACATAATTTAGAGTTAGATGTTTACCAAAGCACATTTCTTATTGCATTGATGCATTTAATACAATTGATGTGGAATGATGAAATATGGTCCTTTTTAGCAACAATAAGAAAACGTACGTTTAGAAACCATGAACATTTAATGGAAAGAAGAAACTTTCCTACTGTTGAGGAGCTGAATGGTCCATGCTTTGGTTGTTTACAGCCGATAACACAAGAGACTCTTCACTGCTAGATAGAAGAATAGATACGAATATTAACTACCTGAAATTATGGAATTTTGAAATGGTCCCAAATATAACTAGAAATCCACAACGGACTATCTCAAGAGATGCGAGGTTCAGATTTTGGTGGGAGGTTCAGATTTTGCCACGAGTCCCCAGAAGTATCTCTCAGAATCTCACAGAACTAAACACCTTTTTTCTGGAAGATAAAAAAGGGATGAAAAACACTTGAAAAATAATTGACTATAAAAAAATTACAAGCTGTAATTTTTGCAACAGAGGATTTATTGATAAACATTGTCCATGCAGAGTTGGGCCTCTTTTTAATTTTTGGTATCTTGAAACTACAAAATGAAAAATAAAAAGAATATTGCTTTAAATATTAAATAAATTCTTTGCATAAAAGGTTTTATCTGTGTAATGGATCATGTTTTCAGAATTGTATTGCTTATTTTAAAGCAGTAAAAACCACTACAGGACATCAAAGGCACTGATTTTTATGGTCAGTTTCTTTCTTCTATAATTATTGAAAGAAGAAAAGAATGTGAACTGCTTTTCACAGGAATGAAAAAAACAACATTTGGTAAAATATTAAGAGGTTGTCTGAGACAGAGACTCCAGCTTCTCTTTATACCTTCAAATTGACAGAATCTGCCCTGCTAGATGTTCATAGTCAGGGACTGTAGCTTTCTTTGATGAGGTTAAGTTATAAAAATGTCCTAAATCTTTTCATAAAAAGGTTCCCTCTCTCTCAGTTCAGTGGATCTAATCACTGATGTTTTTAAAACTTGCTTTTGATGAAATGACACAACTCTCAATCAACACTGAAGAAAAATTGCAGGACTTGCTATAAACTGCATAAGTTAAGACTTCAGGTATTAGTTCTGTCCTAGAGGTTAGAGCTGTTTTAGTCACCTGTATGAAAGTACCATTTGCTACATAAGGTATTTTTACCATGTGTAGTCAGTGTCGCACCTCCTGTATCTTCCTGTTTTTTTGTTTTTAATTTGGATGTTCCTTGTCTATGGTGTTAATATAACACCATACATTATATATTGAGAGTCAAAGTCTGAAAACCAAAACTCTGAATGCTCATCCTTCAGGTTCTGTCCAGTAGTGTGCACAGCTTCCTTCCTCGCCACACTGTTAAAAGTTTCACACTTAAGCTCAACTTAACTTATAGAATTTCCAGTTACAATGAGATCCTTTTGAATAATTCACAACAGACTCCTGTGCGCGACTTTCACTTCCACTCAGTTGGCAATTTCCGAAGCAGTATTCATTATTTCACTCATATCACAGAGGAGAAAAAAAAAACCAAAACAAACAGCCTCAATCATTTCTTAGCATCTTGGCGTGCTGTGGCCAATCCCGTTGTCTCACTAACTCTGAACTGCACCAAGATTCAGGGCCATTTGAAGATGTGTAACACTGGCATCCACAAGGAGCCAATTTATTAACATCCATCAGGCAGAAATTTGCCTTCAACTAAAACATGGCAGGGAGACAGATGCTATTTTTCTGTGTCTGAGCGACAGCTACGTCTGGCAGGCATCATTAGAGTCACCATTGGTTATGGATAAGTAATTCTTCAATGGACTCATAAAAACAATGTGTGTGAGAGAGAGAGAGAGTGAGGGATGGTCAACAAAAACAAAAGTGGAAATGAAATTGATTGTTTAGATGAAAAATGCTCAGAGTAACTTTGTCAACACACCTGTGTGTGTGTTTCCACTAAATCTCTGTGAAGCTTTTTTTTCTAAATGATCAATGTTCCTTCAAATGAGACGGCCCAACTGTCGATGACAGAAGACGTTGTTAACTTGGTGGTGGGATGGCGTGGTCCCGGTCCCTCGTCACATTGATTTCCACTCTTCGCTTGCAGCCGCCTGCTTTTCGCCTGGAACATGTTACGATTTTAAATGACAGAACAACTGAACATCCGCCACTTTGACATCATGCCAAGAGCTCAGCTGGCAACAGTTTGTGGAGATGTGTGTGTGTGTGTGTGTGTGTGTGTGTGCGTCGACACTCATATTCTCTACTTTTCTTCTCTGCCTTTACCCTCCTGACACTTACATCCTCTCAGCTCCTTTTTGCATTTTTCTGCCTCTCTCTTGCTGAAGCTTTATTGTCACCCATAAAAGTGTGGAGGAACCGGACAGAATCTTCTCTTATGTCTTTGACAGCAGTCTGAGTGTTCCTGGATATTGTCAGCCTCCTCCTGTCCTGAGTGGACTCACAGTCAGTGGATTAACCTTCCACTGCTGAGTCTCCTCGCAGCATGTTGAAGTCAGACCGCCTTCCTTCCAGCGGAGGAAATGGATGCACGGATGATAGAAATTCATATATATGTTCATCACTCCAGCACAAGTCACACTTGGCCTGAGTGATGTTAATTTGTTGTGACGGTATGTAGAGGTCTGAGCAGAGGAAGGAGAGAACAGAACAATGGTTCTCTGTGATTAAAGACAGAGAGGGGAAATGATACAATTAAAGCTTTTGATAGAAATAAAGATATGATTTTCTACATGTCTGGTTCTAGTATGATGTACAGTCATGGAAAAAATTATTAGACCACCTTGTTTTCTTCAGTTTCTTGTTCATTTTAATGCCTGGTACAACTAAAGGTACATTTGTTTGGACAAACATAACGATAACCACAAAGATTGCTCATAAGAGTTTTATTTAAGAGCTGATATCTTACCATTTTCCATGGTTTTCTTGATTATAACCTAAATCACTTAAGTTTTTACATCAATAGCTATGGCGTTGTACTGCCAAAAACACTGCTTTTATGCATTCAGTGTTTTCTTTTCTGTCTGTTTTAGTCACATGATGACGTTTAGTGGTACCAGGTATTAAAATGAACAAGAAAGTGAAGAAAAAATGGTGGTCTAATAATTTTTTCCATGACTGTATGTTCACTGAGACATTCTATTTAGAGCAGTCGGCCTTGAAGGAGACATACTGTGTCCCATTGTTTGTGCCATGTTTTGGTCAAAATACCCAAGGGCAGTGGAGTGCAAACTGTGGTACGTGTACCACTGGTGGTACGTGAGCGCTCTCTGGTGGTACCCGGGGGAACATCATGACTTGTCAATACATGACAATGCATATAACTACAATGTTTCAAATGAAATTCAGGTAACAATAAATAACCACAATAAGGGATAAACATATCTCTCCTGTGTGTTTAAAGCTAATTGAGAAGGTATAAATGGCTATATTCTAAAATTGGTCATCATGGTGGTACTCAGAGAGCTCAATAGTTTCTCAGGTGGTACGCAGCATTAAAAGTTTAAGAACCACTGATCTAGGAATACAGTACAACAGTAGCCTTTTCCACCAAGTCCTTCCAGCCCTGTTCTTAGCGGTTGGTTTAGGGGGTGGAGTCATCTCAACTCCACACCTTCCTCTGCAGGCTGCCTCTTTTGAAATCGGTGTTGCAGCTTTGTGTTACCTACATCTGGGGTGCAGCGCATGTGGCAGAATGTGTAATTGGGTGGAGATAGGGATGTGGAAGCTGTATAATTCTACTTTAATCTAGATCTGTGATGTCACATTACTCTGCATATGTCAAAAGATAAGTAAATTAAATATTGTCAGGCATATGTTACTCCAGACAAAGTGCCAAGATTATGTTATCTCAACAGTTTTGTGTTGGTCGCTTTAGACATCCAAACTTGATGCAGAAGGAGATCTTAATTCCTGTTTTTTTTTTTACTTAAAATAGCTTTTTGCTCTATATTCAGCACTGAACAGGCGGTACCACAGCAGATGCTTTTTAACAGACAAATATGACAGAAACTGAGATGGAAGTTGACTGAAACAGCAAAACAACAATTATCTTTTTTTCTTTACAACATCACCAGATAATGTAATTTCATTTTAGAATATTAAATTCAGCTGCTGCGTTCATTTCAGTCAGAGCACGGTCTTTCACAATCACATTACATGACCTCAAATAAAGATTTCCTTGTCACTCACAATGTGTACTCAGTGGCCAGAGAAGTGCTGCCCTCATCACAAGGGTGGATATTATACAAGATCTGCTGAAATAGTCGTTTTCATATTAAAAGTGATGAGTTATCACATAAAACAGATTTGAAGAGCCGGAGAACAGAAGGTTTCAGCAGTATTATGACAACCAGGATTTACTGTTGAGGTTTCTCCACATGAGCTGCATATGAAAGCTGGAAATTGAAGTTTTATTTATTTTGCCGATTACTCCGAGCTGATGAATAGAGGTTGGAAACATGCATGTGCTTCTATTGCAACAAGGATTTATTACAACACATGATCTAATCTGACGTGCATGAATTCAGACATTTCCTCTAAATGGCACAAATAAAATGGATGTTTACTCCATTTTTTTCAGCATCTACTTTGCCAGTCTTTTAGTTCGTGCTATTTATCCAGACACCTTGTAAGGTTCAGTTGGTTCATTAATTTCAGTCAGGCATGCTTGACTCCAGTGAGAGTTAATATGAAACAAATGATGCCACTACTCCCAAGGTTCACATGGTGCAAATGGAGAACAGGCAGTAAAAAAAAAATGAAATCATTAAATCAATTTTCTGCCCCTTAATCACCTTTTAAATGTTTGTGTCACATAAATATGGGATAAAATTTGACAAAATTGTGCTCAGTGGCCCAGTGACTCTGTGAGCACATGAACATTTGAAATTAAGGTTGTGTTAAAGAGTTTGACTTTCTATAAAATGTGATACTGTGTTGGGAAAGCAGCACCATCTTGTGTGGTACTTTCTCCATCGACTTGGTGTTGTGGTAACGTTTTGTTTAATTCAACTGAAAGCCAATCCATAGAAGTATTTACAGTTGATGAGCTCAACATCTGCTAATTCAATAGTTTATGTTGCATCAAAAACTGATGAACTTCTGATTTCTTATTAAACCAGTTTCAAATTCAAAGGTTTCTGCTCTCTGACCATAATTTTTATTCATAGGCAGTCAATTTCATGACATACCACTTTTATTGCAAACCTTGTATGTGTATTACTCTACTGTATAACCAAACATGAAACAACAATGTTGGCCATTAAAGGTTATAGAGTAAAGACTCAAAAATTGTAAAATGATCAGAGATGAATTCAAAACTGCATACTGTTCTACCAGGGAGTACTGATATATATATACATCATTCTGAAAGTGTAGCATGCAGTTTGCAGAATGCAAACAACTGAATCTAAAGTATGCCAAAATACCTGGATGATGTATTTCTTTTGTTAAAAAAAAAAGAAAAAGAAAAACGCAATAGGCTCATGGAACCAACCAGTCTACTGTAGATACTGTATCCCATAATGCAATGCACAACCACAGCAGTCAGTGTTGATGACAGCAATGATTTACTTGTTCACTTCTGTTTTCAAAAAAACAGAAACTGGTCATCAATGGCGTAGCATACTACAAACCAAGTTGCCTTTATAGCTCCACATCAAATTGTTTATATCTATTCTTATAAAAAAATAATAGAGAACTAAATTGCTTTTAAGTAATATTATTGACTACTAAATTGCTTGGTGAAGCTGAGGCACAACAGGACGTGGTTTAGGTTAGCCAAGACTGCAGTTCTGGGAAAGTCAGCTGTCTACTGCAAACGTTCATGGTTAAATAAGAACAATAAAATATAAGGAGAGAAACTTTTGATACATACTCACTGTAAGCTTATTAGAATAACTCTGACTAGAATGTATTATTGTCTCCACTGCACAACAGCAGTATTAAGTGCTGCTACCTGCATCTGTTTATGTTTATATAGTCATTTCATTCAGTCATTTGTGTGCTCTCCTCTCTCTGTCCTCCATCCTCTCTTTTTTTTTCTTTCTTTACTCGGCTGGTCTTCGGCAGGAAGGTCTTCCCATATGATCCAGGTCCTGCTCAAGGTTTCTTCCTCTTAAAATGGAGTTTTTTATTGCCACTGTTTGGCTTAAAGGTTTTTTTTCTCCCGCTGTGGGAGTTTTTTTTTTTACTTGCCATTATCCTTGATTTGGATTCAATATTATAATTTTAGTTATTGATATTTGCTCGGGGCTCATGCTCTGGGTCTCTGTAAAGTGCCTAGAGGCAATTGACATTGTAACAGACTATACAAATAAAATTGATTTTAATTGAATTGATGACATCGTGCTATAAACAGTCAGTAGTTCCCCATTTCAGCTTGATATCAGCCAGTCTGCCCAGTTAGAGAAACGTTATCCCAGTGACTCTTATTAAACCTGGCTGAATACAGATGGAGGATGGCAGAAGAGACAGATCACCAGTTAACAGGGCTTCTTCTGTTATAAATGCACTATGAGTGAAACATGTTTGGAACTGGTTGATGTGCAGTCCAGATCAAACAGAAGCACAAGTGGGTTGCTATAAAACCGTGTTGACTCTGTTATAATGCAGTAACACAACCAATAGAATCCCTGACCTTATCAGTTGGGAGGGAAAAGTAGCAGAGTTCACAATCTGATGGCAAACAGTAAAGCAGAGCACACTACCACTGAGACTCTGCAGTCACAGGTGGACATTTATGGTCAACATACTGTATTTACAATATAAGTGCACACAAGTGGACACACATGCATGTGTTCAAGGCAGAGATATAATCATTTTCAACCTTATTCTAATGGGTCTCGCTCTTTTTCCCTTCCACTGTCCTACCTTTTTAGCTTTTATTCATTCATCATGCTAAGTAGTAAGTGAAAAGCTTTCTTTGCTCCTTTGCTGCCACTGAAAATCAATGGGCTTTAAAGACAGCGTCGTGGATCATAATGGTTTGAAAACAAATAACAAAAAGGATGGAAAGACCAAGGAGCTGGCATGAAAAAACTGAGCTCCCAGTTCCTTCTGCTTAGTATCTGCATTATCAAGTAATAGAAACGCAGCGAAATCAAGGAAAAGCTAATGAATAGCTTCGCTGAGTAGTTTGAGAAAGAAACAAATGCTTCTGAAAATTCCTGTTGTTTTTAACCGAATTATCTCTGACACTTTAATTGATTCTCTTGCTGTGAGCCACAAACTATGAGCTGAAATATTGAATGAAATCTGATCTGGTAGCGATCTTTTTTTTTTTTTTTTTTAGGCTACACATCTCACTCAGGGACTTACTTGTCTTTAACGGTATCTCAGCCTCCACGTGAACGTATAAACTATAAAGCTCATTTCAGGTGCACTTATAATTTCATAAGGATTTATATCACAGTAGGAAAATAAGTTTTGGACAGGCAGTGCACTAGTTTTTCTAATTTATGATCCAATTAAAAAGACAGAAGGCCATGGCTGCACATGCTATCTGCAGTCTCATGTATGTGTGTGCCTTTTATTTAACACATTGTGTTATCTGTACACCACAGATTTATCCACATTGTGCGGCTGTGCTTATGCTGTATCTATATAAAGTACATGCAAACAGTAACTTATGTCTTCTCTACACTGCAGGCATTGTTTCCTTGATCTCCCTGGCCGTCCTCTCCTATGAGCGCTACAGCACCATGATGACCCCCGCCGAGGCTGATTCCTCCAACTACAGAAAAATCTCTTTGGGCATCATATTGTCTTGGGTCTACTCCCTCATATGGACCCTGCCGCCACTCTTTGGCTGGAGCCACTATGGTCCAGAGGGTCCTGGGACCACCTGCTCTGTTGACTGGACAGCCAAGACGGCAAATAACATATCGTACATCATCTGCTTGTTCGTCTTCTGCTTGATTGTGCCCTTCCTGGTGATCGTCTTCTGCTACGGAAAACTGCTGTGTGCCATCAGACAGGTGAGTAGTTGCAAGCATAGGGAGCTCTTTCACTCCCCTTGCACTGGGATGCCTGGTTTTTCACTTGTGGTGATGGATTAAAAGAAAATTCTTGTAGTTTGGGTAAAATAGTCTCTCTCAGGGCCTAAAACCTCAGTTTTGTCATGGTTAAGCTGGAGAAAGTTTTCTGCCATCCAGGATGTGATATCTAAAATGCAGTTGAAAAGTGCATCTATTGGCTTTGTGTCATCAGGAGACACGGAGATGTACAACTGTGTGTCATCAGCATAACTGTGAAAGTTGACTCTGTGTTTCCTGATGACACCGCCAAGAGCGACCATGTAAAGGTTAAAAAGTACTGGACCTAAAATCGAACCCTGGGGTACACCACATGTGACCCCATGGACCCTTGAAGAAGACCCTTTCGCTGCATGTTTACCCCACATCCCTGTCTGTACACTGTCAATAAAGGCCACTAAATCTAAAAACAATAAACAAAAAAAAAAGTCTGTTGCTAGTATCCATCAATACTGTGTTTGCACTTTGAGTCTGTGGCTTTTAAGTGGCAGTAGGTTCAACTTTCTGCATATTGAAATTCCTTAAGTAATAAAGCATCCATCTCAGGGGATGGAATAACTTCACTGGATAGATTCAGCTGATAGGGAGTCTCTCAAAGTCTAGTGACACCTTATTCAGCTATTAGGGGGGAAAAATAGACAAAAATGCCTTCCTGCCTTATGGATGTTATAGGAGAGAGTGCTTTTTATTTTATCGGAACACTGTTTACACTATTTCCTGTCAAGTGGATATCCTAAAGTGTGTCTGAAGGGTTTGAGCTGATTTCATTATAAGCAAACTTCAAAACTGTATTTACTTTCTCTAGATTTAACTGTATTTGGTGTCAAACTTTATACACACTCGTGGAATTAAAGGATAAATTGCACAAAGAAAGTAACAGTCTCAGTTTGCTTCACACCAGCAGAATGCAGAATATGATGTCTTATTCTGGGTCCCATGTGAACAGGTTAGAGCACATGTGTCAAACACAAGGCCCGTGGGCCAAATGTGGCCCGCCACATCATTTTATGTGGCCCTCGAGAGCTTGTGCAGTATTAGCATACATGTTGGACCAATATTATAAGACCTAATATAAGCTTACATCACTTCAAAGTGCATATTGACAATAAACTACATCTCCCACAATGCATTTCGTTGTTACCCACAATGGTATTCCACCATTAACCAGACAATTTTCAAAACTGATGGACAAGAAAAACCTCTACAAACTAACCCCAACATGTAGAAAAGAAAAGAAAAATTGATGCACAAGGAAGGCAGTTTCATGAACGATGGGACAAATACATGATAGATTTGTATCTTAAGGTGAAAAAAACAGTGTGTCTTTTGTGTTATGAGGGGGTGTCAGTCAGCATTTTGACAGGAAACACGGAGCTAAGTATGCTAAATTTAGCCTGCAAGAAAAACAAAGAATCGCTTCCGCTTCTGTCCGTTACCATGGACTCTTTAAACATCACCTGTGGGAGAGCAGGTTTACAACCACAAACCCTGAATTTAACATAATAATGAGTTAAATATTTGAAACTTGAATACATAATAAATACAGAAACCGTTATTTAAAAATATATTCAAGTGTAGTTTAATTGATTTTGATTTAAATTGCATTTTGTTACGTTCATGCTGTCAATCGGGCCCTTCAAGGGCAACCATGATGCTGATGTGGCCCTCAGTGAGAATGAGTGTGACACCCCTGGGTTAGAGCGTCCACACCAGCTGTTTTACACTGCACCTTGAGTTTGATGGTTATTATATTGACCCACATCAGCAACGATGCGCCATCTTCGGTAGTGTGGAGGAAAAAATACCACAGACACATTAATGTTTCTTTATTACCAGTTATGATGGTAAAGTTATAACAGGCTATTTACAGTGTGTTTTATAATGATATCAACCATGACAACACAAGGTCATCTGTATTTATGCCAGATAATAAAGACAATTATGATCTGTTCAGACAGTAACTGCACTACAACAGGAACTGCGAAACAAAAGTTAATGTTTTGAATACACACATGCAACAGCGCCACAGCAGCACACACAAGGTTGCTGGTGTTGAGCCAGCATTTGTTTCTTGACACAGTCTTATTTATGATTCCTATTTTAATCTCCAAAGCATGTACAGCGTAACTATTGTGTTGTTGGCCATATTTTGTGACAGACAGTTCAGTCTAGTGGGAGTGTGAAACTGGCTATATCCACTATAGTAAAGACCGACACTGACTCTATTTTCATCCTTGAGCTGTAAAGCAGTGAACCAAAACCTGCAGTTGCATCATTAACACTTGTTTCCAAGCTGATTTGATTAGGTCCGATGTGAAAGAACTGTTTAACCCTCCATTCTACCGACATATTTCGCACATACATGGATTACCGACTGGGGTCCGTGCAGACCCCAAGAATAAATACTGTAATAAACAACCATCAAAGAAAAATTACAACTTTTTTCTTCTCAGAATATTATTACTGATGTATTAAATGTCATCTGAGGAAAAAAACAACAGATTATTAATATTTTAAGAAAGTTATAGTTAATTTGCATATTTTATAAAACGAAAATATACTTTTCTTTAACCCAAAAATGTCAACAGTGGAATTTTATGATCTCCTTTACAGCAATTAAGATCCTATCTAAGCTAAGCACAAATCCATTGAAATTTTTCAAATTAGTTAAAGAGTGAGGCTACAGTGCAGCTTTTCCCTCTCTATTACCGTCTCTATGGTAGTCACGTTAGACTTGATTCTGATATAATTTAGTGTTCAGTAATTTCAAGTAAACATTATTTGTGTTGTGTATATATATGGTGAAACCAACCAAGGTCATGTTGAACCCAATATATATAAAAAACGTAAATAAACCGACAATCATTTAAATGTCACTACATTTTAATTTTATTTGAATTTTAATACAAAAGTCAAAAATACAAAAGTAAGATACTTTAAATTAGGACCCATGGCACACATTGACTCAATAAATGGTTCCATCTACTAAAAATACATTGGCGGAATTAGAGATTTTGACTGGGGTCCTCTTGGACCCCAATGCATTGGAATTTTTAAAAAGCACAGATAAAGACAGAAACAGAAAAAAAATCATATGACATCATTAGGAACAAATTGATTGACAAAGTCATGAAAATTTGGAATTATAGAATAAAGCACCTCAGAGATATGACAAAAAGTACAGCTCTGGGGTCCGAGAGGACCCCAGTTGGTGGTATGAGGGTTAAATGCCACTTAAACTAGAAACACTATAGCTATGAGCCACAAACTAAAGCTTCTGAAATAACCCACTGCATCTGGATCTGTCATCGTAAGATGTGTGTGTGTGTTGTGTGTAAAATTGATAAGTAATCCTACTCTGAGGTAGGAGGGTTTTTAGTCATATACTGACTTCCAAAATCCTAAGAGACTCTGACTCTGAGACTCTTGATGAATAGGTCCTGATCACCTTGATGAATATTCAGCAGCTGTTTCCTGCTCTGGGGTGAGAAGGCCCAACAGACAACCCAGACTGCGTTTTTTTTTTAGGATTTGCTCCTCCACTCAGCAATGGACTGTGGTGCCAAGTAGCCCGTGTTTGGTTTTTACAGTGTTATCCTCTGAGTGAGTAGAGGAAAATGAGCAGAGACACTCTCTCTGTGGTGAAGCTGCACCACATCATGCTCTCACACAAACACCGATGCCCTAAACACTCACACTGCCAGTGTCCAAGGGCAGCTCCCTGAGCAATTTTTTCGAGATAAGAACTCAGTCAGACTCTGTGAGTATCATGTCTCCTTAGACAAACCATCAGTTTTGTGTGTGTGTGTGTGTCGGTGTGTGTGTGTGCACGCGCACGCTTGTGCCTTTTCTGTTCTGATAAACTACGCGCCCTGGTGTGTGACACTGACGTAACTTTGAGAAAAGATGAATTACAGTCTAATAACAAAAACAAGGATGTTTCTTTCTCTTTGCTCCTCTTTTGTCTTTTGCAGATCATATCTGTCTCCCGTTTGAAAGCACACTCAGTTCTTTGTATAGATGAAGGAGGCTAAAGGAAGAAATACTGTTTGGTTCTCTTTCTCTCTTTGTCTTTGTCAGCTTTTATCTGCGTCTCTTTCACCCTCATATATCTTTTGTATGTCAGCTTCAGCTTTTTTTGTTTCTTTCTCTTGCTTTTTGTCCCATCTTTGTGCATGGTTTACATGTGCATTCTTGTTTTAATGGCTCCCTGTGCTGCTTACAGTTCTCCAAACAATGATGTTCAGTGAAAAAGATCTCTATTTATTCTGCCACTTAACATGGGTCAGCACCAGCTAAGACAGATAAAAGTCATTCAAATGCTCTTTGGATTGTAAAAAATGCAATAGACCACACCAAAGAAACAACCAGACAAGCCTTTACCTGCTTGCATCTTGAAAGCACTCTTCTTTTTCTAATATTGGAGGAACTTTCAACAGTGCAGAAAACAGATGCTTCACTAAAATAAATAAGAAACAAGTCCTACAGAATTCTAGTTATTCTTATTTTTTTGTTTCAGCATCAGTGATAGCTGAATGAAACACTGAATGATAATAAATATACTGACAGTGAAACGTTGTGTTACATAGTTTTAGAATTCTATCATGTTCATGTTTCAGAGTCAAAAGCATATCGTAAATTGATTTATGACATGCATCATAAATCAAAAGCAAGTAAGTTATCAAGGGGTACATGTAATGAAAGCATGTATTTAAATGTTTCAAATCACTAAGAAAGAAGAAATTCTGATGAAACAGCATTCTTTGGAAGCTGGCGTGGCTGACCTCACCCCCTAAAAGCAGCAGTTATGAAGCGTTATGAAGACATGTTTGGAAAGGGGCCTTTTGGACTTAATCTCAGTGGTTTTTGATTTAAGAATCTCACAGACATTTCATTAGGACCCAGGAAATTGTATCAATATTTTTTTAAAAAAAGGGCCATAATTTACCATAAGATTAAAAAGGTGTTTTTGTTAAAACTGTATTGGCCACATTGTGGATACACTTTTTATTTGCTTGACATCACATTTTCTCTCAGTATCAAGATTAAACCAGAATAACTACCTATAAATTATAGAGTGGCAGTACTCATACTGAAGGTGTAAAGACATTTATACTGACTTATATAATACAACGAATTAATATTAAAAAACCTGGTGTGAAGTATGGATTGTTTTCTTGGCACAAGAACAGTCAGCAGCGACTGGCTGAAGAATATTCTCAAAAGTCGCTAACAGGGACAGAGCCTTAAGGTAGCACTGAGGTTGAAGCAGGCTACGTTAGCCACATGCTACAGTACCTTGTTAATCAACAGTCATTTATCTGTTGTTTTACTCCTGACCAAGGTTTTTTTTGAGTGTTATTGTGATACTGTGTGACAGGATCTAGGGAAATGAAACCCAGTTTGATCTGTGGTGGCATAGTTTTAGTGTTTTCATGTCCTGGTGCAGCTAGAAAAGGCCTGTGTTGGGATTAGGAGCCTTCATTAACATGCTCTCTTAAAAATATGAGCTTTTGCACCAGAATCCAGGTCACTGACTCTTTGCTTTAGCAGAGCATCATAGATGAATATGGGCGTTTGGTCAAGAGCCTGCTTAGTTCTTTTTTAAAAATAAGCTGTGTATTCTAACTCTGAACCATTATGTTTAATAAAAGGTGATCCAGTACTTTTAAAATGGACAAGAAGGGCTGTTGATGAAACATCAGAGAAACGACAGATTTTCGGAGTAAAGCCACACAAGAAACATGAGATTCTTTACTTTGGACACCTTAAATGATCGACCAGATAAAATCAAGATCATCATCAGTGAATGCAAACTAAAGGATTTGTGGTTTTCTGAACTGTTGCCAGCGACCGAAGTAAATGCATTTCAACTCATTTTAGTTTAACAGAGTGATTTGTTTTCATGACCCAAAAACCTTGTAGACTGAAAAGGTGCTTCCTTCAAGAGTAAAGACGAGGTTAAAAATAAAAGCAAAACCTGCTTTTCATGAGCACATGGCTTCAGCAGACTCACGAGGGTAAACAACATCAGTGCGCTTGATATAATTTATTTTCAAACACACACACGCACTTACAGACATGAACATATGAATATATCCTGAGAGAAAACCAGCAGTCCTCTCCCTCGTCCAGCATCTTTACTCTCAGTCTGAATTTGTTACATGATTTAAATATCCCCGTGGATTCCTGGTCATGCTCTCTCAAGTGCTCCAGCAGTCATATTTTTTATTCACTAATTTTTATTTGCTGACCTACAGATCCTATGACCTTTTTCCTCATCATTTTTTAACGTCTCTGACTCCAAGAATACTTTTATCTGCCAACTTAAACCATTGATTAACCTTATGGTCCATTTATTAACCTTATGATCAGTTAGTATTACATTAAAAAAGGGTATAATAGTGATGGGAGTTTATTTCTGGAGTATTAAAAAGGACCAAAACAAGGCCTAATATTTAAGGATTAACTCATAGGTTTAACTCATAGGATTAACTCACAATGAAGTTCAGTAGAAGATGCGTTTATGCGTTTATTCAAATGATCAAATGATCTCAATAGGTGAGATGAGAATGCTTTGGTCTCTACATTGCAACTGGAAGGAGGCATCCCAAAGTAAAATCTCTGCTGCAGAAAACTTTTTAACTGGAGAGACCTCTCTATCAGATATCTGATGGAGACAGTGACATGCCTCCACTGGACTCAACAGGAAACTCCAAAGGTAAGCTTATACTTTATATTGCTATGCATTATCGGCAGCCAGGGCATGTATTGCCTTAAGGAAAATAATATGAAGCCTAAATGGGGTTAAGTCCAATGAATGAATGTGTTTTAAAAAGGTATGTACGTATTGTTAAAAAAAGAAAAAAAAAAGACAGACATGTATATGAACATTGTAAAGTCTGATAATGACGAGCAATAGTTATGAGCACTCCTTATTTACACAAGCTCTACATCAACAGATTTTTTTTATATTGAAGAAAAGTTTCGAACTCTAATATAACTAACATTATTGTGAATGCTGAAATGTGCATGAATTATGCTGTGAGAACAGTTTACGCACAAACGCCTTCTGCTCACGTTTGATGAGTGAGGCCAAATGTGTTTCGTTCACCTTACCATTTAGTGTCGGGTCCAGAAGTGTTTACACAATGATGGTGTTTAGATGACTTTGTCTTTACACACCACAATTGGATTTAAATAGATCTGAAATTATATATGAAGATGTGTACTTTTAGCTTTAATTTAAGGTTGTTTCATAAATTATGGCATTTACATTTGAGGAATTACAGCTGCACAGGAACCTCCATTCTCAAAGGTTCAAAAGTATTTGGGCAGCTTACTGACAACATGTGCAGTGGTCAGGTGTGGTCCATTCCCCCATCAGTTCAAAAATAAATAAAGCAGATAACTGGCCTAGAGTTGATATCAGGTGTTGAGTTTAGATTTGACAGCTGTTTAACTGGAGCTGCCAACATGAAGTCCAAGTGTCAGTGTAGGTGAAGGAGGCCATCATTAGGTTGAAAAACAAAACAAAACAAAACCAAAAAAAAGAAAAAGATATATATAAGCAAAACAGCACAAACCTTAGGTGTGGCTAAATCAACAGTTCGGTATATTTTTAAAAGAAAGAAAGCACTGGTGAACTCAACAGCATTAAAATGCCCGGGAAGACAACCAAAGTGGATTTTCACAGAATCCTTTCTTTTTTGAGAAAAAACCCTTCAAAAACATCAAAGGAAGTCAAGAATACTCGGGGGGGGAAGTAGTAATATCGGGTCAGTGACACTTTGCTTTAGCAGAGCAGCATGGCTGCATATGGGCATTTGGGCCAGAGCCCACTTTATTCCTTTTCAAAGTAGACAGTGTATTCCAACTTTTAACCATTATATTTTCCTGAAGTGATGGTTACACAAAACTTTAAAAACTGACAAGAGTTAATGAAACATCAGTGTGTGATGAGTCGGTAATGAGAATGCTGCTAAGATCATAACATCAGGGAAATGACAGTTTAACATCTTAAATATGCCTATGCTATTACAAAACAAAGCACTGTTTGAACTCGTTATTTAGTCCAACCCATAGTTTCACACCCAGAACTGAAACAAATCTTAATTTTGCATTAGTTCTTGCTTTAGCACATTCAAAAATAAACAGACCTCTTAACTTATAATGACTTTCTCTTAACTCAAAGAATCCCTGAATACAATCCAGAAGGTTCATCCTTGTAGACTAATAAGTACTTTTTAATTAAGTCAAGAAGGCCGATCAAAACTCCAGACTGAGATCTTTAAAATAACTTTAGCTCCATGTTTCAAGTTGTTACAAACAACCCGTCTGATCATGTCCAAGTGTGCTGCAGCTCCAAACTCACGTCAGTGTTTATTCCTTGGCTTGTATGAGAACCCCCGATGTTTCTTACACAAGTGTGACTCAGCACATGCACGTTTCGGTCGAACATCCCAGGAAGTAAACAGAAGGAGACACAGCTGTGGAAAAAGCTCTTAAAGCCTTGGAATGGAAATTGCTAACACTCGCTTTGTGGGGGACTGGCAGGATGTTGGAGGCTTGACTGAACGCTTACAGCAGAAATTAGCTCTCAGATGTGGACCACGATGAAGCTCTTGTTCTATTAGTAAGTGAGCTCCAAGGGCTTTATCTCACCGTGTTGCTGGGACCATACTTTCATTTTTTTCCCCTGTCCTCTAAGCATACCTCTTTGGCTCCATTTCTGCTTTCTTTTTTTTCTCCCCTGTGGCTCTGATGCTTGTTATATGTGTGGGTGTGTGCATGTGTACGTGCATGTTTATGGTCTCCATACCCGCTGTGCCATCTCCACATGTTTACACTCGATTGTCAAAGATAAAGGCTTTTACTTTTACTTTGTGGCCATGCCCACACAACATCAGCGGCTCATTTAATTGACGGCTTCGATCCCAGTTTTTTCACTTTTCAGTGGCATCTCACACTCATTCTACGTCTCCTTATCCAAGCTCTCCGTTCGCCCTGTTCTCATATTTTTCCTATTCAGAGTACCATTATAATTCATCTTCTTCACCTTGCCTGTCACAGTTGCCATTATTACTCCCATTCCATCTCCACCCCTCATCACCTCTCAAGGAAACTACCCTTAATGTGCAGTTTGTTTGAACTATGTGGTAAAAACTTACAAGACAAAATGAGTTTGGAAAGCCTTGTGTTTTGAATGAAATGCATCTGCGAGAATGTTCTTTTATCCTGTGTTCCTACAAAATTCAAACATTGCACAAGGCAACTTCATCCAAAGGAAGAAAAACGGGCAGTTTTACTACTCTGGCTTTTGAATGATTTTATTGGTTTTAATGATATAAATCAGGGGTGTCTAACTCCAGTTCTGGAGGGCCGCCGTCCTGCATGTCTTAGATGTTTCCCGGCTTCAGCACACCTGATTCAAATGAACGGTTAGTTAACAGACCTGAGCAGACCTGGATGACGAGCCTATGGTGATCCATTCATTAGAAAGGCGTGCTGAAGCGGGTAAATATCTAAGATGTGTAGGACAGCGGCCCTCCAGGACTAGGAGTTTGACACCCCTGATATAAATAGTCTATCTGCATTGATGTCAGGTTGGATGTTGGGTTTGCAACATTGCCTTACAGTGAGATAATTCTCATGTTGGACACGTCCTTAAGAAATGTGAAATTTGCATGTTGGTCTGGCAAACATAGGAAGCATAAAACGTTGAGAGCTGCAATGCTTACAGCTTACGAGTATCAAATCAACATTTAGAATCAAATAGGTAAAAATACAGAGTCAGAATTACAGGTCATTGACCCCTGGCTTCCCATTTATCCGTGGGAGAATTAATGAATCTAAAACTGCCAATAATTGAGAAAATTTGTAGACCGTGGCCTGAGATATTCTTGCAGCTTGACTAAGAGTTCACGTCCATTCATGTACACAACCTTCAGTGTTACATGTGATACCGGAGGTTTTTGCCAACAATATAACTGTATACAACAAGCTGAGAAGACACTGTTGTTGTGTTTTCGTTGCAGTCAGTGATGCATCAGTGATGGCACGTTAGGCCATTATATCAGTTCCTGTCGGTATAGTTTGTATCTCTTGTTTTGACAATGTGAAAAAGTAACCTCAAGAAGCACTGACAGTATTGTTGAATGTCCTCCACAACATTTCACAATTTGTTACGTCAGGCGGCCCTCCTGGTTCAACATAACAGAAATGCATAGCGAGCTGTAACTGCAGCGGAGCTCTGTGACTGGTTACTCACAGTCAGCTGCTGCACTGGCCTGCACCAGGGCGACAATCTGATGCAACAAGTTGTCAAACATTGGGAAGGACATACAGACATACTGTTGGTGTTTCTTATTGTCAATTTTCTGCGTCAGTAAAACAAGACAAACAGACTCCTGCCCCGATGACACTGATTTAATGTGCTAACATATCATCTCCGATTGCACCAATGTTTCTCTGCAACAAAAACAAAACAATAACTTCCTCTGTGTCGCCTTCTTGCAAACAGTTGCATTTTTGACTCCCCCAGGCAGAGACCTCGGGTATCACGTGCACTGTCCACATAGTACTGAAGCAAGAAATGTGCACAAAGCATCTAGTTGCGTATACAAACGGACATGAACACTTGGCCAAATTTGCATTTTAAGGCCATTTTTAAACTGCATGTAATCTTTACTTGTTAGGATCATTGTATTTCAATATCAATGACTGCGATAAGCCTGTTTTCCCATGGTCCTTTCAAAACTGTTACACACAGTGGGGCTCATGTTATTTAAAACTGTTACATAAATAACAGATGGATTTTAATCAGTGCAACAAAACAGTATAAGCGTTTATAAAGAAATATTCTTGTCTTTGTTTCTGCAATGTGCCTTATCTGCTCTGCTCATCTTTTCAAAACAGGGCCACAGGGATGTTACAGGCAGTAATTCACTCTCAATGATCAACTTAGATTTATGTTCTGTTTTCAGAAAGGGGACAGCAGAAAAGCAAATCTCACAGAGGCAGGAAGTGAAGGAGAGCCTCTGCTTGCTGCTCGCTCTCTTTTTCTGTCACAGTCTCAATTTCGGTCTGTCTTTCTCTGGAAAGCATGATTTGTTCTTTGTGTAACCCAGAAATGAGTCATGCCGACCTGGAACATAGGCTTGAGGGTGTTGGATGTACACCGATGGAGGCCAACAGAACTGTCGGGTCATGAGGGGAAAGACAGACATCTTATGGGCCTCTTCCTGCAGCATTCATTATGGTTCCAGTTTCCCATTGAAAGTGCATTTGAAATGTCTTTCAAACAACTACAACTACATTTTTATATAACATAACATAATATTTAACATAATATTTAACATAATATTCCACACTCCACTTTTCAGTTTTTTATTTGTTAAAAAAGTTTAAAATATCCAATAAATTTTGTTCCACTTCACAATTGTGTCCCACTTGTTGTTGATTCATGACAACATTTTTAAATGTTATATCTCATCTATGTTTGAAGCCTGAAATGTGCCAAAAGGTTGAAAAAAGGTTAGAAAGATCAAGGGGGCAGAATACTTTTGCAAGGCTGTGTGTGTATATATATAATATTCCATCTATCCCACCCATTAATTTTCCCAGCTATTAGAAAAAACTAATATTATTGAACTTCAAACCTAAGTGTCTAAGAGGGGGAACCTTTAATTAATTCATTGTCTCCATGATATTTTACACTTAGTGCCTATATTTTGAGCAGCTATTTGTTGATGTGAAATCCCAAAATACACTTATTTTAATCCTAGCTGTCTCTTCAAAATACTGTAAATATTGGATTCCTGATATTTGCCAACCCGTTACTGTTGACACACAGAGAACATTTACAAGCGAAGTGCCAAGCAAAGTATCAGGTAGATCCTGAAGGCGGAAGTACAAGCCGAAACATGTCAGGTAAATAAACAACCTAAAAATGTCTTTGTCTCTGATAAAAGAACAATTTAACTAATTGATAAGTGAAGACAAAATGAACTTAGTACAACCAGATCCTGATACTTTGATTTATAAGCTTGGTGAAAACTACCTCCTGCTAAATAGAAACGGGCTACCCATCCCAAAAATTAATTTAGAAACCTGAGAGAATTTTTTAATTAAGAAAGAGAGGAGGAGTATTGCTTTAACAGTAAAACTGATGATGTAATCATTAATTGCATACTTTGTAATGATTCAGTTAAAAGCAGAAATCAGCAGCAAGGAGACGGTTTCTTTTTTTCATGGACATTTGCACCAGTACGGCAGTGCCTTCATGTGCTGTCTTGTGCATCAAATGATCAAAGGGTCACTTTTCATGTCTTTCACAGCATCCCCAGTCAGACCAGAACCAGCCTGTGGATATTTCAGATGGAAACGATTCAACTGTCAGAATATTCAGTTAACCAGAACACAGCTTTCTGTTTCCCAGCCAGTGTTTGGCAAAAACATCCATCAGACATGATGGTTTTGGTCCGAAGAAAGCTCTGGTTATCTTTGGCAAGCGTGAGAGGACACAAACACATAAGGAGAGTGCTGTCGCCTGAAAAAATCTACCAGGCAGCTTCCTCACAGGAAAACATTGCACAGTTGATATTTGTAAATGTAAGAGAGATATAGGAGAGGAGGGAGAATCTCAGACAAACTTCATATTTGGTTTGCAGGGATGAAAGTGAAGACAGCACAGAGGTATTTGTTTGATCCTTTTTTCAAAAAAATAACCCTTCATCAAATTCCACTTATATTCAAAACATTTCAGAATGGAATGATTTACTATTGTGCACAGAAAGTGACCGGTAGGATCGTGTCTGAGATGACAAACTCCAAAATCTACGCCATCATGGCAGATGAGCAAGCAGTTGGCTGCTTTTGTTTCAGTGTGCCACTAACAGCTTGTTAACACACCACAGATTTGCTTTATAGTTGCATAAAACAGCTAAGGCCCTGTGCTGCAGCCACAGTATCCCAGAACTAGATGCTAAGAAAAGGCATTAATAGAATAAAAATTGGAGAATATTATGCTGAGTATTGTCAAACTTGGGTTTGGGAAGTGAGCTGAACAGCTCAGGTAGCCTTGAAAAACAGAGCTGCGTTTCTCCTTGTGTTGATGGGATGGTCGGTAACCTCGTCCAGAGATTTTCAGGTGTTGGTGCAGGGCTACTAAAAAGCAACCAGGCATGCAGACTGAAATCTGAGAACTTCTTGAATGAATCACACCTCGAAGAAACTATCTCGCCTGCAAAACATAGGCTGGTTGTCCGGCCTCTGCTAAGTGTGCACAACCTAGATTCAGACATGTGTCAGTAATCCAAGTTGACCCTAACCAGAATGTGGTAGCAGCTGACCGACATGCAGCACTCTGAAATAGACACTAATCTTTCGTTCCACCACCCACGTCATTTTTAAAAAAAAATGTAATTACATTTTTTTTTTAATACTGTACTACTTCCTGTATATGTTATATGATAAACAAATAAATAATACAGAACAAATTAGGTTTATATTTACAGTTTATATGTATTTATAAATAGCCCCCTCCAGTAGGGACTGACCGCCCCCATTCTCAAATTCTAGTAACGTCCCTGATGCCCTCCTTCCCTTTGAAGCCAGAACCAGGATGTATAATTCATAAATGTCATTGAAGTGGGGCTGATCTTATTCCACCCTAAAGCAATGCCTTTTGCTCTCGTAAATACTGATTCCAACAGATTTGAGTTCAGTAAGTGTTTTTTATGCATGCCAACATTGTGGTAGGACCACGTATACCTGGGTTGGATGAAAGGAACAAGACAGAGGAACAGATGCTTATTTAGATTGGACTGTCAAGTCCCATGTGGTTGTCTTCCATGTGCTTTAACTCAACATACTGCTGGATCCTATAGGTCATAGTGATGAATTTAAAGAATACTTCATCATCATCATCATGCTGTTCACAGAGGTTAAAGAGTTTAGTTATTTTTCTTATATTACTGCATATTTACATTTATGGACCCAGATGCAGTAAGCAGCTGACATGATGAAAGTCACACACAGAGAAAAAACATTTAATTCAGTGATTTCCCATGCTTTGAACGGCTTTATTATTTTAACCAAGAGAATGCATTTGCTATGTTTACTAGTGACCCAGTTACTCAAACCATATCTACCACATGGGTAAAATAGATTGAAATTTTAATGTCTTAATACATTAATTATTTAAACTTGAGCTATAGACCTCTGGTCAGGGACAGTTTGAATGGCTGTCATCAAAATGCTATTTAGAGAACATTTACGTCCTCTAATTCCCATCACGTTGGCCTGAAAAGCAAACAGGGGCAGTCAAATCTAAAAAAAAAAAAAAATTCAACCCCAATTCTGCCTTTGCCTGAAGCTGTCATGCTGACATCCCAAAGTGGAAATGATCAAAGTTAATAAAAAACTATAAACCGCAGGAAAAAAAAAGAGAAAACTCATCTAATGTGTCACACAGAATTGCTTTGCCCTTCTTTCCACAGCAAAATCAAGTGTTGTTATGCATGTCTGGCTATTTAGATTTTTAAATTATTTGAGTGTTGCTCAGTTCTGTCATTGCGTTTTAGTTTTGATTTACTGATGCTCTTTATGTGATGTGATGTCTAAGTCCAGGTGTAGGTGCACATTCAGTTTTTTTTTTTTTAGGCAGACTGTGAGGGTTGGTCATAAATTCACTGAGGCAGAAATAGAGAGGATGTATTCTGCATATTTTTCACCAAATGAGAAACGGCTCATAATAGAAACATGAGCAGAGATGAATGTAGACTTGATGAGCCAGACATCACAAATATCATCCCATTATGGCCATGGGAGTTTTCTTTATAACATCATGGATGCCAAACGTATTCAGAGGGGGTGGTATGCTGAGCTGTGACGTAAGCGCCCCCAGCTGTCACGTGGTTTCTGAATATATTTTGTTGTAAATCCCAATGTGAATTGAAATGTATTGATGGTACCCATATACCCCCATCAACGCTCCTCCTAAAAATGAAGCTGGCTTACGTTAATACAGGGCCCCATCCCTATCATTAGTGTGCAGGTACCTTGACTATACTGCTTTCAAATTGTCAAAGACAATCTCAGAACTGCAACTAATATTTAGAGTTTTCAAGATCATAATGTGATGGTTCACATACAACAAATGTGGAGGTCAAGAGCCCAAGATCCATGCATGAGTTTATCTCGAGTAACAGACTGCGTTTCCTGGTGAGTATATTTTTAAGAGCGTTTTCCTTCCCCTTTCATTCTCTCAAATATATATAACTTATATCTGGAAAATGTGTAGCACCAAAATAAATGTGGTTTTAACTTACAGGAGAGACCAAGGGCATCCTACTGAGTGATAAAGAGCACCTCTGTTTACCTCACCTGATCACACCTGACCCTGACCCAGGACTCCAACAAGGGCCACCCACAGCGGAAAAAAGAGCCGAAAAAGAGTGGAAATGACAAGAGCCCGGCGGAAAGCCTGTTTCCAGGGTAACACCTGTGACATGTGGTGTTCTCCATAATATTGACACTTCTAGAGGGGATCAAATGGAGCATAGAAAGACCCTGCAGGTTGAAACAACCATGAGGCCTGTTACTCTGGAGTTACCTGTCTGAATTATGTTTCCTAACTTCATCTTCAACTGCTTCTGCACCTACAAAAAAGATATGTGAATATTGGACACAACGTGCCTACATTCCACCATTTGTCATATATGTAATACTTATAAAAGGTCATTAAACATTTAATGTACACATTCACTTGCTCTGCAGTTTCCTTGCAAGCCAGCTGTCTTTCCTTCTCTGCTGCAATCTACACCTGATCTGAAACTCGTGACATTGGGTTTCTCGAGGGATTGCTGTGGAGACACCTCGGTCAAACACTGCAATACAGCAATACATTGACAAATGTCCTTTAAAACTTTACTGTGCAAAAATAAACCCTTAAGTTAACCTTGTCCTGAAGCAGTGCCTATTCCCCTGGGCTTAGTAGTATCTGGCATGGACTATCTTGCAATGAAACTTTTTTTTTTTTTTTTGTTAGACAAATCAGTATTCCAGATCCTTTTTGGAATTTTAAATTTGTCCATAGGCTCACGTTTTCGGCTGCTGCCCATAACACATTGCACCCGACTCCTATGACCCTCCCTGCGGGTGGTGGACCCACGGGGAGGCGAACCCATGTAGTTCATTCGGGCTGAGCCCGGTCAGGCCCCATAGGGGAAGGCTCCCAAACGAGCCCCTCCCCCAGGCCTGGCTCCAGGGTGGGGCCCCTGGTAACCCTAACCCGGGCGAAGGACATCATGCTCTTGTTTTTAGAGTCGTAGAGTCATAAGAGTCGTTTGAATCGCGCTTGGTCTGGCCTGTCCCCCAGGACCAGTTTGCCTTGGGTGACCCTACCAGGGGTCAATGCCCCCGACAACATACAGTCATGGAAAAAATTATTAGACCACCATTTTTTCTTCACTTTCTTGTTCATTTTAATACCTGGTACCACTAAACGTCATCATGTGACTAAAACAGACAGAAAAGAAAACACTGAATGCATAAAAGCAGTGTTTTTGGCAGTACAACGCCATAGCTATTGGTGTAAAAACTTAAGTGATTTAGGTTATAATCAAGAAATCCATGGAAAATGGTAAGATATCAGCTCTTAAATAAAACTCTTATGAGCAATCTTTGTGGTTATCGTTATGTTTGTCCAAACAAATGTACCTTTAGTTGTACCAGGCATTAAAATGAACATGAAACTGAAGAAAACAAGGGTGGTCTAATAATTTTTTTCCATGACTGTACAGTTCCTGGGATCATTGGGGCACACAAACCCCTCCACCACGTTAAGGTGGCGATCCAGGGAAGAGGCGTTCCTTTATGTTTGACGGTTTTCTGAGACTAATAGTTGGTCAACATTCAGACTTTTTTATGTCCTGTTTAAAGCTCCAGCAGTAAACTACCACCTCTACTTGTAGTCCGACTATTATATGTCATGCCACACGTTTACAACAGTGTGAATGCAATGTTAGCAAATTTTAGCAATCTTGAGTTAATATCTGTTCCCCTCCCCATGTTTTCCTTGTCATCCCAGCTTTGTGTGATTTGTGGTTGTATTGTACAGGAGCCTGACAGCGCTACAGCATTCACCAAGCTTTCATTTGTAAATGTCATCGGACATTTCTGCAGTATTTTCATTTTATGCTTTCTGAAAGGTTCTGAAGTCATACCAGAAAATGATAGGATTCAGACTTATTAAATCAAAACGTGATATGTCATTATCTGGTATAGTTTTCCCAGACCAGAGCTCTGAAATTGATATTTTCTCCGATTGAGATGGAGAGAAACAGACACTGGCATTTCAAATAGTTATATGCACACACACACACACACACATGCAAACAATTTTGCCTAATTGAGGAACTGGAGTGTGAGGCCAGCTTTTGTCTAGATCAGCCAACCTCTCCAAACATCTATCAGTATGATTTAGTTTCATTTTTTCAGTTGGCAGAGACACACACATCCATCCCCCTTCATTCAGCAAAGCAGATTGAACAGTGATGAGTTTCTAGGAATTATGGCTGTTTTTCTATCTATCTATCTATCTCTTACATTGTTAATTTGTTCATGTTTCCTTCCCCTCCTTTTTTAAATCCTCTCTGCTTGTGGCAATGTTAACTTCTGTCGTTGATATTGCAGCTCCCAACTAATTATTTTTCATCTTCTTAAAGCCTCCGGTTGGAAGCTCTGATCAGCTTTCTTTTATTAGATCAGACTTTGCAGCATATCTTTCTCAAAACCCCAGAATGCAGTCTGCTGTCAGTCAGTTTACTTTGCAGTTTGTTCCATTTGGTGTATTACGGTGAACGGGAGATAATGTTTGGAAATAATCTTTCAAGGATTTGCAGACTAACACTTTTCAAGGAAACAGCTGCACATTAAATTCAGAGGCCATTTTATATCTTGGGTCTACTTTAAGAGCTCTCCACGGTCAAGCACCCACCTGCTTTACAATGTGTGCAGTTGCTTAAGATCCTCTGAAAAAGCCACCGCTCCAATTATCAGTGTTGAATGATTGATTTCTTTGTAAGTACTGTGCTCCTTCTGTTTGTGTTGCTTTATAATTCAGTTCAGCTGGTAAGAGTTTATGATCAGGCAACAAAGGAACGCTGTTTACACTGTTTGTACAGTATTTCCAACTATTTTAATGCATTATAACGTAATGCCCTTAAAATGCTGAAATTTAAACATTTTTTCAGCCACATGATTGTTAATTTTAGAGATAAGGGTTAAGGGTTTGGTGCAGTAAAAAAAAGGAAAAGGTCAAATCTGTAGTTATACTAAAGTAATGAATCTGTAGATGAATAATTTGTTGCTCAAAATTCGAGTCCTGATGCATTAAAGCAGAGACATAATAGACATAATAACATTCATACAGAAAGCTACTGAAAACAGTGCAGTGAGTGGTGCTCCTGGTGAGAGTGTGGACACTTGTGTGCATGTGTTTCAGGCAGTTTCAGGACACGCTGAGCAATGAGCTGTTAGCCTCCTCCCCGCTAACTGATGGACCACAAGGACGTACCAAACATCTGTTCTGCTTGACTTTGTGTGTGATGTTTGGACGCTTTGTCTCTCATAACTCCCTGTCACTGCAGGATGTGACTCCAACTTGAGATAATTTGACACAATGGTTTATAGTCCTATATGAACGCATGGATCACCTTCTCACAGTCTTAGGACACACAGTGTGAGTCAACCGATGACATGATGCTTATGATTTATTTATTTATTTTTTTTAAACATCAGCCCTGGGTTACTTCCACATGTGGTCCTAAATCAGATACGCAACTGACGTTTTCCACAGCAACTTCAGTTTGAACTGCCAGGTCGCATTTCATCCGTCTCTGACATCACTGTTATGCGACCGATGTCACATTTCTGCATCGGTGGGAGCTTGGGCCATATACACATTTCACTCTCCTTTTCCTCAGTTTTCTTCTCATGGTAAATGTGTATGAAATTGTAAGGTTCCAATTCACAAAAATCTTCAACAATAAATCACACAGTCTCACTACTGCATCTGAAAGCACTTTGTCTATCTGTGCATGCAGATCACTTCAGAGCAGTAGCCAGTTCACACTAGAGTCTGAGAGAGGTCACATTTAACTAATGTGGATGATGACACACACACAAAAACATATATATATATATATATATATATATATATATATATATATATATATATATATATATCAGAATTGAGCATTTAGATGTGCAGTTTAAATATAGTCTGTTGGAGCAGACATCTAGCGTAGTAAAGGCACAAATGACTGAACAAAAATTCTATTTACAGTTAGAACACGAATGCAGTGAATGCATGGGAGTCTCCTGTGATACTGATGCCATGTTTGTTGGTATTGCAGTCAAAAAAACACCTCTGGATTTTTGAAGTACTATATTAAAAAAGTAAATTTAAGGCCTACTTCATGCTTCATGATTTAATTTACATTGACAAGCTTGCCAACAAAAACTTGAGGCAAATAAGTGAGTGATTGGCCACTCAAAGACACATCAAAGAGGCTCAAAGAAACATTGTTTATCCACCTCTGATGATGACAGATACACTATCTAGTATGCTGAACATCCAGATTGCACCACTTGTTTTATCCCTTGGTCAGATTTCAAATATCCAATTTCTGTTTCTCTTATGGTTTTGCATTATTTTCCATGACATTGTTTCTCTTTTGTATTGTGTTGGCAAAGCACTGTTAGTAGACCAGCTAGAGTGACTGGGTCACCACATCTTGTCTGACCTCAATTACGAGAAAGACAGTCATGTCATCTGAATAGAAGAAAAATCCGCCGACATTGAAGGTCATGAAGGCTGAAGGTGACTTTGGGCGGTTGGGCCATAAATAGTAGTTTATGCTTGCTGTCCCCCAACATAACAACAACAACAACACAATACTGAACTGAACAATGAACTGTCATTGTGTCTGCAAAAATAATTGATATGTTCCTGTAAAGTCCTGATTCATGGAGTGTCCTTCTGTCTTTCTAGTGTGCTGCCATAATATTGAGAATACAGTATTGTTAGCTGATTCTTTACCCTACAAGTTGTCTGTCTGTAGAAAGCAGTTTGTGATGGTCATCTCATTCCTCATTGTTTGACATATTGACGCTCCTTCATTCAGTATGGATTCAACAATTCTCTTTTTTTTTCTCAATCTCTTTTGCCTGGGCCTGCAGGCAACATCGAATGGCAAAGGAGTAGGGAGGAAGCAAGTGTTTGAAAAGCAGGAGGAATGTTTCCAGAGCGACACAGCGCAGCGTTCTGGATTCTTGCTGAGGGAGGCCTTTTGATAGGCAACAGGCAAATGCAGTGTTTGGCAGGCTGCAGGAGGCTGCTGGTGGAAAAAGACTAATGCAGCAGACACAAATCCTCCGATCAATCATGTTCAGCAACCAGGAACTGCGGTAGCAGAACACCCAGGCCGACTCAGGAGCCAGGATGCTGAGGCAAAGTGAGGCGCTCAAAAGTGCTGTGCCTGTGTCTTTCAACCTTTGGTTGCAAGTTAGCCTGTGTTTCCTATCTCAGTGTTTGTGTAGAGTTCCATGTTTTCATATTCTGCATGTCTATTTTAATGTCAGAAAGTTGTATGTACTGTATGTGTATAGGAGTTAGCCACAAAGCACTGTCAGACTGGAGCTGTGTGCAGATGGTTACCCTCCTCTTCAAGCAAGCAATTTCCGAATAATGCCACATGTACCACCCTTGCCTTGTTTTCCTGTGACTCCAAGTATTAGTTGAGTGTCTTGTCTCAGTAGCAGTTTTTTCTCCCTCTGGCAGAGCAGCGAGAGAGATGATGGAAGGGCAAAAAGTGCGATTAGATCGTTGAGCGTGTAGCTTTCGGAGGCATTCGTGTCCCGGTGCCAGGATTTGACTTTGCTTTGATATCACAGTGCAGTTTCAGCTGTCAAAGTCCTGCCAACGGGGGGGGTCGGGGGTGGGGTATGAAATCATACGGATACATTTTCCAAATGAGTGCCAGATAGGTTGTACTTTTTGACTTTAACTTAAATTTCCAGCTGTTACACTGACGCCTGAAACAAAATGAGCAAAATAACATTTATAATTCAAGTACTGTAGGTCTTAAAGTGCCCCAGCTCTCAGTCAGAAGTCAGAATCTGGGGTATTTTGACAGAGGCACATGAAATGCCTGTGTTTAATAAATGATTATATCAAGAAAAAAAATGTCAGTTATGAGGAATCATAGATTCATGAGGGCAAGTTACCAAAGTTAAGAGCTGTGGTATGATGAGTTCAAAAGTTTCTCCCTCATTAAATGAACTTTTAGAGAAACCAGCTCTGAAGGTATACATCCTTATTTTGTTCCTCTGCACATAACTTCACTTACATTCAGTTGTCACAAGACAGATTTCTTTTCTTTCAGTATTTCATAGATAGATACTACCCACTTGAAAATGGGAAAAAAAAAATGTCTTCTGTAAGATACAGCAAATGATATGGAGTCAAAGTTAACAGTAATTGACAGAAACTTGCCTCTAATCTTTCATTCCTGGTTAAGTTGGTGTTGAGTTACTCGGCTGTTCCAGCTCACCTCTCCCAGGAGTTTTTAACGAATGCTTTCAGTGCGTTCTTGCTAAAAGTTCTCGAATGCCTCAAATGATTTGGATCTGGTTTCTGTTTTCCCAAACTTGTCTTGGGGCGTGTGCGCTTGCAAAAGACTGTAAGTATTTGTTTAAGGTTGCTTGGTGATGTGCACCTCTGTGAAATCCCGTCTCTGAAGGTTAAGCACACATGTCTGTGAGTCATCGGTGACTGCAGCAGGACTGCAGCTGGAGAGCCGGCCGAGCTGGAAGTATGGAGCGAACTCCCACAACGACAGCCCATAATGAGGATGGAAGAAGAACGCTTATCCACAGCAGCACTTCAGTGCTAATTTGGAATTAAAATTGGATTCACAGAAGGAGACGCCACGTATCCACCTGCAACGCAGGTCCTTTCTGTAGGATTCCATTTGTCCCCCTCTGGGAAATTTACTCTTCCATTTCTTCTCTGTCGTTTACTTCTGCTGCACCACTCGCACTCCTTCCTGCTGTGTGCATTTATCTCTCAAACATCTTTACTTTTCCTCCTTCTGTGCACTTTGCTTCCACTCTGTCTCCATCTTGACTCTTGTCGATTTTTTTTTTGCACCTGTTTTGTGCTTGCAACACCACCACCATCAAACTCTCAGTCCAGCAGTCAGTGTCTGCTGTTGTTAGAGGTGGATGTGAAGGCAAACAAGCAGCTCTCACTACCAAAGGTCCTCTTACTGCTTCCAGCCTCCCAAGTTTTCACCAGCCAGTATGGCAGCTGCCTCCTTCCATCTGTGTGATCAAGACGCCTTGAAGATGTAAATAATGTTGATTAATTAAGAACACTTAAGGCAAGAATACACTTGCTTTTCATATGCATCTGTACATTTATGATGACTGCCTCGAGTGTCCGGCCTTGGTTTGGAGTGTGAAATGTGCGCACGTGTTTAGAAACTGACATCGCATGGAGGTGGCCAGTAGAAACGGCGTAGAGATGAATATATCGCATATATTGCGAATATATTGATTTCAGAGCCTTAAAGGCACCTTGTGTGAGCACACCACTGCAGACCAAGAGGGCAGCATATCACAAAAAGGTTCATGTGTAAGCGCAAAAAAGTGCACAGCAACCACCATTTTGGTCCCCACCTTCATATATACAGTTTAGTGTAAAAATGAACACACGTTAGCAACAAAGACCAATCTAGAAAGAAACCTTCCCAGTTCTGCATTATATTTCATTTCTTCATTTGCTGAAATGAAAATGGAGAAAAATGCAGAAAAAGTAACGATCTACCCATAAAGTTAGAATAAATTTGTTTTCAGACAAACCTCATTTCATGAGAAGAAGCAACAAATATTTTATTCTAACTTTATGGGCAACAGTGTACTTGAATTGTGCTTCATTGAAAGTTTACAGTGTCCTCCACTTGCTTCGTGGAGGTTCCTTCTCATGGTGAGATCGGCCCATTCCTCGCTCTACTTGGCTGTTGCTTGAATGGGGATTCCCGGCAGCTCCAGGATATTTGGCATCGCTGGATATCTGTAGGCAGTCAGCTGCATCACTGGGTGTTTTTGATGAATCGAATTTGTTCACACACAACTATTTGCCCCCTACTGGTCTCTAAACTTGGCAGCTTGGCAAATTAGGGCTTAAAATGATGTAGAGTGAAATTGACCGAAGTGGCCGAACCGAGGCAGCACTCTCAACATGACTGACATGCAAGTAACATGACATTTTAGTCACATCGGCCCATAAGTTTAGCTTTCAACAGGTGGCACCTTTAAACACCATCGAGGGTACCTCAACTGTCGCTGGTCTACAGTGATCTTAACATCTTAACATCAATCTAGAATTAACCTCTTATTTTCTCCAACTTCATTGTTTATTCTTGCAAAACTGAAAGTTTTATACCTTTCTAAATTTCCTGTGTGCCCCCTAATGGACTCCAGTGGTAACAGGAGCTATATGATACACGCCGACAAATGAATTCAACCTGAATATTGAAGGAAGGAATAGTTTGGTTAGATATTAATATATTTTTGTTAATATTTAACAAAAATATTCAATGAGCCTAAAAGTACTTCACAGTCAATTTAAAATGCTGTCTGTGAACAGGAAATTGTAATTCTACTTCATTCTGAGTCTGTGATGTCACAGAACTCTAAAACTGTGTCACCTTGCAGGGTTTTTTCTGACCCTTACCATCCCAGACTAAGTGACAGAGTTAAGTTATGTTAGATTTTTTGAGTTGGATGTGACTTTAAAGACCTGAAAATATGCTATAAGTTGAGAATTTCTTTCCTCAATATGTTGTCTTTTAAGTTTGTTTAACCTTTTCTTCATTTCTATTCAAGTTTTCTTAATCAAATCAAGATTAAGATAAAAAAAACGTGTGCATGTAAGCTGACACCATCGCACTGCACATTTATAAATATGCCTTTCTGAGCTGGTAAAGACATGTGTATTGTTTTTACACCATATGGCCCTGGGCTTGGATAGAAGATGCCTTAAGAAAGAAAATGAATGGAGAGCCAATAGCAGATTGTGGCAGGTGGTATAGAAACAAACACCATATATAATGACTATAGTTCTTGTTAGAGCTGTCTGTGAAATGGAAATATGTTGATATGTCTTCTTCTGCCTTGTGTGAGCAGTGCATCAACACAGCTGTCAGACAGTCTCCCACATTATCCTGCAGACCAATTTCATGTGTTTCGAACCATGCTGGGGGTGACTTATCCTGCACAGGTAGAATCCGCGCTCTCCTGCTGTTACGGTATCAAACACAGTTTTAAACTCTGCCCTAACCCTTTTCCAAAAACCGCTAAAACACCCAACTCTTGTTGTGAAATGAAAAGATGGTCTGTCAGGCCAAGCATCTGTTAGTGTATTTTCAAAAGTTTCAAGACAGATGTGGTTTCCTTTCTAATTGGGTGGACACACTAGTTTTAATATAATAAATACAAACTCAAAATTCGTTTTTGGCAGCTTCATTGGAAAAAAGATAATGGGAGTAGTCATTTCACTGCTTGTCGAGTTATTCTGCAATATTAAGCCGATGAGAACATTTGATTATCCCATCAGTGTCATAGACTGGCTCCAGAGATGATGAGAACAGGATAACAGATGAATATCAGGCCTGAACGTTCACACCTATCATTAGATGTATCACCATAACTGGAGTTTTATGCATGTTCGGAATTAAACTGTTTTGTCTTTGTCACATGTCTTTGAATAAAGACCATCTGGTGCACAAACCTGTTCACTCCTGAACTGTTGGGAAAAATGTGACAGAAAAGAAGATTTGGAAGTTAATTTGGTATAATATAAAACACTTTTAAAAAGGAGTTCTGCTGTACCACATTTAAAGAAAATTTACAAAAACGTTTGGACTAAATTTGGTAGTCCATAGGTAAGAACATAAAACTAAGTGGACATTTTGTGCTTTGAATGGTGTTGAAGTCTCCATTAAAAAGTGTCTCTTGGTAATACGTCAGAGAAAAAAGTGCTGAAAGGAGCTGCAGATATTTTTCAAGTTTAAGCCCTCAGCAGTGGAGGATTTGGTTGGAAAATAAATTGTAAAACTAGAGAATTTTTTTAGGTGAAAAGGAAAAAACAAAATAAAGCAACACTGAACTAATCTTATACAAGTACAGTCGCAAGAAGCCAATGGCAGGAGGGTTGACAATCATGACAACCATCCTAAAGCGAAGAGCTGCTAAGCATGGCGACATAACAACTATGGATTGTTGAACCAGACCTGGCTACTTTTATCGATATTATTCATTTGTACCTTTCTAAACAAGCTAACTTGTTTGTACTGCTAACTGCTAGCGTTACTTTCTCCAGTCATGTTTACGTTCTTCCTCACAATAGACAAGGTGCCGTCCAGCGAGCTATGCTAACTATTCGTTCCAACATGTGCTGTAGAGATCAACGGCAGCCGTACAGCGACCCCGTCTTCCGGCTGCTCCCGGTAAGGCCTTTTTAGTGCGCGCCAGTGCGACTGTTGTGTTCACACTGACCCAAGTGAACCGCATTCATGACCAAAACCCCTTTGGCTCAACCATAAATAGCTGCAGTTTGAAAACAACCAGTGTGAGAAAGGAGTAGAAGCCATGCCTTTGCAATGTGTCCAGGATATGGTTTGCAAGTGTCCTCTTGGAGGGTGCATGACAGTCCCAAGAAAAGATGTTTTAAAGGCAGCGTATGTTGCTCTAAAATTTGAATGTACTTTTCTGCATTAATGCTTCCATCACAGAAGTGTAAGTGACCTTCATGAACCCCATTCCCATCAGAGAGTCTGGTAGTTGGACATGCTGCTGTTCACAGTCTGGATGGTCCTTTCATCTGTGTCCCAGGGTGTCCATCTGAAATACTGATTTGTTTGACCGGTGCACATTTCCACTGTGTTACTGTCCTTCCTGAGTGCCTCAGAGATACCTCTGAACAAGGTTAGCACAAGTTTCTTATTTGCATGATAAGAGTTTAAGCAGTATTTGTGAAAGTAGCTAGTTTCGACAAATGTCTGTGAAAGTAATTCCCCTGTCAATGTGGCTGTAACACATTGACAAGGAATTAATTAATAAGAAAAAAGTAGCTTTTATGCATTTAACAATTTAAAACAACACTAAGGAGTGTTTTGTATGAAAATATCAGTTTAATTTCATTTGAAGATTTTTTTTACCTTTTAAAAGCATCAGTAGCAAATCCAAAGCTCCCTATAATAAGAGAGATAAAAATGCTGCTTTAAATAATTTTCTCATGGACATGTTGGCAAGGTGGGAATATTCAGTCCATCTTTTCTCCTCAAAGAGCGAGTCTTTTCTTTTTTTAATTGTCTTACTACTTTTGTTTATCTTTATTATTACTTGTGTGTGTGTGTGTGCATATTTCATGGATAAAATATAAAAAGAAAACCAAAAATTACATTTGAGCAACTGCTTGGCAACAGTAGGAAGCAGAAAACTTTAATGGGAAGACATCTCAACCAGGATAGAGCAAAGGAGTGATTTTTTTTTTTTTTAAATAGACAGAAGTATGGAGGGAGGTGCTCTCTGCAGGTCTATACCCATAAAACAGCTGAGTATTAGCTGATTATTAATCCAAGGTTAAAAAGCAAGGTCTATGTCCCTTTCAGTACACATTTCACATTGAAAAAAAAGCTTTTTTTTGGTGAATCAGCTTCCTCAGCCTTAAACATTAGAATTTTATGGTCAGCTTTTCAGGGAAATGGAAAGAACAGTGGGTAAGCAATCCAACTGACTCAACATGTTCTCTTCTCCTGGATATTGATTAAGCTTGAAGCTTGTCTGGCAAATTAGTAGCAATATAAATCGCATATCTATATTTTCTCTCTTGAGTGTGTCCCTGCTTGCGCTCTCTCTCTCTCTCTCTCATTCATATATATATATATATATATATATATATATATATATATATATATATATATATATATATATCATATATATATATATATATATATATATATATATATATATATATATATATATATATATATATACATATATATGAAAACTGCTGAAAAATGGAAAAGACGGCTGTTAAGACTGCTGCACCTCCACTGGACGCCCTTCATCACTGACAAGGACAGCAACTCTTTCCTGAAACCTGTAGGAGTTTAGACATGCCTGTAGATGGAGAACTGTCATAAAATGTAAGCACTGCAGCCCCATCCAGAGCACAGAGGGGTTAGTCTCATTTAAATCTATCAAATCTGATCTCTCCTCATTTATGAATTGTCCTTTGTCAACTCCAGCCTTGAGCTCTGCCATTCAAACAGTAGCCATGCTCCATAACTGTCAACTAAAAATAAAACTCAACCATGTTCTTGCTTGGTCTTCCAGTACATCCACCTTGAACAAGGCAAGTAATTCAAGCTGCTGTGCAACATCCTAGCGATTGCATCTTTTATCTTTTTCCATTTATTTCTTCCTGGCTAATTGGACTTCTTTCATGATTTAGCAAAGCAGCACCACTTGTCACATTTGAAATCCCATTGTGCTCCTCAGTGTTTATGAGAACCAAGCTTAATAAGTCCTTAATCTCACCCACATGCAGCCACAGATTCTACCAGTCACCAAAAATCTGCTTCTTAACATGAAGTATGAACAGCTTAAATGCTTACAGAGCAGTTTAACTCTGAACATCTAAATTGACATGGTTTGCCATTAAATGTATCTGCCTCCATTATGCCACACACCATTACTCATTCTCTCAGTTGTGACATGCTGTGATTAGAATAGATGGCTTTGCCCACAGAGAGAACAGTTCTTCACATATCTGTGTGGCATCACAAGATCAGAGAACGACTGCCTGCTCCTACAGAGGAACACTGTGGCTGGCAAATACTGAAATCAGGTCCTCAGTATCAACTTCAGGGACATCTGGAAGAGGCAAATAATGCCCTTCCAGCAGAAACCTGTGCAAGGAAACCCCACAAGAGACACGATCACAGGTGTCCAGTTCAGCCATGGCAGCCATTTTGGATTTTTCTTTATGTGTTAAGTTGGCGTCACTCTCCCTGTCTTTTGTGTTACCTGTTTCCTGTTTTACTTTGAAGGTCTGTCTTGTCTCTGTTGCATTCAGCTTTTTTTCCTTCCCCCTTGTCATCCTGATTGTGCACACCTGCCTCTAGTTTGTTCCTCCGTGTATTTAAGTTATGTCACTACTGTTCTGTTTCCTGGTCCGTTTCCTCCTTCTCCCTCTGCCCTGTAACTCTTGTGTCGAGTCCCATGATGTTTTTCTGTTTTTGACCCCTGGATTCTTTTTTTGATTACTTTTGTGGATTATAAATTATTTGGTTTTGAACTTCTGCGCCTGGGTCCTCCATTTTGCCTCAAAAAAAGCCTGACAGTCCTTTGACCTAAACACCAGGGTTGGTCTTTTTCGTGACTAACAAAAACAGCGAATAATGCTAGTATTAATACCATTATATCTGCATTTTATTAACTGAGTGTAATGAAACGCTGTGATTGATTAATCTTAAAAATCACAAGCAAAACTAGAAATGTATGAGCTGTTTGCCTGAGCATTCCTACCTTGTAACCAGAGTACTACAATGTTACCCAGTCTGATTTATACTTCTACGTCACTTTAGGCAACACCTGACTCTGACACGCACCTTTCTCTAAAAAAATAACTGCACTTTGTGCCAACTTGGGCTGCAAAAATTGGTCAATTTGGCTGAGTTGTTTTTCTCCGTCTTTGTATTTTCCTCTGATACTACTTTGTGGTTTTCATGTCTGGTAGAACAATAGTTTGCTGCAATTAATGTAAAAATGATCCTCAGCATCATATCACATACAATATACTTTATTTTCTCTGTAGCTGCCTTTGAGCTGTATGAAGGTAATAAACAAAAGGAAGCTCAGCACTGCAAGCTACAGAGCTGCAGAGAAAAACTGGCAACTGTCCGTTAACTGTTGGCCATATAATTACAGAGCAACGCAAACAACTATGCACAATTGAAAACACCAAAGACAGCATAGGGCTCACAGAAGTAAACATCAGATTTTAGTCCACTACACCACCAAAAAGTTCCATCTCTTTCCTAATTTTGCATTATTTTCCCTTGTTTTTCAAATGTAATATCAAAGGAGAAAAATTATCTGCTTAGGTTGGATAACGCCTTCATGTTTGAGGCATTCATCTTGCATAAATTTGGGCCAAGCTCATCTTTTTGATGTGCTGCCTGGACACCCAACCTTCTGGAGCTACTTTGCATAGACACTGACTGGACTTTTGTGGCTTTCCATAGTTGAATAGAATCCATGAAATCTGATCTATTTGTTACACACAATGGGACTCTGGCCGTTAGGGTCACAGATTCAAACTTGAAAATGAGGCTAATTTTTTCAGGGAAGGTGATCAGGGACAAAATTTAATAGGTAGCATTTAGCTACTTATTACCCTTGGGAGTATGTCTTTCTCCTCTTTCTAAACTTTTTGTTATATTTATGTTTATCCAGCGCTCCATTGTTTCCTCTTGAGCTGCCGTCTCCTTACCCTTAACTCAACCAGTGTTGACATTTATTAGTGAAAAGTAGTCAAAGTTTGCCTGAAAATGTGTTAAATGCTGCTTAATGCCACCAGCTAGGACGGCTGTTTAGTAGATAATGTTGATGTGATTGCTACTGACTCCTCATTCACACCCAATTAAGTTTGAACAGGATGATGTCAAGCATTCCTGAACTAACTGCTGGTTTTTTGCGTAGTGGTGGCAGTGTTGCTTCTATCAAAGTTGGGGAATTTTGAACTTTTTCACATTTCAATGTGAGGTCCCAGCCAGTCAGGCTGCAGCTGCACTTCTACACAAGTTTTGTATAGAGGATTCTATTTTTCAGTTAAGAATTTATTCACCCACATTTTTGTTTATATACATACACTACTGCGTATTTATAATTTTGATTTAAATGTACTTGGTTGAGAAAAATGTTTTCGATACCTTCCTGGAGTTAAAGTGGGTGTCCTCTTAAATGGACAGTCGGCAGTTTGACCTCCAACCCCAACATACGTCCAACCTGTCATCGTCAAGGAGCAATGACAGAAATATTAGATTCATTGCATGCTTATGTTAATTGTTTTGACAAGTGTTCCAGTTCAAACTCTTATTTACAGTCTTTTTCTCATTTCATCCTACTTGCACCATCAGATGGACACACAACATGAATATGAATTGCCCAGCTCTGGGGATTGCTGTTTTACATATGAAACAGCTTCTTGTAAGAGCGCTCAATTAGTACACCAGCTTCTTTCACCAGACACCCAGCTTCTGCTTGTAATCATTCAGCACTTATTTTCCATTTCCTCAATTTGTTTGTGATCTCTGCCACTTCATTATTTAATCTGAGCGAGAAATGGAGCTATTAGCCACCCCACCTACTCTCCTGAGCCAACAATGTGGAAAAAGTCCTCAGGATGGATACACAGTCACAATGGAGGTAAAACTGAAAAGTCGAATTCACAAATGCTACAAAAGGGCAAGAAAGAGACAAAAATATGTCCATCTCTGGAGGGTTTGCCAGCTGAAGAGAGCAGTAAACACTGTCCAATATGAAGATAAACAAGAGGAAGTGAAAGTTATTTGGTGTTCTTTGGACGCATTCAGGAAAACAAGGAGCATAAATAGTTTCCTGTGGAGATTTGTTTTTCCAAACTCCAAAAAACTTTGGATTTCTGCTTTGAAACTGTTGGTTTGAATTTAAGATGCAAATGTTTGCAGCACTCTTTGGCACATTAAGCTTTATAAGTTTAATATGCCAAATATTTCAAATGTTTATACAAAAAGTGAAATATTATTACAGATTTCATTTTTGTTAATACATTTACATGGGTTCTTAATGAAGAACCTATGTTATGGTTTGGTCAAAATACCACAGAGATATAGTACACCTGCTTCTCAACCATGTCTTTACTAACTTTGTTCGTGACAACCAGTTTTAAGGAGTGGACTAAAATCCCCTTCATCCCCCTCTTCCACAGGCTGTGCCTGTTTTGACATTGGTGCTAAAGCTTTGTGCTACCCTTGTCAACATGCTCTGAAGCTGGCTGAGATACCTTCTGTTCTAATCTGGGTCTGTGATGCTGCAGTATCCTGAAAATTGGTGCATCTCATCGAATGATGCACTATGAGACTTATTTCTATCCCAAGCGAAATGAAAGGGTTGTATATTATATTTTTGAGACAGTTGTGAGTTCAAATATCTAAATAAATGGTGCCAAGTACTAAAAATGTGTCTCCGCTGTGGCAACCCCTAAAAATGGAAAAGCCAAAAGAAGCTGCTTTGGTTATTTTGGAACGTAAAAAAAAATCTCATTCTACACCTTTTCCTATTGAATCTATTCTTTGAATGTGGTGAGGATTCAAAAAAAAAAAATAAGATCTTAATCGTAGAAAACCAGCTGGCCCAGATAATGTGGAGCCGGTCTTCCTAAAGCTGGAAGCTGAAGTTATAGCTGGACTTTTGTGTCACATTTTTAACTTTTCATAGACTGTAAATCTGCCCTGTAGTTCCCTTCCTAAAAGGAGGTTACCCTAGTATTTTAAACAATGATAGCCCAACCTATAAACTCCATTCTGGTAAAGGTGTATGAATCTCTGGTCAGTGAACAAGTTAAAGAATTTTTGGCTTCAAACAATTTTTCTCACCATTTTAGTCAGGTTTGTAAAATCATAGTGCTATTTCTGCTGCCATGAAAGTCATAAATGATATGAGTGAAGCCGCTGACAAGAAGCAATGCTGTCTTTCCCGCTTTGTTGACTTTTCAAAGGCAGTTGACAGTGTTGACCATGTGACTTTAATCAAACGTCTTTCAGCGACTGCAGCCAGTTGGGTGGTTTGGAAATGATCTCACAAGCAGAACCCAGGGTGTTCATATAGAGGGTTCTTCCCCTGAGATTCTGCAAGTGAAAACAGGGGTCCCACAAGGTTCTGTAATGGGATCCATGGGTAATTATCTAGGATTTTTAAATTTCAAAATCGTCTTTTAAGAAGCACGTTGAGCATGTTTGAAAAAAAAAAAAAATTGAAACTCCTATCCATATTTTACTACAGAAATAAGTCTCGTGTGAAACATAAATTGGTGGAAACAACCTTCTTGCCTCCTATTGACTACGGAGATGTGCTGTATATACGTAAATGCTTCTGCTCATTGTCTTTACATGCTGGACGGAGTTTAGGATAGATCACTGAGATTCATTACCAACTGTGGTCACCATAGTGTACTTTATTCTAGAGTCAATGGACTATCTTTGTGTTAATGCCTCAGTCACTGATATGTGTTCATCTACAAAACCATTCTGGGTCTCATTTCTTCCTATTTGTCCCGTCTCTTAACAAGGAGGAATGGAGGTTGCGGTCTCTGATCCATGGACGTTCTGCAGTTCTTAGTCCCCAGATATGAACAGAACTGGGCAAGAAAGCATTTCAGTTTTCAGCACCTTGGAATAAATTACAGTCAGAACTCCAACTTCAAGATGATTTTACATTGAATGAGTTTAAAGCTCTGGTTAAATCATAACTATCTACCTTTTCTGTGTGCAAATGTTTTATCTTAGCATGTTATTTTTATTCTCTTGTTTATTGTGTTGGATGTAGGCCTGGTCTCCCTTGTAAAAGAGATCCTGGGTCTAAATGGGACTAACCTGGTTAATTTTTTTTTTTTTTTTAAAAAAAGGTTAGATAAAATAAATAAAGTAAAGTAACTTAGAATTGAGGAAATGAAGATGACAATGGTTTATCTGATGTGGAGTTAGTTTTCTTTTGCCTTGGACAGGGCTACTACAGTTAATATTGCAAGTTATGGAAGTGTCTTGGAGGTAGATGAGCAAATTGTAAAAAAAAAAAAAAAAAAAAAAAAAGCAGTCTGTTCCTGGCAGAGTCTGATGAATCAACCACGACTTAAAATTAAAACATTTTTTTGGTCTGTGACTTATTGTGGAAGAACTACAAACACACCAGTCTGATGAAAGAACTGAAAACTAGAAAAGCACTCGGAGAGCGCAGACCTCCGCCAAGCGCAACAATTCCCCAATATAGTGATTTACAGATTCCAATGAAATCCGCCTCCTAGATCAGATTAGGATCAGCCTTTGAAATTTGATAGAGGTTTCCATTGTTAATCCCTGAGTGAAATTCCATGAGTTTTGGGCAATAATTAACGGAGATATTGAGAAACAAAATTTCCGGCCCCATTGACCGCAATGTTACCGAAAATTTGAAAGTGATCCGGTATCCAGGATTTCTTCTGGATCACACCCAAAATAAAATAAGTTCTCCCTTTTCACATTTATGACAACTCCTGAAAATTTCATCGAAATCAATCCATAACTTTTTGAGTTATCTTGAACACAGACAGACAAACAAACAGATAAACGCCGGCGAATACATAACCTCCTTGGCGGAGGTAATAATTACTGATGTGCATTTGAATGCAAATGCAACAGCGTGATTGACAGCCTTTGAGTTTAATCTGTACTGAAAAATGTAGAGTAGCAGGCAGTCCAGTACCCCCAGTTTTTCACACTCTTACGACATTGACAAAGATATTCATACAATCTAAATGAAATGGTAGATGAACATAGTGAAGAAAATATGAATGGCAAACATAGTGATTTAAATAATAAATGGGAGGTGAGCTGGAGGGGGAATCAGTGAAGTGATTTATTTCTTCATGACAAGCTGTCATATGAGTGATGATGACTGATCACTGGGGTCTTTTTTCATCTGCCCCACTCTTCCCATTGTTAAGTATTTTAGTTGAGTTTGCAGAATGTACCAACTAAGACCCCTAGTTTGGTTGAAAATAAAAATGCCGCAGCTTGAGTCTTTCTCGGACGAATGCCTCTGCCGGTGGGCATCTCATTGGTTATTAAACTGAATGACAGCAGTAGACAGCTGCGTCCATCAGGCACAAACAAGTGAGGGTTCACTACTGTGTAGCATCACCTGATCAGTCCGTGTATGACTGGAAACTGAGGAAACTAGTTGCTGGAATTTTGAGAAGGGGATGTTGTCTTCTTCTTATAGATTCAAGCTGCTAAATGTTGATGAGTCTTCCGTGTTGCATTATTCATTTTGGGATGCACCAGCTGTTTTCAGTTGGTGAAAGATCTGAACTGCAGGCAGGCCAGTTCAACACCTGAACTCTTGCACAATGAAATCTTGCTTTTGTACTTGGATGCAGGAGGAAGTTACGTGTTGTTTTGCTAAAAGATGTGAAGCCTTCGCTGAAGAGGACCTTATGTATGGTTGCGTATGTTGCTCTAAAACCTTTATAAACCTCTTCAGCAATGTCGTTTCCTCTCCAGATTTGCATCCTGTCTATTTCATAAGTACTATTACACCCTATAGCATCAGAAACACGGGCTTTTGAGCTGAATGCAGATGCCAGTTGGTCCCTCTCCTCTTTAGACTGGAGCACACAGCATCTACAGTTTTGCAAAGAGAGTATCACATTTTAGTTAATCTCACCACAGCGTAGTTTTACACTTTGACTCAGTCAATTTTGTATTAGCTTTGACCTGGAAAAGACAGGAACATTTCTGGCTTATGCTCACATTTAGATTCTTGACATGATACAGCTTTAACCTGCAGTGTGAATTACACCCAACTGTGTTCTTAGACATCAATTTCCAGAAGTGTTCCTGAGTTCATGCAGGGATCTATTTTGCAGAATCATGCCTGTTTTTAACGCACTGCCTGTTTAGGACCAGAAGATACCGGTATCCAACACTGATTTTTGACCTTGTCCAACATACACAGGGATTCATTTTCTCTGAATCTTTTGATGATTATGCGGTGTTGATAATACGATAATATACAATTTATAATTGTAGTTTTTACTTTACTTGTGAGAGACTCTGCATCTCTAAGATGTCTTTTTAATAGTCACATCAATGACCGGTTGTGTGTTAACCTACGTTATTGCAAAATTGTTCCTCCAGATGTATCTTCTTAGTACCATTAACTTTTCCAGCCTTTTTTTTTAATCCCAACTTTTATTGCCATCAAATACATAATGAGATAATACTTTTTGTTAAATCGGAATATTTTTTCATTTTCTGCATTTGATATGTTTTCTATCTTCTAATGTGAATGTTTGTTTCTAATGTGTGTTTGAGATTTGTAAATTTTTGCATTCTGTTTTTTAATATAAATAATACACAGTGTTATTTATTTTCCAGATTCTTTAGAATCAGTGTTGTGTGTCCATGTCCCTGTGTGCATTTTGTGTTTGTTACATTTTTTTTCCAGAATTGCGGCAAAAACTCCAGTCCAATAAATCTTGTTATTATTATTTATCTCCCCCTCCCATCAGTTATAACAATTTGGCTACCATGTTCACTAAAGCATTTCTTGAGATCCAATGGCATGGCAACATTTTGACAAAAAATATATGTTACAAAGGAACGTAAATGTGTGTGTGCAGGTTATGACACAGAAACACAATTATGACATAAAAAACACCCATATGTGTAAAACTGGTGAACCATGGAGTCAATGAATATGTTTGAGTTGGATTAGGTAGCTTGTATAATCAATTTTTTATGTATCAATTTTAGAATTTACTGATACCAGTGGTTCTCAAACTTTTAAATCTGCGTACCACCTGAGAAACTATTCAGCTCTCTAAGTACCACCATGATGACCAATTTTAAAATATAGCCATATATGCCTTCTCAATTAGCTTTAAGCACACAGGAGAGATGTTTATTTCTTATTCTGGTTATTTATTGTTACCTGAATTGTTACTTTATTAAATCAGACATTTACAACTCTGTCCAACAATTCTCACATACTCATACTCTTATAAAGAGCAAAATAAACACACTCAAAAGTTGTTACATTTGCACTGCAACTGAATATGCAACAAATACGTTTTTAAAAACACACAATTTTAATTATCTCAAGCTACACATTTCGTTTGAAAAGTTGTATTTATAATGCATTGTATGTTTCAGATGTTTTATTTTTTTGTGAAAATGTGGAAAAAATGTGGAAAGTCATGACGTTCCCCTGCGTACCACCAGGGAGCGCTCCACTGGTGGTACGCGTAACACAGTTTGTGCACCACTGTTGTATACAATATGTAAATGCAGTATATGTTGAGAAAAAATGATTTCCTACTTTTAGGCATGAGGGTTGATTTATTATCAGCGTATCAATCATTCCTTTTATATCCGATTTAGAATACAAAATCATAAAACGTATAAAGACCTGTTATTTCATTACCCGTTTACAAATCAAAAATCGAAAAACAAATAATGGACTATTCATCGCTAAAGGTAAAAATAGAATATGAGAGAATGGGATTATCATGGGATTTTTTTTAGGACTGAATTTGATTTTAATATTTAATTGGTCCGGTGTACGTGACCCGGAAATGGCTTTGTGTGCAGCAGTTCGAGTGGCATGGCGGCGCTTGAATTAAATACTAGTCTCATCAAGGACGCCACAGCGGTTTGACACACGGCGAAATTTCCTGCATGTTGCAGCAAATGGGTGTTCTGTAGTGATGATAAGATGAAGCCTCATGAGGCATCGAACCACTTGAGCCAATCGGTTCAAGAAACGGTTCAATATTTTAAAATATTTTTTAAATATTACATTTTTTTAAATACATTTTTAAAATAAATATTTTTTTTAAATATTTTTATCTCAGTGTAGGTCCAGCCACACTGAGCTGTTTGTATTAATGATCTCATTCTTTCTGTCTTTACCCTAATTCCATTGCTACAGGCCATGAGAGTGGACATTAACCAGTTGGTAAACTGAGAAGTTAGCCATCTCGCTCTTTCCTCACCCCTGCAGTATAACTAAACAGCTGCTTTCTAGCCACATAACACTCAAATGCAAACTCAAGCATTGGAGCAATGGTGGCCAGAAAGCCAAGACACCTGGTGTGTTTACTTGAAATCATGTCCATGAAAATTACAAACAGGAATGCAGAGAAGATGCAGCATTGATCTGACACCTGCAATGTCTGACTTAATAATGCAAATACAGCTCTCACTTTACACACAGACAGCTAACAGCACAAAGAAGCATCCCTGGCAGGGCACATTTATGAAGCATCTCATACAAAAACCTTCCGGGAACCCTTCGATGAGCTTTCTCTAAGTGTAAGATACCTGTGCACTTGATTAGCAAATTTCAGGACCAGAACCTCAGATCTGCCTCCTGAATGAAAGTCAAGTGTCTTGGGTTCAGGTGTTCCTCAAAGTTCTCTTTTTAAAACCAAGCAATACTGGTGACCAGAGTCTTTAACTAATTAAATACTGCTTGTCCTCCCTGAGTTGCAGAACCAATTTTCCAGAACATCCTCAATACCAGTAGCCATTTCCCATGGCACTCCAAACTTTTCCTATGCAAGAGCTTTTAATTTACTCAAGCCTTGTTGCTGGAAACATTTTTTCCAGTCAATTCTGAGTTTGCAAAGTCAGTCAGCCCCAGAAAGCATGGTGGCTTTTGGCTTCCAACCTGTCCATTCAGACTCCATGTACCCTGGTCCTCTGGGATCAGGAAAAGTTCTTCCAGATGTGCTAGTGTTTCTTAGAAGGACTCAGCTACACATCTGAGTCTTTTACATCTCTTTCACCTAATCCAATGAGTATCTCAGTGCAACTTACTATGATGTTGTAAAATTAGAATTAGAATGATCTGATTATCAGTCACTGTCAGAAACCATATCTTGATGCTAATTAGTTAGTAAATTATTCAGCACTGTCATTATTATTTGCCAATCCAAATCATCAACATGCTGATCAGCTCTGTTCCTTTCTTTTCCCAACTCCAGAATATATGACCTCAGATCACATGACAGGATGATATCATTAATAATTGACCTTCAGTTCAAGGCTGTCAGGTATTAAGAACATTGATGAAGTAGCTTGTTTTTGAACGTGGTGTTTTGTTTTTTGTGATCACTCCTTGGGTTTACACCACCAATAATGAAAGAACTGCGTCCTGGAGCAATTCCATTTGTACAGAGTAACAGTTTTTCTTTCAGACCTTTTCAGAGAGGTCTATTGGGTAGTGATTATCTGACTCTTCACCACAGGACTGCCTGTTTGCCTTGGGAGACATTTGGACCCATAATTAGAATTCCATCAAACATAGCCATGTGGCTCTTTAGACGATGCTAGCTCCTTAATCCAAGAAGGTGTGAACTATTCATTACTGTCCAACATAAAGGAAGTGGTAAATTAGTGACCAAGATGGTGATTTCAGATGCAGCTGTAACTGCTATTTTTGTCAGACAACTCAAGAAGATCCACAAGTGATGTTCCATCAATGATTAAAGTCCTTTAGAAATTCATACAAATTCCTCCCTTTCATTAGTCTATTTTCTGGTCCTATCCTCAAACCTCTGCTTTTCTGATCTTTTCTCACTCAAACGTTTCATCTCACAGACTCCTCCTTCACTAGCAGCTCCTTCAGGCAGGTAAAGACCTGTGGTCAAAACGTAAATGCCTGGACACATTGTGTCACGCTGGATGATTGCCAGCTCATTAAGGTCTTAATCCTTTTTCTCTTTCTGTCTCCAGGTTAGTGGGATCAATGCATCGGTGAGCAGGAAACGGGAGCAGCGCGTGTTATTCATGGTGGTAATCATGGTGATCTGCTACCTGTTGTGCTGGCTGCCATATGGGATTATGGCCCTGCTGGCCACGTTTGGGCCACCGGGGATGGTCACACCTGAGGCAAGCATCATCCCCTCAGTCCTGGCTAAGACAAGCACAGTCATCAACCCAGTCATCTATGTCTTCATGAATAAACAGGTGAGAGACTGGAAGCAGGAGTACTCCACCTGAACATAATTCTTTTGCTGTCACACACGTCTAGCCTTTCCCAAGTGTTTTGAACATGTTTGAACTATCACTTACCTAGATGTTTGATGTAGGTCCTGTGTTTTTACAATGTTGCATGTACACAAGCCACAGGAAAGTGGATGGGAAACAAGCAAATATTTTTAGATGTTTTAATTGTGAAAATGCCAATTTGGGAAAACAAAAACAAAACAAACAAAGAAACAAAAAACACTGTTGAGAGGAATCACAGGGTCCAACACAAAAATATAAAATGTCACACCCACACAATAAATAGAAAAGCCATTGCTTTGCATAATACAGTTCACATAAGCGAACACATTTTGTTGTACACTAAACCAAGCCTTTCTCATACTTCTACCTGGATAACAGGCCATCCTGGCAAGGTGTTATTTACAGTGTTATGAAATTGTCCATTATCTGAGCAGGTCCCAGTTAATCCCTGTCGATGTTCTTAAGTTTGGTCCACATTGCCGGTTGTAAATCAGATTCGTTTCCAGTAAGAGTTGGATTTGGTCAGAGCTGCCCTTTGTCACTGAGCCAGTTGAGGTGGTTTGAGCATCTGGTCAGGATGGCCCCTGGATGCTTCTTGAGAAAGGTGTTTCAGGCATGTCCAACAGGGAGAAGACCACAAGGCAGATCCAGAACACAGTGGAGAGACTACATATCTCACCAGTCCTTCCAGAAGAGCTGGAAGAGGCAGCTGGGGGAGAGGGAAACCTAGGCCCCTCTGCTTAGGCTGCCGTCCCCCGCAACCCGATTATGGATAAGTCAAAGTTAATGTGTGTGTGTGTACGAAATTAATTGGTTCTGAAAGTACTTTTGGAACCTGAAAATTTCGTAAGTAGAAATGCGTTTTCCATGTAAATGCCCTAATCTGTTCCAAGCCCCCCAAAATTTGAATATAATTTTTTTAGGAATTATAAATAATACATGAAATGACATAAAAACCTGTAAGAAATACATGTTAGAACTAGAAAAGCACTCGGAGACTGCAGACCTCCGCCAAGCGCAACAATTATCGAAAATTTTAAAGTGATCCAGAATCCAGGATTTCTTCTGGATCACACCCAAAATGAAATCAGTTCTTACTTTTCACATTTCTGACAACTCCTGAATATTTCATCAACATCCATCTATAACTTTTTGAGTTATCTTGAGCACAGACAAACAACAAACAGACAGATAAAAATTGTTTGTTTATCTGGGTTGCTGGGTTACGGTCATACAGACGAGGGGCCCTCCTAGCCAATAGGATGCCAGGAAGGTGCTAAGCTAGTGGTTCTCAAACTTTTAATACTGCGTACCACCTGAGAAACTGTTCAGCTCTCTGAGTACCACCATGATGACCAATTCTAAAATATAGCCATATATGCCTTCTCAATTAGCGTTAAACACACAGAGATGTTTACTCCTTATTGTGGTTATTTATTACCTGAATTGTTACCTTACTGAATCAGACATTTACAACTCTGTCCAACAATTGTCACATACTCATTCTCTCATAAAGAGCAAAATAAACACACTCAAACGTTGTTACATCTGCACTGCAACTGAATATGCAACAAATATTTTTTATAAGACAATTTTAATTATCTCAAGCTACACATTTCATTTAAAACGTATGTATGATGCATTGTATGTTTCTGATTTTTTAAAAAGTGAAAATGTGGAAAAAATGTGGAAACTCACGATGTTCCCCACGTACCACCAAGTGGTACGCAAGCGAGTGGCACAGTTTGCGCACCACAGTTTGCGCACCACTGATCCTCCAGATGGCAGCACCTATAAAGGCCATGCCCCCCCCCAGATAAATTGCGAGTGAGAAAAAAGATGGTGCGGCGCATTATACTTCCGATTATGAAGGAATGGAAAACTGTAGGAACAAATTTTGAAAAAAGAGACTCTACCCTTTATTAAGGTAGTTTCAGTGTTTACATTGTAATAAAATACAATCTTCTGTGGGTTTCGGAAGATCAGTAAACATGCTCGGCAGCTGGCAGCCAATGACTTATACAGTACAATTTCATATTCATTTTGTATGTGCTCCTATTTACGACCAATCAGATCGGTTCCGACAAACCAGTCGTAAGTCAAAGTCGTAACTCGAATACTGATAATATAGCTACAGAGACTTGTGAAAGATCCACCTCCAGCCAAAATAGTCCTGTGCATAACCCTTTGAGAAAAGTAAAATTATTATTTTTTACACTTCAGGTTTCTACAAATCAAACCAAAGAAAATCTGAAATGACTCAGAGATGCAGATAATAGTTTATTTGGCTCCCTGTTCTTGTGTTATTCTTATAAACTAATGTGTTATTGGCTGTTGCCCTGTAATTCATAGGCATTTACCCTGTCTCAATTAACTATGTAAGAAAGAGAGTTAGCGTAATACGAAAAAAAAAAAAAAACCCTCAAATTGATTAGCTAAATGAGAGATTTCTATATATTTGTCTAAAATATGTTTTGTTTTTTCCATCAAGAAACTTTATGTTAGTTATAGAGAGGCGCTGGCTTAGAAAATAAGTTTCAAAGTTCTCATGTTGTGGTAAAGGAGATAAGAGTATATATCTGTCACAAGTGGAAAGGAACAGACACTTTTTTTTCTTTTATTGCTGTCAGCAGCTAAGCTAGACAGTGCGGACCCTGCTCATATTTTCATGGCTGCAGGGCCACAGAGACAGGAGGCAGGATGAAAGCCAAAAAGCAGAAGGGGTTGGGAAATGAACTCCAACATCAGACGCGCTTTATCAGTGATTCCTCACGCCATGACTCTAGCGGCACGCATGTGGAGAACAACATCTGATTATTAACTAGCTGTACATACACACTAAATAATAAAAAACAAAGGAACTCAAAGCCGTTGAATCCAAATTTTTAATCACAGCAGACTTTCAAGATGGTGACACATTTGCCATGTATCTCTTGCTTGTTTTTGTTATTTAATTAAATTTGTTTCCCACTGGTAACAAACTTGCTTTTGTTTAATCATTTAGCTGTAGCATCTCTGTTTAGCTGCTTCAGGGTCCAGCCAAGATGAAGTTTAGAGCCCAAAACAATGGTTGAAATGAATCCAAGATTCCTCTCCCTGAAAATTAGATCAGACCTTTTCCATCAAAGGTCTTAAGTAAATATAAATCAGGTTTCCTAACCCACACAGAGGGCAGTATCTTTTAATGGAATTTAATTCCCTTTACTTTTAATTTGGCCTCATGTCTTAATGTATCCCATCATTGTGATCGATTGTGGTAAAGCTGTAAACATACTGTCTATACTGTACAGCCACAGCTGACTTTATAAGAGATTTGTTTTAACCGCTGTCGACTAAAGATCTGCTCATCATTTACAGTCATGACTCAAAAATGCTGAGACATACCCCCATGTCTACTGTTGGACAATCATATCATTATGATTTGATTTAATTAATTTGATTAACAATTTATTTGCTTGAGGATTTCCTGACAGAATATTAACACATCGTACACATCAAAACACAAAGGAAGTGCGGCTCAAAACTCAAAAATGTCCTTGTGGCCTTTTTCAGTTCGTCTGCACCTTTCCTTGTTTTTTTCTATTTGCCTTTCTGTTACATTGACATGCGTTTTGAGTCTGACTGCTAAAGCAGAGACGCAACCAGAACCAAACATAAATTAGTTTCGACTATCAAAGCGAATATATGATTACTACAGCTGCTTCTGACAGGGTTTAGGGTTTAAGATAATGCTGCTTTTGGTAAAGTCAACCGTCCCATTCAAACAGTGTATGGGTATTAAAGCTACAGCCCTCGCTTGGTTCAGGTCATATTTGAGTGACGTGTTTTCCATGTAGCTCAGTGAATTTTCTTCTTCTGTGGCCACTCTCTCTTGTGAAGTACTCCAAGGCTCCATATTGGGGCCCTGCTATTGTCCTTGTACATGCTCCTCTTGGGGTTACTTTTGAATAAACGTTCTTTCATTGTTTTTTTTTGCAGACAATATCCAAACTTTTTTGCCTATAAAATCTAAAGGTTCAGCTTCAGCCCATTTTGAGCTGCCTAGGACCTAGGTGATCTGAAGAACTGGTTGGGCCTGAACCTCCTTTACTTTAGTGAAAACAAGAGGGAAACTTTTGTGTTTGGTCACTGGGATCAGGTGAAAGACCACGCTGGTACTCTTGGCCATTTTAGGGTCATCCACACATCTGCTTAGTAAAAATTTGAGTGTGATTTTTGACATCACATTTCGATTTGTCAAACAGATCAAACCTGTTATCAAAACCGGTCTATCCCAGTTAAGACTGCTGTCCAACGCTAAGCCTCACCTGATTTACAATGGGTTTTAAAGAGTCAGAATTTATTTTATAACCATACAGCTGGATCATTGTAATTATTTGTAACACATTTTATTTATTTATATATTTATTTGTAATAAATTGTACCATCATTGTAAAAATATATCTACATAGACTCAAGTCAAATAAAATTGCTGCTCTTATCTTGGACTAGAAAACTTGAGCGTATCACCCCGGTTTTGCCTCTCTAGCTTCCGTTCTCCTTGAAGACAGATTCTAGGATTTTATTGCTGGTTTTAAAGGTTTTAAATGAGTTGGTCTGACCTTCTTTATCTTCAACCCTCTGTCAGATCATCTAAGTCATCCAGTCCGATGGCTCTTGATATTCCTAGATCAGGCACCTCATCAATAGAGGTGACCATGCTTCTTGAGTAGCTGCCCCTATAGTCTGGAACTGTTTATGTATTTTTAAAAAAATAAGAAAAAAGAAAATTTCATCATGTTGTTACATTTAAGTCTTAGCATAAGACTTCACTTTAAACTGTCTTTTGTCCTCTTGACATATATTTTGTTGTGTTTTTCCTTTGAATGTCTTGATGTTTCTTTGTATCCTGTGAAGCACTTTGGTCAACCTTGGCGATATAAGAGATTTGACCTTGACCTTAGTATAATTTAGAAAAATAATGTTATTTTCTGTAAAAAAAAAAAAAAAAAAAAAAAAAAAAAAAAAAAAAAAAAAAAAAAACTTGTTTTCTAACACTTTCAGGTATGACTCAACTTCCATCTGTACCATCACACAAGAGAAGAGCCTTTAGCCTTATAATAACATGATACAAAATACCAGCAAAAAACTCTTTGTTAAATATCTACATTTGAAAGTATTTTTTGAAAAGTTAGTTGTTGGTAATGGTTGATTTAGTTTTGAACTTTTTGACTTCAAAATTCCTCTTGACTTTGTTCTCTAAACCTCCTTATCAAGTCCCTTTCCAAAGCAAATCTCTTTGTACATAGCAATACATTTAGACGCAAGATTTAAGATGTTTTGTTCCATTCTGAAGCACAGTTCATCACGAGGAGAAAAAATAAGAGAAGATAACCAAGATTGTCCCACTGGAGCAGACTGATAAAAGCTTCCCCTCAACGTAATCTTTATAATCTCATTCTGGTCTAAGTGAGGCAGAAAACTGCTGTGTAAGGATTTACAAAATATTCCCTTCAGACACCGTCAGGAGGATTTCATGTACCACACAGAGAATTATGTTCAATGCTGTATATTGGAAAGTAAATCTTATCACTGGTTCTAAAGCAATTCAAGTGTAATATTTTGTATTGAAGTGTGAACTTTTTCTCAGACTTACTGTCAAGCGTTAATTTAATTGTATTGTTGAGTTATTGTGGAGCGCCACCAACACCACTGCAGAAATTTGACTTTACACACTCATTTTATCTCACAAATCATCTACCTCATGGCTGCGTGCAGGACAGCCGAAGTGGAACATGGGACACCAAATATCCTGTATGTCATTTTCAGTCTTCAATTCCTCCCAGCCCATTACTATGGAAACTGTGAGTTGAGGCGAGTTGAAGACTAAAAATGCTGTACAGATACAAGTAGCAGCTGATGTGAGATTTGTCCCAATCAATGGCAATCACAGCCAAGAGGCGTGAGGAGGATGTCAGAAAACTAGGGGATAATGGGTAAGTTTTCCCTGAATCGTCTAACACTTTTATTTTTCCTGTGAATACAAAAGGATGTGTTTTCTGAAACGGTACGCGATGAAAAATTAAAATGAGATCAAATGAAGGCGGCACAAACACCAGTGCTCGCCGGCTAAACATAAATTATTTTGAAGGCTGTGTTTCCTTCACTTAATGTTTCAATAGATCTTCGTTAAAGTGATGTGTTTATATAATCAGTCATGTTTTATTCCAGACTTTAATGCACTGCTTTCCCGTTAGAGATCAATCCTGAGAATCTTTGGCTCATACCCGAGATGTTGACAGGCTCTGTCGATCAAAACCTTCTCAGGTTACTTTAAATTTTTGTGAACACATTCTGCTTATTAAAAAAAGGGAGGATTGCAAGCATAAATGCATGATTTCACCAATCTCCTTATTTTATTTCCTGGGCTGACCACACTGGGGGTGGATGTGTGGACCGGGGGGGTCTGCCCTTGGAGTTTAGTAGCCCACATGTCAGCTCAGAAACTTTCTTCAATAGTATTAGCAAAACATGCTCAGAAAAGACCAAATCATCAGGGTGCAATGGAGGTGCATTCCAGCCCAAAAGAATTTATAGCCAAAGGAATAACAGTCAAAGTCATAAAGCATTTGAAACAAACTCCTTAGTAGTTTTATTTCAACACCTTATATTTTCACCACTCTGAATTCCTGTATAAAGACAGTTCGCCTGGAGTTCTGACTCCACATCTGATCCACTCTGTTGCTGCTTAAATATTTAATTCCACAATTTGTAAACTAGAATTTCTAATTCATGTGCAGTTCAAAGTGTGGCTGAGCCTGTCAAGGCCAAACTGGTCATGCCGTAAAAGAAAAAGTATACTCAACTACAGAAAAATCCCTTTTTCTGATTTGAAAGAGTTGGCTCTCAGACAAACTGCCCTAAAAGTAATACACTGACAGGTGAAATGATTAAGAGATATTCTTATATAAATTCAAACACATCTGTAAGACAGCAGTGGCCACTTCTCATAACTGCAGCATCCATCTGTAGCTGTTTTTCAGCTTGTGTATATCAATATTTGGCTCCGGTACCTCAATACAGGAGGGAGACTGAGAAATCCATTATAAAATTTGTTTGCAGTGTTAACGTGTCTTCATTCTCTGATGACAAGACAAGAGAGGAAATGCATTTCAAAATGTTTTGTGAACATTATCCAGCTGTAGTGAGGAAGAGCTCATTAATCACGCACACACCTCTGAGAGAGAGAGCATAGATTTCAGCTTCATTTTCACTGAATTTCCCTTCTGGAATCAATAAAGTATTTTTCATTTCATTTCATGGTTACTGTTAATGTCATTCATTTCATGTTAAACTCTTGACAGTTGACAAGGATCCATTAGGCTTTTGGTTTATAAACTAGTTGTAATAACTTCAGCCTCAGTTTGACCTCAGTGGCAAATGCTTTTGAAGCACAGTTTTATGAGTCTGTGGGGGTTTACCAGCCTCGTACTTGTAATGCGAAGCACTCAGCCACTTTCCCATTAAAGGGGAAATACAGCAAGTCAAATAAGTATTAAACACGTAACCACTTTTCTCAGTAAATATATTTCCAAAGGCGCTATTGACAAGAAACTTCCACAAAGTCTTAAAAATCTTGAAGGTTTCGTGAGCCCCTTCCAAGAACCCTGATCTTTAGTTCTTTCCATAAATTTTCCAGTTGGATTCAAGTCAGGTGATTGGCTGGACCAATCAGCTCTGCTGTCTTTCTCTAAACCATTTGAGAGTTTCCATGCTTGTGTCTTGCTGAAATGTCCACCCTTGTTTCATCTTCATCATCCTCGGTACATGGCAGCAGATTTTTATAAAGAATGTCTCTGTATACATTTTTCCATCCATCCTTCCTTCAGTTATATGACATTTGACAGTAATGTGCGCTGAAAAACAGCCTGACGCCATGATGCTCCCACCCGTTGCTTTCTAATTACTGATTGAGTTCAGCTGGTGTCGTGGCTTTCCATGGCTTTTGGCATCTCCCTTTCTTCATGTGTTTAAAACATTTTCCCTATGTCATTTCACATTATTACATATAAATCAATTTGATAGACACCTATGGTTTGATTTCTTAGTGATGTGTTCATTTTCACTGCTCTATTGAATGTTCTTTTATGTTTTTTTCTTCAAAAGTTGTCATTTTTCCCCCTGAGATTTAATTGAAATGTTATTGACACTCTTTTGTCTAAATACTAAAAAAGGTACAGTACAAACGCTTACCTTTTCAGTATGTGCTTGTGGCTCTGTTTGTTGCAGGCAGTTTTAGGACTCGGAGTCAGGCATTTGACTTGACTCCACTTCAACCTCTTTGGGATGAGCGTCTTTTTGAAACTGGGTGTTACAGCTTTGTGCTTACCCCCCTCAGAGAAATGGCCAATGCAGCAAAGTGAAGTAGTGTAGCAAAGATGGAGAGATTAGTAATGTGCAAATCCCTACATGATCCGAGTTAATCACCCAGATCTCTTGGCTGACTCTGCAGTCTTGAGTCCTAAACTCTAAGGAATTGATTCCTACTATTTGATCTGCTACTCATATTAGGGGATTTAGGGATTGCAAATTGTTTACGGAAGTTATTGATTTATTCACAACTTACATCTAGGGATGCACAATAACTGTTTTTTTTTTAAACTGATACCAATAACCAATAGCTTTCAGGCTCCTAAAGGACACACACTCCCTAACACACACACATATACCTAAGATCATTACATCAATACTATAAACTAAACCAAAAATAGTTTTGGCTCTTTACATGAACAGATGTTTATTTTTTCAATGAAAAACTACTGGAAAGTTCAAACATTTTCGTAAAGCTGTCTAACAAACCTATTTGATATCTCACATCAACTTAAATAAGGTGCACTACTTACTGATATAAAAATTTAAGGCTCCTTGAACTGATGGAAAAAGTGCATTTCAGAAGTTTACAAAAAAGTAAATATACTTAGAAAAATTAATCCACTGACACGAGTTAGATTCAAACATTTCTACCTTCTATCCATTTCACCTTTACCCGTGGATCATCTTTGGCAAATTTCTTGGATTTTTCAAATTTGTTGCTGCTGGGTTGCTCACGTTAGCATTAGCTCATTAGCGTGATTTCAAAACTTTCAAAAGCGATGGTTATGTTTTAGATGGCTGATCAGGTTTTGACATTTTAAAGCTTGCGCTATGTTTCCCTACTTGTGGAATTCGCTTGAAGCATTTGTCGCAAATAATCAGAAAACTATCTTCTTCGGAAACTTTAAAGAAGTTCAATACAAACCGACGCCATGTTGTTTGTTGTCATCAGCACGCTCTGCAGCAAGCTGCGTTCAAGGTGTAACGTAAATTCCTCTGTTCCCTCGTTTGCTAGTCGTTCTTTCGGCCTTTTCTATTTTTTTCTATTTTTTATGTGTAACGTGGGAAAATACTGCGAATATCAATTCAAGTCAGCAACTACCAAAATTATGACCGAGTTAACAAGTTGTTTTTTGGCATGAGGGGGTACTCTTGATTTTCCTTCTGTCCTTCTGACTTTTCCTCTGATTATGTCAACATCACTTGAACATAACATTCACTGCCGGTCATTCAAGGCTCAAAGGGAGGCACTGTTGTGTTGACAAAAATATATTCGTTATCGGGGCTGTTCGTGCATGATATCGGACTTATCGGAATGAACGTCATAATTTCCTGTTATCAGCCTGATAGTTATCGTGCACCCCTACTTACATCGATCCTGTGTGTTATAACATACACAAGAACCAGCTGTCGGCTTTTAGTTTTCTGTTTTTCAGTTTTCTGCACGAGCTATTAGAGTTAACTGTCAGAGTAGAGGGTTCATCCTGCTAATCCAAAGACCTGCAGACTCATATGAATCCATAGACTCATGCAGTTTCTATGGACACACAGCATAAAGAATCACTGTTCTATATGATTACCCTGATTTCTTGTCATTTTTTGTGTGTGTACCATTTCTGATGCAAATATAATGGAAAGGTTATTATAAAAATGTCACTTTAACTCCTGACTTTATTTTTTGACAAAACAGGAGTATTAACATCTGACCATTATGAGGCAAGATACATACAACACTTCAGAGACGTTCACAGACTTCAACTAAAAAGCTGCAAAAGATTTATTAATGGCCTGTTTCATCAACTTTAAGAGCTTATAATGACTGATTATAAAGATCTGAATATTCTCACTGCAGCTATAATTGGCAAGAACAAACTAATTAACCTTAGAAGCAGTGTAATGTGTAAAATACAATGACTTTACTGCCTTATTTCTGCCTGCCAAGCATCAGCACTGACTGCTTTATGTTTGTATTGCATTGCCTGAGATACGCTGTCGAATAGCCACATCAGCAGATACATTATTAAGTACATCAGGTCAGAAGCAAACAACATTCCTGTTAGGATATTTTAAATGAGTGGCACTTCCAATCACAAAATATGAAATCTCACAAAAAAAAACTATGCCTGAGGAGTTGCAGCCAGTCACTTCAGTGTGGGGAAATGACTGATTTACAATAAAAACGCAGTGCAGCCTGTGCAGAACTGAGAAGAAAGGAGAGTGCCAGGAGTACCTGGGAAGTCAGACAATTGTCATTCTATTCACACATTCCTGTGAGATGGAGCTCTCAGATCTGTTAATTCTTTCTGTTGCATTCAGTGGACTGTATGATACTCCACAACACTGAGGGGTTTACAGAATCAAATTCAGTGAAGCAATAGTCAAGTGAGGTTGTGAGTTGTGAGCTGCTGTCAATGAAAGAATTTTAACATTTCCAACTCCTGCTTCAGCCTATTTACATCAGTTACATGTGTGATTTTTTTTTTTTTTTTTAAGGTTTTTTTGGCACTAGTGGCGTTTATTTGATAGTGAAGGGACAGGAAAAGGGCCAGAGAAAGACCCGGAAGGACATGCAGCAAATGGTCTCACGGGCCGGGAGTCAAGGCTGTAGCCTCTGAACATGGGCCACCTGCCCTAACCACGGCACCACCGGGTGGCCTGTGCGTGAAGTTTAATATAGTAAAGTTAGTAACTCTGTTATGACAATATAAAATGTTACACATTAAACTGCATTTTCTAAGGTTGTGGAACAAATGTGCCTCATGCCTTAAAGGTGACATATTATGATCTTTTCACATCTTGACATACTTTACTGAGGTCTTATTGGAATGTCTGTGACATGCTTTGCTAGAAAATATGACAAAAACACAATACAAAAGTATCTTTTCCAGCCAGGTTCTTAAGAGCTATTTCCATAGCAGCTACGAATTGGAGTCAAAAAAAAATATTTGATTACTTTGTTCTTCAAGATCACTAAATAACTAAAATAAAAGAAAAAAAAAACTGAAAAACACTTGATTGTGAAAGCAAAGCATATGAATGTGGCAGTAACATGTAGGAGCAGGACAGCAAGCCCATCAGGACATCACAACAGATGGACAAGCAAAGGAGAAATGAGACATGGGGCTATGTACAAAGCAAGCAAACTCTCAGGTGCAAATAAGAAATAAATGGGGGTAATCTGGACAAAAAGGGCCAAAACAGAAAGTCACATTAGATCAGGTGTCACCAACGTGGTGCCCGTGGGCACCAGGTAGCCCTCCAGAAACTTCTGAGGTGGCAGAAGGTAGTGACAACAACAGGATTTTAGTTACAGTTAATATTTTTCTTAATTTAAATATGAGAACAATGTCAAGACATCAGTAGAGGGTAGGGTAGCCCTTGGTAGCCCTCAGGCCCAGAAAGGTTGGGGACCCCTGAATTAGATACACACCCAAAGAAAAACAAAACAAAACAAAACAAAAAACTTTTGAAATGAACACAGAAAGTAACTGGAACACAACACCAAAAGAATAAAACTAAGCAAGACCAAAAGTTAATCAAACTGCAGAACTAACAAGATTCAAAATCTAAACTCCAAAGCCATGTTAAACATGAAGCTCGGTTGAGATAAAGACAGTGAAACCACTCTGACTTTGATATAATCTAAAAAGGCTCACTTATAGACATATTTTCAGACTAAAGCATCTTCAGATAAAACCACAGGGTTGTGTCACATCAAAGGTTTTTAACCTGTTAACAGGCAGCGTCCTGCCTGTGGTACATATGCCTCTAAAAGGTGTATAAAGCATTTTTGCTCTGAGATTTTTTTTTCTTTTTTTGGCAGACGTTACCTTTAAAAACTAAACAGACTCCTCACTGTTTGAGAGCTCCCTGAGCGCATCATCCAGACTTGAAAAGGCACATCTGACCCCTCCCGACTCATCTCCAATCTCTCCTCGAGACATTCTGTCAGTGCATCTCGCTTCCTCCATCTCTCTGTCAAGCTTTATCTATTCATCTGTCATTGTGCTCACCTTTCTGACCATGGCCTTGAAGTCTCAACTAACTTCCTCCTGCCCCATTTGTCTCTTACTTCCATTACAATTTCCTCCATCTTTGCTACCTGTCTTCACTGTGGTGTGTAGACGTACTGCCAGAAGCAGGGAGCGTGCACCGGCACCACAGAGACGTGTTGATCTTCTCGTTTCTTCACGCCTCCTCGCTTGCCTTCAGTTTTAGATGGCCTAAAGGGTATGAGCAGACTGACAATTGGGACGAGCGTGTTGAATGTAGACACAGTGTGAGTAGAGTTTTTGGTTATGTCCTGGGGCAGTCCTTTCTTCCTCTTCCCCTGTGCATCCATTCCTACGCAACAAGCGTTTGACAGACAACGATGTGCGGGGGAAGTTCAACGGTAAGTCAAATTCTTACTATATTAGTTCACTGTGTAGTGAAATATTTATTTCTCTAATAGGTTTCAAGCATGGGTAAAAAGGTAAAATCCTAAAACTTTTCCAGCTTTTTATGCTTGCAATCCCAACCTCATCGTTTTCCTTACTGACATTGTTAGTCTACACGTCAAATCTGTACACTGACAAGTATACATAGGAACGCCACATCTGGAATTGATTCCAGAGAAATGTGCTAGTAGGAACATTCCAGTGTTACCAAACTGGGATTCACAAACTGATTTCTAGATAACACTCAAGGTCTACAGTGATCACTTATTTTTCGTGGTTAATATGGACCGGCGCCCCCTCCATGCGTAAATCAAAATCCGCGAACTGGAGCCGGAGCCCCCCGAGCATCAATAATGTGTTTAAAATATGTTTAAAACCCCCCAAAAAAGTAGCGAGGCACTGCGGCAAAAAAAGACAAGGCTCAACTGTGGTCTTTCTGTTACCTTCACAGCCTCTGGTCTCTGAACCGTAGTAAAGAAACCACTGGTATTGTGCTATTTTTGGCTCGTAATTAGCGGCTAACACGCTAACAACAACAAAACAAAAAGTCCGGTTTTCTCTGCATGGAACGAGCACTTTATTCTGGCACTGCAGGAACTTGTTACATCACACAGGTTGTATTGTTGGGCTCCTGTCGGTTAACAGAGAATGTAAATCTATACACGCTGGGCTGCTGTTGATGCTCACTCCACTTTTCATCTAACCCTGTTTTCGTCTGCCGTCCCACGACACACACACTCCATTACCCATAAGGCCACATCATTACCCATAAGGCCACCTTCTTAAAGGGGCCAGGCTGGCTCACAGCATTTCTTCACTGTGAGAGAATGAACACAACATCCTGTAATGTTTCTGCGATTTTTAAATTTTTTTTTTAAATTATATTATATATTTCTGAAAAATTAAAACCGCAGAATTTAAAGCACATGAATTGGCAAGGGATCATTGTAATAAACTGAAATGCTTTGACTACATACAGTAAATAATTCTTGCAAGAGGCTGTGGTTTTATTTTTTGTTGTTTTGTTTTGTTTTCCCTATTGTTCCCATTTGAATGCTTTTAATCTTTAAAAGATTAATTGCTTGTTTTAAAGATTTCCATAACATTTGCACTAGTGAGAAAATGTAGTAGACTATAAGTATACGTGAAACTCTGAGAGTATACTAAGTATACTACGTTTACTCAAGAGTTGCAGTTTCCCATTGTCTTTATCATCAAGAATTAAGAAAGAAGATTTGAAAATGGTTTTGTTCCAGCTTCTGTGCAGGCATGTCATGGATGTGAATGGGAATGCTTCGAATTTAATCTCTAGCCAAATGTGTTGCCATGCTTTTAACCTGTGGTGGGAGTTATCAATAATTCAGAATCTTTCAATCTGTCTATCAGCATGATGAGATACCCAGATTTGAGCTGGGGCTCTGTTTTGTGTAACGGCTGGTGTAATACAGGAAAATATGCGTGGAATCACAATCTTAAGACATCTGGCCTGTTTCTCGGTGTGAAAAATTTATCCAGTAGTCCATTCACTATTTATTATATCCTGACAGCAGGTGTATACATTTCAATGTCTTCCCTGTGTACCTTTGAGACAGCCTGTCTTTTCTTTCCATGAAATATTTTGATGGGTTTCCTTCCTTGATGCTGGCCAGAATACAATATTTGTGATGGTTGCAGAACTGTAAAGGTTCAGGTGGAATCACTGAAAAAAAATGATGTAAAAGCATGCGGTAATGTCTGTCATTCCTAAAGTTAAAGCTCACACAAAATAATATATTACTAGAAACCTTCCTCTCATTTAGTTCATTAACAAGAAACAAATCCTGCTGCACAAAGTGAAGTTTGACCCGTAACTGTAGTTGCAAAGAGTGACTTTGAGGTAAAATGTAGAAATCAGCTATTTTTTAAAGGCTTTTAAGGTTTAAACTTCCACGGAAATATAGATTGTAACTTCATCTTCATACCACCAACTGTGACATTCCTGCTTATTTACTACAAATTTATACAACAGGAAAACAGGTGATCAGTCATATCCAGTAAGCTCAAAACAACTCTTGCAATCAATTCTCTTGCTATGCAAATGCAATGACAATGCAGGATTTAGAAAAAAAAACATGTTCAGTACCACCTTTGTTGTTGTTCCTTGTACAGTCTCTCCAGATATATCTGTGCTGAAGCTGTGATAGACTAAGGTTGTGGCACATATAGTGTGATTACAGTTCGACTGGAGCACTGTTAAGGGAGGTTTCCCAATTAAATTCACAATACACAAAACTGTGAGTAATTACTAGAGAATGGGAGAGGAAGCCATCCTCTGGAACAACTTAATAACCAATTAGTCACTGATATTCCTCAATGAACTCTACAGTATGAAATGATGAGCTGTTGGAGAAAAGTTGAGAGGGTAATCTAAAAATTGTTGATTTATTCCAGACTTCTTTGGAGCAATCGCTTTTTCTGCTGTTCTTTACTGTAAAATGGGAGTGGATCTGTTCTGTTAATTGACCCTGAGCCATCACTTTAATTAGCCTCATCCTTGCAGTTAAGGCTGCAGGCCTAGACCACTGGGAAACTTCCCATATATATATATATATATATATATATATATATATATATATATATATATATAGATATATATATATATATATATATATATATATATACAGTGGTAAGTATTTTACCCCCGCTGATTTAGGCAGTTGTCATACTAAGAAATAAATGAACAGCCTCAGGTGCTGTGTTTCCAGTTTGGACATTTTAGGATTGCATCTTTGCTTTTTGCTGATGATATGGTCCTTCTGACTTCTTTAAGTTGAGACCTCCAGCTGAGGGCGAAGCAGCTAAGATGAAGGTCTGCACCTAAAAGTCTGCAGCCATGATCCTCAGATGGAAAATGGTGGTTTGCTCAGTGAGATTGGGATTGAGTTGCTTTGCAGTTGTTTAGATGCTGCGCTAGTCCACTCTGGTGAAGGAAGAGCTAAACTGAAAAACTAAAGTTTTTACTTTACCATTCAGTTTTCACTGCAACCCTCAGTTCAGGTCGTGAACTATTTCTAATCTATTCTTCGATTGTTTTTATCCATTTAATTTAATTTTACTCTTTATGCTGTCCAGGCCTTTGGCCAAGTGGGCTGTTTTTTAAAGTTCATTTTTCATTTTATTGATTCATTCCAGACATGTCAAAACAATCTTTTTAAGCATAGACAGATTTTTATACTATCATGAATATATGTATCTGAAAATAAATATAATATATTTATGAAATATATAATAATGCATAAATCAATATACACTGACACATGTGCATAACCATAATTTAGAGACATATAGAACATCTTGTAAATACATCTAAATATTAAATGGACATATTCCTCCCTAAAAAATAAAAAATAAAAAAGAAACAAAATTTATACCCATTGTATACACACCAAACTATATACATACATATACATATATAAGCAAAACACATATCTGGTTTAACATGTCTGAAAAGGAAAAGTTCATTATAAGTATAGTTGAGTCGAGTCGAGTCGAGTTGAGTTGGTAGTGACCAAAACAAGGTTCCCAGATGAGCTTTCTCCTAAAGGTGCTGAACTAGTGAGGATAAGATGAGCAACTGTGTCATCTGGCTCTGACTTATTTCTGATGTGGCTGTTTTAATTGCCCCTCAACCACATGACCTGTGCATGAAATACATCTGTAATGCTGAAGACATCCATGACTGTTTAGGTCAGGAATCCCTGTTTTTCTGCTGTGGCAAACACTGGTCTTTTCAGTGTCTGTTTCCAGTTTGATTAGAAATATTTATTTGTTGGTCAGTTGAGTGGCAGAGTAAGTCTCTTCTTCTCTTCCTTTGCAGGCTCTGGTGATAGAGAGAGAGAGAGAGAGAGAGAGAGAGAGAGAGAGACTGTGTATGAGGGAGACCAGAGGTCCCCACCTCTTATCTCCAAAGAGTTATTATGTCTATCCACAACTTTTATTTATTTTTATTTATTTTTTTTATCCACAACTGCTTTGTAGCAGCACAAAGCACCTTGGAGACAACTGCTGCCACTTCTGTTTCACAACTAACAACTATGAAGTTACTCCCATGTCATGAATAAATGATTCAGGTCAGCATTATAACAAGTTTGTTTATTTTTCTGACCCAGATCAAATGATTCCAACTTCTCTCCACTGGATATTTTTCCTCTGGACATCTGCAACCCTTTCAATAGCTGTATGTCTAGCCAAGAGTGTTCCCTCCCAGTTTGAGAGCCAGCATGACCCTCATAGAGAGGTTATATAAAAATGAATTTAGGTTTAGTGGTTGGTACACTTCTTTCACCTATGTCACACAGTCGTCTGGTGTAGTGGTGTACAGGGAAGAGAAGCTGCCCTTGGATTGGGAGACCATAGATTTTTTTTTGTTAAGGGTTACAAATAGAATCAGAGTAATGAAAGTGAAGAAAAAAAACAAAAAAACAATTCCCCTGACCTATTGGTCCACTGCAGCAGCTCTGGGACCAACAGAGCAGGCTGTAGTTATATTTATAACCAATCCATGCATAATGATTCATTAATATACTATCTCCCAGTCTGCTTTCCTGTGAAGGTGCCTTAGGCAGCATCCAGGTGTGGAACTGTGTGAGTTTGGATAAATGAGGGCACTGCTTCCTTGGTTTAAAAAAGTAAATGAATGAATTAATAAATAATAATGGCAGCATAATGTTGCCTCACAGCAACAAGGTTCCTGGTTTGAACCTCAGCAGGTCTTTCTGTGTGGAGTTTACATGTTCTCCCCGTGCTTGTTTCCTCCAGGTGCTCCAGCTTCCTCCCACAGTCCAAAAACATGCATGTCAGGTTAACTGGTGGTTCTGAATTGCCCGTAGGAGTGATTGTGAGTGTGTGTGGTTGTTTGTCTATATGTTGTAACGGCCATAGCCTCTAGTGTGCCTTTAGGTGACTTCATAAAGCACCTGTCGCACCTCTCCGTTGCGCCGGGATCCCGCGCACAATGGAGCAGCAAAAGGACTGAGAGCTCTTTATGTTTCTTTTACTTTTCTTCTGGATACACATTTTTCAAGTGCATCGTCATGTATGACGCACTTTGACGGCTGAACTGTAAGACCTCTTCTACGTGTGCTGATAAATATGATATTGTCATTTCTGCAACCTCGTGCGTGGATGGCTCCTTCTTTTCCAACTCCACTTACACTATTCTAACACCCCGTCCAGAGTGGACCCCTGCCTTTCCCCCTAAAAGAGCTGGGATAGACTCCAGCAGATCCCTGTGACCCTGTATAGGACTAAATGGGTATGGATGGATGGATGGATGGAATAAATAATAATGATAAGCTTTATACCCAATAAAAACTGCAGTAAAGCTCGCAAATGAGGTATATCCAAGGTGTCTGCTCCCTTTTCTAAGCCAAATGTTCTCTCTGTGAGTTGCTGACACAGTGAATGGAGCCACTGACACTGGAATTTGGTCTTCCAGGAAGCTTTATGGTCTTTTTTGCAAAGTGGGGAAAAAAAAAAAGAAAAAAAGTTTTTCCTTTCTTTGCATTCCTGTGGAAACTTTTAATAAGGTTATACCTTTTGGAAGTAATGGCAAGTTTTTGGTCATTCCAGTGGTTCTATTACCTGCATGGACAGTCAGGAGTCCACCGCTCTTGTTTTGACTGATGCAGCTTGTTAGTTCCAGTTGAGCTGAGGCCTCCTTAGTCAACATGACATAGTGCAATTACCTTGACAGAACAGCTTTTACTATAAACTCTTAAATTATAGTCTATCCTACAAAATAGCCATTTAGGCTACTTGCACAATGAAAATGATCAGGTATATGATTCTAATCTTGGGTGAACATAAAGTGAATTCTGTCATCCCCCTCTCGCCACCTCTGCACACACTGGCAAATCACTTATGCTGCTGAAAACACAGGGATGGTTCAAACTGCTGCAGGGGAGTTTTTTCAGCTAACTATTTCATCCAGATATGAAAAAAAAAATTTTTCATTATTTTTTTTTATTTTTTTGAATCATCTTTAATGCCATTTCCCTAAAGGGTCAATGGAGAGAGTGTCAGAGAAGGAAGTTGAAAACAGTGATGCAAATAAGCTACAATTAAACACGAATTAACTTCATGTTCATGTGATATAAATAACAGTTGCTCATGTTCATATTCAGAGTACTCAGACACAAGCCAGAAACACATTAATCTTTATGACAAGCCTCTAATTTAATCCACTGTGGTCTTGGCACACTTCTGATTACATTTGTATTTTTGCCCCAGTTTTACAGATGCTTCCAAGCCCTGATGCGCTGTGAAACTCCTCGACGAGGCTCCAGCATAAAGAGCTCCTCCAAGGTTGCTACAAAGGCCATGAGAGGGGTAGCGGTGACAGGCCCCCGCCGCTCCAATGACTTTCTATTTATGGTAGCCTCACTGGGCCAACCCGTTGCCACCGTGCCCCAGCTGGGTCCTTCCTGTGAACCCACTATTGATGTCCCCTCCTCTGACAACAAACCAGTAGTAGTATCACTGGTGGCCCACTTTGATGGCTAATGACGTTCTATTACGATGAAGTCTCAAGGTCCCGAGCCAGCGAGTCATTAATAATGGTGAGGCTGCTGTTGCTAAGGTCCAGGAACCGGCAACCCGCCTGTCTGGGTGGATTTAACACGGCTCTTGCATCAGCTCTCGTCCGGCTGGTTCAGAGGATGGAGTTGTAACAAAGGGAAACCTTGGAATGTTTCTGGACAGTGTGAGCAAATATCTGAGGCAGTAAACCTACAGAGGCTGGAGGCCTGGGTTTCTCTGCAGATGAAAAGATGAAACACGCATTTCACAGTTTCCTGAGAAAGTGCTGTTGCTCTAATAAAAAAGGAATCATATGGATCATTCTTTTGTGAAATAACTAACTAAGTCTCTGTAAGGTTTTTTCATTCTCATAAAATGTCATGACAGAGATGCGAACGAAGCTATTTTATTGCATTGATTTGTTACTGACAGCGGTTCAAAGTGAAGGAGAACATAAATTGTCATTTACAACCAAACATTTTCAAGACTTACTTAATGTAGATAACGTTAAAGAAAAAAAAAAAAAACAAGATAATGAGATAGTGTTTGTCTTTTAGGCTATTATTTCGTGCTTATTATTTGATTTCAGGACTTCATTGTTGTACATGCAGCATTGCTATTGTAGCCTGCTAGTGGCAAAGTTTTTCTTCTGTAATGCGTACTGACGTAAATGTCCAAGAAATAAGCGCATGTTAGAAAGGCTCCATAGGGCTCCTGCAGGAGCAGCGTTGCCAGGTGGGAAATGTAGGATTATCGTACCAGAGACTCAAAATTATCGTATTTTTGAGGGAAATTATTGTACATCTGTCATAATCAAAATAACAAGCCCAATGATGTGCTATAGTCAAATATAATCACTCTAGTGATCAATAGCGTCCCACAGGCACTCACAGCTTCGTGGTGTTAGTATGGAATGGGTTAACAGGACCACATCAGCCTCAACTTACAGTTGCGTTAGACTAATGTGTCCCCCAAAAACAAATGAGAGGTGGGAACTAAGAGTCAAATTATGAGGCCTGGGGTGATTTTGGAGACAATTTTTTTTTTCCCTTGGTTTTTCTCTTCTGCTTAAAGTCTGTTTAAATCTCGCTCGCTCGACTTCCTGATCTGGTCCTGACTGTGAGCGTCTCGTGGGGCGGAGCTGACCATTCAGCCTATCTTTGATTGATTGATTGATTGATTCAACTTTATTAATCCCCAAAGGGGAAACTTCATTGCCACCATGGCCACAACAATACAACATAAAACAAACAACAATATACATCAATAATATCACTAACTAGGGACAGCAGTAGATCAATACAACAGTAAAATAACCAGAAATGACCCCCCCCCCCCCCCCCCCCCCCCCCCCCCCCCCCCCCCCCCCGTTGTTCGGAGACAAACACTCGTATCTCACGCTCAGCAAAGCATGATTGGCTGGAAACATGTCACATGGGAACAGATGCCTTCAGGGTTCACAAAAAAAAAAGAAAAAAAAACACTCTCTGGCAAACAGTTGCGGCAGGCAATAATTTGAAAAAGTCAAATTATCGTACATTTGGCCTTTTTTTGGATTTTTGATCGTACAGAGGGCCAAATTATCGTACAAATACGATAATTATCGTACACCTGGCAACGCTGTGCAGGAGTGACTTTGCATGTGCACTGTCGCAATGTGATGCAAATCAGTTTGAGAAATTTGGTGTTCTCTCTACAATATTTTCTAATATTTTATCTCATATTTTTCATTATATTTTTATGAATGCCCTTTTGGTGGCACGGTGGCTTGGTGGTTAACACTGTTGCCTCCCAGTAAGAAGGTTTCTGGTTCAGACCTCAGCAGGGGCCTTTATGTGTGGAGTTTACATGTTCTCCCCGTGCTTGTGTGGGTTTCCTCTGGGTACTCCAGCTTCCTCCCACAGTCCAAAGACATGCATGTTGGTTAATTGGTGGACCTAAATTGCCTGTAGGAGTGATTGTGGGTCTGCATGAATGTTTGTCTACATGTGGCCCTACGATGGACTGGTGACCTGTCCAGGTGGACCTCTACCTTTCACCTGAAGAGAGCTGGGATAGACTCCAGCAGATCCCCGTGACCCTGCAGAGGATTAAAGCGGGCATAGATGATGGATGGATGGATGGATGGATAATGCCCTTGTAAATCTGCATATATAAGAAATAAGATAAAGAGGTTTAGTGGGTACAGACCATCTTGTTCATGGCTGTGAAGTCACCAAAGACTGCTTATCAGCTTTCACTATTAATTCTCATTATATTTAGGAAAAAAATAGAATAAAAAAAAAAACCTTCTCTGGCAGCATTTTACAGTGTCTCCTTTAATACTTCAGCATCATAAAAAAAGGTCTTTTCAAAATATATTTTAGATTGAATATTCTGTGCTGTGGATCTTTTTTTTTTTCTCTACTTCATTTTTAGCACAAAAACAATGTACTGTCAAAATCTTGTATATGAATAATGTACATGCGTTGATACCAAAGCAAAGGATATTTTAATATTTTTGGAGCAAGGTTGTTCAATAAATTTTTAAAAATCAGAATCCGTGTACAGTACTTTTATTTCACAGAAAACTTGTTGGACACTGGTTTATGTTCACATAGTGCATTATGTTGTAGAAATGTAATACACATATATGTTAAGCTTGCCTTGTTTATTTCTTTACATGGAGCTGCAGAGACATGATCTTTTTGTTTAATTATATGGCACATATCTGTGCATTGTTCGCTCTTTGGTTTATGTGTTTCAAACTGGAAGTAAACTGGGAAAAGCAGGGGGGATGTTTTTTTGCTCTAAAGTCATAACAGTATAACTGAAGAAAGGTAAAACAAAAAAAATTCTTTTAAAAAGAAATGTGAAAGGAGAAATAGAAACCAAGGTTTATGTTATAATGTAGGATTTGGGTTTTACTGAGTTCTTCACTTTATGGCCTCTGTTCTGTGTTTTGTTGACTGTCTGTCTCAGTCTTGTCTCTAGTTTATCTACTCTTGTGTGTTTTACTTACTTTACTCATCTTATTTTGAAAGTGATACTACTTCTTTGTTAGTTTACGTTGACTTCCATAGTTCCTCTGATTGTCCTGATTGTCCTTACCTGTGCTTCTTCACCCTTCTCTGACTATATACTGACTTGACTCTCCCGACTGTCCCGTTGGTCTTTCATTGATCCACTAGTTGTCTTGTTCCATGTCTCTCTGTCCATTTTTGGTTTCCACAGTTCTGGGTGTTGGTTTAAAGGAAATTCCAGCCTGTCTGCAAACTCTGTTTTCTGTTTGACTAAAACATCCCGGCGCTTTAAACTCCTGCCTCCAGATCTGGGTCCTCCAGAAACGTGACAGTACAGACTAGCCACACATGGATCCAGCAGGTGAAGTAATTACTCTCTTCGAGTTTTCCCAGAGGGGGCTGGAAAAAAGCATGTGGGGGACTTTTGAACTTACCCCGGGATGATTCACTATACTGGGGTGCATGCCTGTGCCCCAGTATAGTGTGACCACATATACTGGGACTATGACTCTGCTCCCGTCCCTGTTCCTGTCCTTGTCTCTCATTTTGTCCTTGTGTCTGACCCCCTTTAGATCCAGCTCCAGCCCCAGTCTCTGTCCCTGCCTCGATGTTGGACTTAGTCCTTGCTGCTTACCTTGACTTGAACTCTGTGACTGGGACTGACCCTGTTGATGTGCCTAAGACTAAGACTCTCCTGTCTGCCCCGATTCCTTGTTTGAAGGTCATTCTTCAAGCAGAACCGTCTCACTGTTCTGGAGTACTGCTGGAAAGAGCCTCTCATTTCAGAGTGTGCCTTCCCATTCTCATAAAGGGATACAGTTTTTTTTTTTTTTTCAGTTTTCCATTGATTGTTGGACAGAAAAACCACACAATGAACAATACAGGGAGGGCTCACTCCATTTATCTTTTTCAAGGCAAGGCAAGTTTATCTGTAGAGCACAATTCGAAATCAAAGGAAATTCAAAGTGCTTTTACAGATGCATAAAATCACAAGAATGCAAATAGAATCATTCCATACAAGCATAAAATAATCATTAATAAATTAAATTAAAAATTAATTAAAAAGAAAAATAAATTAAATAAAAAGTGAAGAGTGCAGATAAAATCCTTTTAGTTGTCAGATGCACATCTAAACAGAACTGTTTTCAGTCTGGATTTGAATATTGTCAGACTTGAGGTCTGTCTCACATCTTCTGGAAGACTGTTCCGGGTTGGTTCATATGGCTCTAACAGGTCAGAGATGGACTTTGGGGCTAAACCATGAAGAGACTTGCACACAAGTAGAGCTGTTTTAAAGTCTATTCTCTGAGTGACAGGAAGCCAGAGACCTCAGGGACTGGACTAATATTTCACCTTTTACTATTTCAACACTGTTATCATTCATAGAGGCTCTGTACATAGTGGGTTCTTGTAGGATGGGGTATAGAAATCCCAAAATGTACCAAAGGTACAAAGGTGAACTAAAATGTTTGAAGGGAAAACTATTTAATATGTACAAACAAAATGAGTGTCATTGTCATTGTCAAGGTGGTTTCGGTTTTTGTCTTTGTGTCATAGTTCTTTACTACTTTGGTTTTTGTCCTTTATTTGCTTTGCTTTGTTTTGTCATGGGGCGCTTTAAAGGCAGCAGTGGAATCAGAGTGTCTGGCACATATATTAATGGGATATTGATTCTATATCATTTTAAAAATTAAGAATAAGCAGAAGATACTACACTATAAACAGTTTGAAATGTTGCCTTTAAGTGCTATCTGGAAATAACAACCAAAAGTTAATATAAATTGGATAAACTCTAACGAGTTTTATAAAGAGCACTGATTTGAAATCTCATTCAGGCTTTAATGTGCCTTTAGTGGTGTTGCATTAATTCCTTGCAAGTCATGTTTGGCCGTTGGTCTCCTCTGTTTACTGTGAACCCCTCGGTGGGTAGAGATAAGACGCTCCTGTGTAAATGAAAATATGCAAAATATGACATTTCCATTCCAAGGCCATTTTACCATCTGGTTTCTACCAGATTAAACCACCCTTGGACCTGAAACTGAAAAGACACCTATAAATGTTTGTTACAAAGTAAGAGAACAAATATTTGCAAAGAAACAGTAAAAATAACCCACCTTTCGCAAAAGTGATTTAAACTTCATATACAAGATTTATGACGATCCAAGCAGTCAAGTAAATGAGTGACCCGTGGCCCAAACCATGTCACCTTTTTTTACTAGCCTACTATCTGATAGACTGGCCTAAAAGAGCCAAGCGAAAAAGCAGTACACCCTCTTCCAATTTAAAAGTTTTACACATCAGGATATTCTTTTTAAGTCACCTGGTCTTCAACAAGTCTTAAAATGTGGTAAATACAGCCTCAAACAAATACCTTTCTTTATCAGCTATTCTGTTGTAGATTTATTAGTGTATTTGTGATCATTGCAGTTTCCACACAGTTTTTTTCAGTTTCAAAAAAGTTTTAACTGTTAATCAGATGGCCTCTCATTTGACTGGAGAATAGAAAGTTTGCAGAGGAGTTTATGGCAGTTTGTTGTTCACAATATGAAGTGAATGAAGTGAGAAACTGCCATGTATGACCAAGACATCATCCAAGGCATTCTCAGGAAAAATATCTAGCTGATGAAAGCATATACAGTGGTACCTCTACTTATGAGATTAATTGGTTCTGGAAGTATTTTGTAACCTGAAAATTCCGTAAGTAGAGACACGTTTGCCCTCTAAATGCCCTAATCGGTTCCAAGCCCCCCAAAATTCAGACATAAATTTTTTATAAATCATAAAAATGCATCAAAACATGTAACATTATGTAGTTGTACATAATGTAAAAAAAATAAAGAATAAAGTAAAGAATAAAAATTATGTTCATTTACCTTTTAACTGCTATCGTCGTCACCTTTTCTCTCTCAGCAGTGGTTTTTGCCTGATGGACGTTTTGTCGGCTTTTAACAATCCTTCGAAAATCTCCAAGGCAAACATCATCATAATGAGCGATAGCCAACTAGTGAACATTTTTTCTGGGTGATTCTTTCCAACAATTTCTGAAACTTCATGGAATTTTCCTAAAATGTCAGGAAGATGCTAGCCGATAGCCAATGGCAGAGCAGCTACAAGTATGTTTACGTTCGGTAAACTCTGGGAGCTGTGAGTAGCAGCGCGTACTGTATTTTTGCCTTTCATATCCTCAAATTTCTTTCGTAACAAGAGGCAATATTTTCTCGTTGAGGCGTTTCATAACCTGAAAACTCCGTATGTAGAGACGTTCGTAAGTAGAGGTACCACTGTACTATTGGAAGTGGTGAACAACAACTTTATCCCTCAACACGACATAATCAGCATGTAAATGTAAAGTACAATCTTCAGAATGAGGTTAGACAGTAAAACTGCAACATGATCCCATAGCATCAGTCAAGGTAAAGCACTTTCTTATAAATTAATCTATTAAATTAAAACATTTCTTCGAAAAACGTAAATATTTTAACCTAGCATCCACCTCATGTGCAAAAACAGATGAAGTTACAAGCTTAATGTTGCCAGGATTCTGTTATGTTCAGCTTTTGGTATGCAGATGTTGATGGTAGATGTGGGCATGTGAAGAGCTGAGGGAATAGCTGCGGCATTTCTTAAAGAATGAGGAGAGACGTCTTCAATGGGCCAAAACAAAATAAAAGTCTCAGCAGCAATTGTGTGGCTCATAGAACCAAGGCTGAGCAGTTCTCTGAGGAGTCAGGTCAGTTGCTCTACGCTGGAAGCAAATGATGACACAACACATCAAAACTTTCCTGTGGAGTAAGTGGTATTTAGATTTGGGATCACAGTGGGTTCTCACAGGTGAAGAGGTGAGGGAAAAGCTCTTCACTGTTAAGACCTGATGACACACGAGCTCTTCCAGAGCGCAATCTACAGACCACCCACTGAGGGATTGAGAAGACACATGAACTGTAGCACTGGAAGCAGCACAACTCTCCTCCTCACGCTGTGCAAGAAATGAACTACAGTCGCCTGAAATAATGAAGCTCTCCAAACCCACTCTAAAAAAAAAAACACCCTCATAATCAAAGAATTTCACATGTTTTTGAGGAACACCAAGCTTGCCAGTTGTACACTGAGATCGGCACCATTTTGCTCCTTTAAAAAGACCAAACCAACTATAATTGGACTGAACCATGCAGAGGGACGGGACATCTGCACAGACTGTCACTCGAGTTATCTGCCTGCACTAGCTCACAGTTGTCGCCACATCTGTTGTATCAGCACACGACACACAGCTCAGCTTGAAATGTTGAAGATGTTGACTCAAAATACAAGCTAAGGTCAACCTTTCTGGGTCTCTGAAGTGCCGACCATAATGCTTATCTAGCAGTCCAATGTATTAGTGTACTGAGCACAGCTTGAAACAGCTATCAGGGGTGAAGGGGAGAGCAAGAGAGGAAGATGAACTTCATCATTTCAAGTAATGCACTATAGTTAAGTTTATATTTTGCCTCTAATTTTGACAGAACTGAGCTGCTCTGTTTAGTTTATAATGTTCAATGCACAAAATAGACAATTAGTTCAAGTGTTACTAGAAATGGCAATTTTTGGCAATTATTTTCATTGATCGGCCTCTTTAAGTACACTGTAAAAAATTTGTTATATAACAGAATTTTACTGTATTTTTAAAATACCATTTAATTTACAAAAATAGACTGTGATTTTACATGTCAAATGTAAAATAACATTAAATCATTTCTGTTCTTTTACAAAAAAAACCCATTAAAAATACATATATTTATTGTTAAAATATGTACACAAATATGTCGTAATTTCACAAATATTTGTCTGTTATTTAAGGGAATAAACTGTAAAACTGCTAGTGATCTGGCAGATCCTTTTGGGTTTTTCCCAGCATCCTTTGCAGCCCTGCTTGTTTAGGTGCTTATCTGTGTTTATTTGTTAGCTATTTGATTTAATGCTGCCATGTAAAGTCTGTTGCTGGTTTGACCCCCTGTTGATTCATACCCCTTACATTTAACATGTTAAGTTATGTCACCCTGAGTTAAGTCCGTCTGTGTTTGAATCAGTACCCGTGAGTTTGTTCAATAAAGTGTGCAAAAACAGGAAGTTGACAAAATACTCCTTTTGCTAGTGCCATGGCTCTGTCAGGTATTGTAGACTGGGCACCAATACGATGCAAAGGCTACAGTCCTTAAAATTGTAGCAATTTTAAACCCAATATCTGGTTTTTCAACAGTTTTTTGACATGTTTTGAAAGATCAATCAACATTGTTTTTGTGTCATATACTGTTATATTACATCAAACACAAATTATTTTACAACATTTTTATATAAAATAATATAATTGAAACCAATTAATAATAGCACATTTCTGTAAATTTAAGCATTATTATTTGTAATACAGCATTTACTTACCATATTTCTTGGTAAAAAATGTAATTGTTTTAAAATGTGAAAATGTTTCTAATTAAATGTTAAAACAACCTAAAAAATAAGGCAAAATCTTGTTAAAATTACAACTACAAACTGTATTTTAATTATTGAAAAAAACTGTATTTTTATGAGAAAGAAATTTTCTGTTATTTCACGGTATTTTTCTGGCGCCCCAGCTGCCAGAAAAAATTACTGTTTGTTTTACGATTTGTTTTTACAGTGTATACAGAAAGGAAGAAAGAAAGGGTAGTCAGTGAAATGACTCCCCTTTTGGTTACAAAATGATGGTTATGATGCCAAAGTAGCCTTTGGTTCACCCTCATTCACTGTGGTGGATTCCACAATGATTTCTGAGCTGTACTTTGTAATAGTGTTGCAAACTTTATGAATTTATGGAAGGTACACTTCATTAACTTCTACTTTATGATGCCCTGTTACAGAGAAAGACGAAAGTGATGCAGGAGAAACACATTGAGAAGTGAGATAGACAGAAAGAAAGGAGAGAGGAGAGAAAGGAATATGAGCTGTCAGAGCAAAGCCAGAGAAGACAGACAGGTGACAGATGGAAGTAGCCACATCCCAGAGGTGAAACTAAAAGGAGGTGTTACCTGAGAAACAAAGAACATCTTGCTGTTATCTTTTTTACAAGCCGACTATTAACTTTATGCCTGAGTTTTCTCTTGAGTACCTTTAACTGTCTTTTCCAGCACTAATAGCTGTTCATGGTTGTTCACGTAACAACATCATGTTTTATTGCACACCATGCATGTGGGGGCTGCCCACAGAAACTTTGGGGGGAAGATACGGCAAGAGAAAAGGACATATTCAGTTAATTGAGACCCATTTATAATATATTATAATATAATATAATATAATATAATATAATATAATATAATATAATAAATATAATAATATAATATATAATATAATATAAGGTGCTGTGTAAAATGTAAATTAGGACAGAATACAGTAATCAAATCTCATCAACCTATATTTCATTTTTAATAGAACAGAAACTGAGTGAGGAGACCAGTTGACCAGTTGTTTTAGGGGAGGAAAGTTGTCCTCTTCTTGTCTGATTCAGGATTCTAGCTGCTGAACAGTCCTAGGCCTTAGCTGGATTTTTGGTTATATGAGGCTCCAAATGTTTTCTGCTGGTTAAAGTCTGGACTGCAGGCAGTAGCGCTCTTGTGATGGATCGAGTATGTAGTTTACCACTGTTGCTTAAATATGCAGGGTCTTACCTGAAAAAGACGTTGTCTGGATGGGAGCAGATGTTGCTCTAAAACCTTTACGTATGCTTCAGCGTTGATGGTGCCTTTCCAGTGTGCTCACAGCACAGACAGTAATGCACCCCCCACACCATCAGAGATGCAGGCTGTTGAACTGTCTGCTGATGACAAGCTGGATGGTCCCTCTGCTCTTTGGTCCACGGGACACGGTGTCCAAAATGAATTTCAAATTTTGATTGTTTGTTGTTGTTTGATAGTTTTGCTTTTTGTGCAAATATAGTCAATATTGATGCTGCCGTGGTGTTTAATGATGAAAATGTGTGAAGACAAACCATTACAGTCAGAGTGGAGCTTTGGAGCTGCTGTGGAGTTGGACAAAGATGATAAACCGCCAAATGGTGCTGTTCTCTCCTCATTCCTCTTTTTCTCTCGTGTGAGGTCCTTTATCACTGTCTCTTACACTCTTTGACATTTATATCTCATGTAGGACTGCTAGTTTAGGGTGGTGTATTATTACTTGTCTCTCTGCGATTACCTTACCTTTAATAGGGAGCTGGATCTGCATCAGTTTCTTGCTGTGGCCAGATTGGGCCAGAGCCCAGTTCTGTGCTTTACTGCCTACTCACAGAATTATCAAGTCACATGTCTCTTTGAAATTTGCTTTCAGACCCCGTCTCACACAACAAACAAATTATGGATGTTGGAGTGTTTTCTTTGACTACTAAATAGTGTCACACGGCTGCAGCAGGATCAGTTCTGTAAATTAAAGCTGTCCCGTCTCCATCTGCCAAACAGCAGCAGTAGATAAGGACATTTATTTTTTCACCTTTCTATAGGTAAACTAAATGGATTTCAAGACAGAACATCATCCTCAGGACAAGTGCAGCAGCTTCTCTTTTTTTCAAAGCATTTCTAGTGAATTATTGCAGATAGTTTCAGCTCTGTTGCAACAATAAGTTTGAGGCAGTGGATGGCATGAATGCATCCAATGAATAAAACAAATAAAAAAATAACAGATGACAGTTTTGTGAGTTAAAAAAAAAAACACAATTTAATACTCAGCTCATAAGTTATAACATACAAAAGTTGAAGATTTAATTTCATGATAAATCTGAAATTCCAGAAATAATGTGGGGGTGATATTTTATTTTGAGTTTAAAAAAAGTAACATTCTGAAAATTCAATAGGAGCGTATTTTTCCAAGAACTTAACACAGCACAATCCAATTTTTACTATTTTCTGGCATGTTAAAACTACTGATTGCAACATCGTCTTTGTGCTCCAAACCACACTAAACAAGGTGTTTATTCTTCACTGATTTCCTTAATGTCACTCCTGTGTGTATGCAAACCAGAGCACGACCTTTGTCTGAAAATACAACACAAGGTCCGCAACACTCGATTTGGTAGAAAAAGTACCCCAGACCATAGACTAATTACTTCACTACGAAGGCACAATGGACACCAGAGCTGCTGCTGCTCTACCCTCCTGCAATCCTGCGCCCTCATATGTAGACATTAGATTTGGGTTTGCAGCAGCTTATTCTTCATTCTGCTTCACTTAGACCTGTTGTTCTCTTAAGCAAATCCCCTTTTGTGTCATCTATTGGCAGCAAAAACTTCATACACTAACCAGCGTAAGATGGCAGGAATGTCAGCTACAATGCCATTAACTAGAAAGTACTCATTTGAGGACATTAGGATTTTATTATAAGTGTAGTTCAAGTGTAGGTTTAAATGTGAGCAAATGTTTCCTGGAAAAATTTGGGAGGAAATCAACAGTTTAGGTGCAGAAATTGTTCTTGCATGCGGTGCAAATTAGTTTACATTGATTTTTAACTTTTGTGATACATTTCTAGGGCTTATTTCTCTATCAAAAGCTGAATGACTGTAAAGTACAACAGTAGGAGACAACTGATATATTCCACCTGATTAATGACAATCTAATCAACCGAGTGGGAATGATAATGTCAGTGAACCACAGCTCAGTCCACATATATAAAAGAGATCCAGAGGACCTGCATGTAAAGGTTAACATCTTAAAAGTGTGGATGTTGATGATGAGCTAGAACCTTGCAAAGATGGACGTGGAGAGCAGTGGAAGTCTGGCGCATTTATTCCAGACTTAGTTCAGTTTGGGGCTGAAGATGAAAGGCTGCATGAGTGAGAAGAATAGCAGCCACTGGAGCCATTTATCAACACAGTATTGATAAAACACAACGCATGTTTCACAAATGCTATGATCACGAGCTAAGAGTAGTAGCTACCTCCACAGTTGAGTTGATGAATTTGATCTCATTTTTATTTTTGGAGACACATTTTTGATGTCTTGCAAAACTGACTGATTTTGGAAGAGAAGGCAGTTTATGGATCAAATTATTAAAGGCTGCTTGGTTCAGGCTCGCATGGAATGTGTCACGGTTGATAAGAAGATGATCCCATTTACAGGAGGCTGCCCATTTTGACAGTATGTCCCAGTAAAACCCAATCCAGTTGGCATGATGGACTTTATGCTAACAATTTGGATGTTGATGCACTTCACTGATTTGACTTTAGCTATACTTGACTAAATCTGACACTGAGTTGGGATGTGTGCACCTTACACAACAAGGCAAAAGCATCAGGTCACTTCATTACCTCACCACTTAGTCCACACAACTTGTGCTGTGCATCTTCCAGGAATGGTCGACCTCAAAGCGTTGCTCTGGGAAAGTTGGCGTGCACTGTCTGAAATATAATGTGTTCCTATGCTTGCAAACTCAGGGCAGCATTTCATCAACTCCATTATATTTACAGCTATATATTCAGCTGTTTGAGTTCTTTTCCAGAACTGTCTATATTTAACACTATAAAGAAAAATTATAATTCATGCCAAACAAAAGCTCGGGTCTCAGGAACCAACAGAAAAATCATTGCTGCTCACCTGAATATGCCAAACAGCACTGTGATAATCTGTAATACTACTGGAAAAAATATTTGTTGGTCGATGAAATAAAGGCTGAATTGTTCAGAAAGACTACTCATCTCTATGCATGGCACAAAAAGGGCACAGTTTAATTATCTCAGTGGTGAAGTGTGGTGAGGTAAGCTAAGTTGGGTTTGCTTCACTGCCTGGGCCGGGACCGTTTGTCATCATCCAGTTAGTTCCAAGGGGTTCACATGGTTTTACTTTCTCCTGTAGTTATGTAACATGAAAGGGTCATATGTGACATTCTCAACACTTTTAGCTTGCAAATGCAGAAGTATGGACCATAACGCTTCTTGGAATGATCCCAAGATCCACTGTGTTATAACTTTGATTAAGCATTTAATAACAGAGATACAATTAAATAATAAATGAAAAAAAAACAAAACATGAAAATACATTAACATAGAAAACATACCAAATGTTCAAAGTGAAATATTTCACCATTTCAGAAATAATTTTCCAATCTTTTCCTATGTGATGTCAGCCACATATTACATAAAAAAAAAGTTGAGACATGGGCATCAGGCTGGAAAAGAAATCAGTATTAAAAAGAAAAGAACCTGGAAGAACATCTTGTAACTGATACGGTTAACTGGAAACAGGTCAGTGGCCTGACTGGGTTTAAAATATAGAGAGGCAGAGTCTCTCAGAAGTAAAGATGGGAAAAGCTGCACCAATATGCTTAAAACTGCATCCGCAGACTGTAAAACTGTGTGTGGTTAGGGTTAGCATGTGCATGTAGAAAATGACAGCCATAAATTACTTGATGACAATATGGATTGTATTTACAGCTATATATTCAGCTGTTTGAGTTCTTTTCCAAAACCATCTATATTTAACACTATAAAAAAAAATTATAATTCAGCAGGTTCAGACCTTAAAACTCATGAACAAGCTCCCATCAAGAAAAAAAGAATAACAGCTGCCTTCACATCACAGCAGCACTACGTCAGCAGTTTCTATCCATATGTGTGCCAGACAAACTGTTTTTAACTGCCTTTTTCAAAATGCTTGAGTCACCTTCATAAGGAGAACAGGCCAAAACTCCAGTTTTATTTCCGTTAAATTGGGAAGAAGTCTTTCTCTGATACTTATGGTTCTTGAAGGATAGGTAGTGTTGCGTCTATTTTTGAAACCTGGTTAACTAACCAGAGAAAAGTGATTGTAATATCTGGCAGGTTACTCCATTGAGTCGGCCAGTTCTCTGATGATAAAAGAGGTTGGATATGAATGAAGACAGCACAGGGGTTTCCACAATTAATTGAATAATAATCAAGTCTACTGCCACCATACATTATCTCACAGGCCTCTTTACCTTTCAGCAGAACCTGTTCAGACTTTATTTCACAACATTTAGAAAGTGGATTTAATATAAGCAATTTTCATTTGCTTATAGATTGGGTCCAGTATTATATATCTAAATGGAAAGATTTTGCTCCTTGAGAATTAGAAATATCAATGACCACAAAATTAAAAGTAAAAAGCCAGGTCTTAGCATCTCATAAAACAACTAACTTTCAATGTTTTGGTTCTGCTCTTATATAAATTTAGCAGCTTTAAAAAAGTAAAATTAATACTGACAACATAAAACAAGTTACCTTTTTTAACTTCTTTAACTCTTATCGGACAGACCTGTATACATCTCGAACAAGTTATTAATGAATATATATATATATATATATATATATATATAATATATATATACACACTGAAATAAATTATTCAGGGAGCCAGTAAATGTGACAGCAATATTTAGGTATGCATACTAAATGAAAAATATTGAATATCATCATGATGAGTGTTTGAGTTGACAAAATCAAAATTCATGAGCATACCTTTCATATCAACTCAATATTTTTAAGTGTAAAAATGCTGCACTGATTGAATGAAGTAATGTGCAGTATTGTTTTTTAGAGTGTATGTATTGATTTATTTTGTTTTTTTCTTTCTTGGATTAATGCAATGGGGAATGAGTTTCATTGATCAATTTGTCACTTCATTTAAAGTGTGCCACACAGCTGAGGTCTCTGCATGCTATCACCCCATTTAACAGCTGAAATGAAGTGAAGTATGACTGGCCTAAACTGCAGTAGAGAAAAAAAGAAGTGTGTGTGGGTGTGTGTGTGTGTGTGTGGGTGGGGGGGGGGGTGACAGCTGCCACCGCCAATATCTTTACCTCTCTCTCAGGTAAACATGGACCCAGCCTGTCAGAGAGCACCGACCAGAACCGAGACTAACTGTACCGATTCCAACCCAAACCCGGAGTCACATCTTTTGAATGGACCCGAGACCCGATTCGGGTCGGGTTGGAACCTCGGGTTTTCGGGTTGTTCCGAAGACCTGTACTCTGAATGCATCAGTCTTGGATTTCCAAGGTGCTCTACAATATTTATTACACACAGCTTTTGAACACTGCACAGGCCAAAGGTTAAACAAGCCAGACTGGAAGGTAATTGGTTGGACAATGATGTATTTCTATAACTATAAATAAAAGAACAAATATTGAAATATAATATGATATTATTAATACTATTATTAGTGCTAAAAAAATAGTTATGGCTTAATGTAAAACCACTGTGATTTTAATCTGTAAAGATGCGTATATGATGTAAAAGCAAAATTTGGAATGTTGGAGGTCAAAAGAGATGCCTCTGGTTGTGTTTTGCATCACACCTAGAGGCGTTTCCACAATTCTTCTTCAGCAAATTGTTTGTCCAAACAATCTCAGTTTGTTTTTCAAATGTTTACTGCTCATTTTTGCTATTTATTATTATGTTTCCTTTTAGTCTTTGATTTATTTGCTTTTCTGATTTAATTTGAGGGCTGTCAGTTTGTTGTTGATGTCAAAGTCAGTTAATGTCGTTTTCACAACTCTCATCATGCATCTTAACTATCTTTCCTTTATTTTTGAGCATTTCAAGGTCTTTTAGTTTAAATTTCTAGTTTTCAAACTTTAGTTACAATCACTGTGTCATGGCCTGGTCGGCCATGGCAGTCCTGTGTGTATATGTCTATGTCAAGTCGGTGTCTTTCCCTATTTTACTTTGAAAGGTCTGTCTTGTCTTCATTGTTTTCTGCTTTGCTTCCTCCCTCTCGTTACCTTGATTCCCTGCACCTGCCCCTCGTTTGTTCCTCTGTGTATTTAAGTCTCGTCTTCTCCCTGGTCTGTGTGGGTCCATTAGTTGTTGTAGTCTTTGTGGAATGTGATGTGTTTTGCAGTCCTGCCTGTTCTCTCATTGTCCTTCTCCTCTTCCTGGTCGTGGACATAAGTTAAGTTTGTATTTTTGTGTTTTCGTGTTTTTGGACCTTTGGATTTCTGAGGGGTGTACTACGAAGTGAGATTAGAGAGTAAGCGAGGTATGTTGAGTCTAAAGCCAGGATTTCCAGTACCACGAAGGTGGCTCTCTTTTAACCTGGCTAGATCACCATGGTAACTTACTCTGCAAGCTTAACCTGGTCCGGAGCAGGTTATGTGCAGAGTTTAGGCTCAAATCGGCTATAAATGGCGCCGCCCCTTCACTTAGCCCCGCTTTCAGAGATGGCATTGCCTTTTTTTGAGAAATTTGAGCTTGAGCACCAGGATTGTGCAAGGATCTCTAAGGAGGGAGAGAGTTTTCAGAGACCGTACTGATCCGCTGGCTTCCCATGACCATATTCTCTATGAACGCTATAGATTTTCAGATGAGGGAATACGTTACATTTGTAATCTGTTAGAGCCAGATATTGGCAACGCCACCAAACGCAGCCATGTGCTAACAGTAGCGCAAACGGTGTGCGTTTCTTTGTGTTTCTTTGCCACGGGAACCTACATGCATTCAGTTGGTGATGCAGAAAATCTGAGCAAGAATACTGTATGCCGCGCTATTCGCAAGGTTGTACTTGCTCTTACTTAACTGCTGAATATGTTTGTAGTATTCCCTGGCCATCTGCCCACGCTTCAAATAAAAGAAGCGTTTTACAAAATCGCAGATAAGATAAATTAATAGTCCATTGTATTGATAATCAGAGTCACGTGGAATTTCATGTGAAATGTTTTTAATATAATTCATTCATAGGATTCCCCAGGGTGATAGGGCAATACATTGCAATCACTGGAGCTTCGGGGAACATGAGGGTGATTTTGTGAATAGAAAGTTGTTTCATAGCATCAATGTTCAGGTAAACCATTTGGTGCTCATTGTTGTAAGGTGATTGGTGGCACATAGCATGCAGGTACACTGAAGCTTTGTAGTGCTAGGCCTACACAGTGGATGTTGCACAATTGTCAGAAATAATATACAGGCCTGAATGTGTGTGTATGTATACATACATACATACATACACACAGATTTTCTATTTCAGTAGTTGCACTGTGAAATTAACCTGAAATGCCTTTGCAGATGACTTGTGACCACCAGTTGATGGTCACAAGTATTGATGCCAAATGGCCCGGCTCTGTCCATGACGCCCGGGTCTTCCGGGAGTCATCACTGGGTCACCGGTTTGAGCAAGGTATGGCAAATATGACCACACAATTATATTGCCTGTTTAGTTGACGTACTGAAGAAGTAGTTTCCTCTCCCTTTATTCACAGGGCACTTTGATGGACTGCTGCTGGGGGACAGAGGATACCCTTGCACCCGTTATTTGATGACCCCCTATCCTGACCCACAGACACCAGCAGAGAGGCGCTACAACGTAGCCTTATCTAAATGCAGGGTCAGGATAGAGATGACCTTTGGGGTCATCAAATCACGATTCAACTGTCTCCGTGGCCTGAGGGTCTCTCCTGAGCGGGCCTGCCAGACTGTGGCTGCATGTGTGGTGCTCCACAACATAGCCACAATCAGGAAGGAGGGAGTCCCCCATGTGCCATTGGTGGCAGCTGATGTAGTGGACCCCATCACCCCGGATCACCCAACTGGAGCAGCTGTCAGACGGGCCATCACCACGCAGTTTTTTATGTAGGCCTAGCATTATGTCATTTCATGTCATCTTATTTAGTTTCTGTTGTATTCCCACTTTTATTTTATTATCTGTAAATACTGTAGCCTATGTGCTGTTTCTGTATGTTGAGAGGCTACAACTTTGATTTAAAGCTACGGTCTACGATTTTACATATTGTACATTTTTATCAAAATAATTTAAAAGGTTATGGCCCAATAGTGTTACCTATGAAATATGATCAGAGAAAAGAAATTTCCTCTAGCTGCCGAACGGCACCTATTGGTCAATCTGGTCAAGATCGTAGACCTTAGCTTTAATTATGCAAACCTTTTGTACAAAAACAGGTCAACTTTGAACCTTGAAAAAAAGGACTACATCACAGGATGTGTCTTTCCTCATTTTAATTGTTGTGCCTTTGCTGTGAAAAGAGAAAACAGTCATAAGTATAAAATGTCAATTATGTTTAATCAAAATAAATAATTACCATTTACATGCCTTCTCCAATTTGAGCTTTTTAATTTCCAACTTTTTTTTGTTATCCAGCATCAGATTTCTCTTATAAAGGGCTCTCACATTGTCTGCTCCAATCTGTGTAAAAGGTATTAGCATGGTTGGTTCTTGGTAAGGCTCACTTTAAGAAAGTTGGACATATGTAGGAATACTCTAGAACAGGGGTCTTCAACCTTTTTTAGCCCAGGGACCCCTTGGATGAGAGAAAAACAGAACAGGGACCCCTGCTTGTATTCTTATTTCCCCCCCCCCCCCCCCCCCCCCCTTTTTTTTTTTTTTTTTTTTTTTTTTTTTTTTAATGTGTCAGATTTTAAGCCTGGCTTATAACTTTTAGATGTATTTTATTCTGCTTATTTCACCTTATTAACCAATTCCTGACTGGGTTAGCCTACATGTGTTTATGGTTGATAAAACTTTCATGCATATCATTATTATTATTAGTTGGTAATGAGACAATATTTTCTATTATTGTTATTTTCCAACAATGAAACGTTTAACTTCAGGCAGTTATATATTTAGAACTGCCTGTATGTGTATGTGTGTGTATGTATGTATGTATATATATATATATATATATATATATATATCTATATATATATATATATATATATATATATATATACACACAGTCATGGAAAAAATTATTAGACCACCCTTGTTTTCTTCAGTTTCTTGTTCATTTTAATGCCTGGTACAACTAAAGGTACATTGTTTTGGACAAACATAACGATAACCACAAAGATTGCTCATAAGAGTTTTATTTAAGAGCTGATATCTTACCATTTTCCATGGTTTTCTTGATTATAACCTAAATAAATTAAGTTTTTACATCAATAGCTATGGCGTTTGTACTGCCAAAAACACTGCTTTTATGTATTCAGTGTTTTCTTTTCTGTCTGTTTTAGTCACATGATGACGTTTAGTGGTACCAGGTATTAAAATGAACAAGAAAGAGAAGAAAAAATGGTGGTCTAATAATTTTTTCCATGACTGTATGTATATATATATATACACACACACACACACAACACACCACACACACACACAATATAGATATATATATATATATATATATATAGATATATATATATATATATATATTTTTTTTTTTTTTTTTTTTTTAACTCAAATTATTTTGGTTAAAATTGCCTTTATTTCTTTTTAAGTTGGAGGACCCCGTGCAGTACCTCCGTGGCCCCCCTAGGGGTCATGGACCCCGGGTTGAATACCACAGCTCTAGAATATAATACCCTCCTTCCAGTCAATCGTGAAGGCCTAGAGGTGGAGGCCACAGGCTGAGGAGAGTCTACAATGTCATCATCTTCCTGTGAAATAAATTGGCAAGCATAGACACTCAATTACTTTCCATTGTTGAGGTCCCCAGAAGCAGTGCAGACTGTGCAGACTACCACAAGCCTTTCAATGACACATTAGGCATAATTAGGTTAAGCTATACATTTACCACCACAGCTGCTGATTGCAGACACTGTCCTCGTCATGGATCTCCTGAAAAATCATGTAAGTACTGCATAAAGTGGATTTAACAGTTCAGCAAACACTGATAAGAGTATATGACACTTTGCTTTGATAGTTACCTCTGTGTGAGGGTCAAAAATGGCATGTGCTGGTGGCTCTGGCAACGTCATAGTGTCTCCTTTAACTGTAATTACCACTACAAATATGCATTTACTACTTTACCACCAAACCACTTATACATACCCAGGACAAACAGATGTTGCTGGGAGCTACCAGCACCAGGGTCAGACTCAACCCTTGAAACTCCCCCATAATTGGCCGTCCCTCGTTAGTGGCGAGGGCCAGCTCCTCTGCCGGAGTATATTCTGGAGGAGGAGGCCCCCCTCCAGTCTTCCTCTTTTGGTTTTTTTTTTCTGTTTGCTTCAGGTAATATTAACACTTTTACACAGAGTATTATCCACATACTGAAAAAAATTATGAAAGCAACTACCTTACATACCACTTTGAATTATATTTTTGTGCTTGGTCTTTATTTGCTGCCAAGTCCTTTTAGTAGTGCTGGTACCACAGCTATTAGAATGCCCATTAAAATCTGGTTAGTCTATATGGTATTATATAGCTGCTGGTCTACTGGGCTGCATTATATTGAAAACTGTTTCTAATATTTTGTCCACTCCATTAACATATATGAGGGGGGCAAAATATTAGGTACACCACCAGCTATGACTTCAATAACAAACATAAAGTAGAATTATCTATTATTACCTTTCTGACAATGTTAACAAAAACTGAAAATGTAGAAGCTTATTAAAAGTAGAATATAGCAAAGCGTTTGTATTGGATTGTATTAGATTGCACAGTATTACCTATTAAAGTGGCCGGTGAGCGTATATTGGTATCACAGATAATATTAAATCTTAAATTAATTTCACATAGATTTAGCAAAAAACTAAAGTCATTTTCATTTATCATATATAATGGGACAGTCAGACCTACATAATGTTTGAATCTGCTGCATTAAGTTTAAAGTTTGAGCGCTCTAAAAGAGGGAGGGAGATTAATTAAGGTGCATTAAGTGGTGAAATAAATATAACTTACGAATTTACACGATCTGCGATTTTTTTGCCAGCACTCCTCTCTGGCTTTATTTGCACCTACAGTGTTGCTTTTGGCCTTTAAGATTTCTCTGAAGTCCTCATAGCCCTGCATTATTAAAATCTGCTCCTCCTGAGTGAAATATGCGGACCGCGCTCTATCCATTATATCCGGAATAGGCATCAAATGACGCGTCAAATGCCCCCTTTTATGTGAACGCACACAGAGCAGAAAGCCGCGATCGACAAAGATAGTTGATAACCACCGTCGTGGTATAATTGTCTCTGATTTCGAGTTTCAGGTTTGTTAAGCCAGCTCACCCAAAGAAAGCCTGGCTGTGTCGAACTTGCTTCGTAGTACAGCCCTCTGGTGTCTTTGGATTTTTGTGTTTTGGATTTTTGGATTTAGTGTTTTTTTGTTTTGGTTTTTTTTTTGGGAATAAACCCTTTTGTTTTTGAACTCCTGCTCTTGGGTCCTCCTTCATCCTCATCACTGCAAACATGACCCAATGTTACTAATATAATTTATATTTATATAATTATTACTGATACATCGTAGTTTAACAGAGCAACCTACAGTGGTAGCGTCAAAATTTCATCCTTGGCCACAAAAGCATTATGATTACCATTAAAGATCCTTTTCTATAATGACTGCGAGTTAAATGTAGCTACTTCTTAAATAATATGTTGATCTGTATTTATCACCCCTGCCTTTCACCCGAAGAGATAGGCTGGGATAGGCTCCAGCAGATCCCTGTGACCGGAGATAGGACTAAATGGGTATGGATTATGGATGGATCTGTATTTAAATACGTGCCTTCAGGCTCAGAAAAATGGATGGTTGTACTGGATCAGTACTGCCAATACTCTCATCAACAACTCATGGAAACACCATGGGGGCTTCCCCAAACAGTTGTGATCAGATTTCCTGCTAGTTACCTGACTGTCAGGTTTTGCTGTATTTTTGTTTTGTTTGTTGTCATTTTTTTTTTTTTTTTATTCTTGGATGTTTAATGCTCTTCTTGGTGTCTAATGTTAACATGCCTAGCTCCTTGTTGAAGCACCAACGCCAAGTCCATGTTGTTCTTTTACGTCCTATCTCTCTTTGAATATCCTTGCCTCTGAAGAAATGTTTCTTTTCTTGGAATTTTTTTGTACTGTAGGAGATGGCTTAATTTTAGAGAAATTTTTTGAGATGTGTGGGCTCTGTAGCCATGGTCCATGTATATCACCAAAGCAGCAAAGAATTGAATGAGGTGGCAGACCAGTGGCTGAGAGAGAGAGAGAGAGAGAGAGAGAGCTGGCACAAAGACAATAACAACACTTCGTGTATTAACAACATACTTGTATATGTATTTAGCTGTGCAGGGGCTACTAAAAGTGCTAACTTAAATTGTATTTCATGTGCTGAAATACATTAATTCATTCTGACCTATTTTAAGGCTTTTAAAAGGTGACTGTCATGGTGTTGGTTGTGCACAGTGTGTGTTTTGGGTTTTGTGAGTATTTCGTCTCGTCTCCCCTGTCCTGAGTCTCTGGTTTCATGTGTTTCTTGAAGTCTTGTCCTGATTGGGTTCTGCTTCTTCCTCCCCCTTGTCATCCTAATTGTTCACACCTGCCTCACGTTTATTTCTCTGTGTTTATAAGTCCTGTCACTCCCGTTCTGTTTGTGGTCCATTGTCGTCACTCCTGTCTTCATGTGTTCCTGCTCATCACCCTGGTTTCATGGAACTAAGTTTGTATTTTTGTTTAATAAAGACCTTTTTTTTTTTGTTTTTTGAACTCCTGCACCATGAGTCCTCATTTCATAATAGCAACAACCCGTGACAGTGACAGATGCAATGTGATATTGTGGGTGCTCAGGTCCCTGAATGCACCGTCTTGCTTCATAACATTTCTTGACCTGCCTTTGTCAAGATTCATTACTGTATCCAACTTTAAAACTCAGTTGACAGTTTGGTCCAAATGAAATTCATTAATATGATAAAATATTTAGTGAGCAAGAATTTCTGAGCAAGGTGGCCCCCAACTTCAGGACTTCTACCTTGTTTCAAGAAACACTGACAGGTTGTTGTATGTGTGAATGTCATGTTTTTGTGCAAACTACAGTGCAAACTAGTTTGTGGGTATTGGGATTGTTAAATACTGGCATCACATGGTATCCAGTGACATATACTTAATTTCTTTAAAAATAAATAGCAATAAAGTTCATTATCCTACCAATAGCGTTTAATAATAATCCATTATTGATGTGCAGTTAAACACATTAACAGATTTTGGCTCTTGTACCAAAGCTAAAGTTAGTTGCTTTTATCTGGAAGACACTTTCTTACACGTCTTTTGGACAATCTGGTGATCATTCGTTTTTATGTACCTTTAAAACTGAACCAGTTTTGGCTATTAATATTATGTTATTGTCTAAAAGCCAGCCTCTGTGATGGTATGGGGTTGTATCAGTACCCTTGGCAAAGGCGATTTATATTTCAGTGATGGTAGCATTACTGCAGAAAAGCACACAGAGGTTTGAACGTCACATATGCTGGCATCAAAATGACATCTTTTCCAGAGACATTCATGCATTTTTCAACAAGACAATGCAAATCCACATTCTGCACACATTACAAAAGTATGTCTGAGGAAGAAAAGTACAGTACTGAATGTACCCAGTACAGTACATGTTTGAAGTATGAAACCAAAATATGCAACAGTGGTCACTCATTATTGTTGCACACCTTAACCCTCCTCTTATGTTTGTTTCAGGAACAGTAATAATGTTCCTGGGTTAATATGACCCGGGGGAATGTTTGATCATCCAAGAGTGTCGAAAAACTAAAAACTTCCAATAATCACTGTTTATATATCATTATTAACTCCATCACTAATTATTTCAATCAACATTTAGTGCATTGTTACTCTTAACCTTTCATAGATCATGGTTCAATGAAAATAATTAACTCATTTTTTTTTATGAGCACTGGAAAGACCTATCTATAAAATACAATAGTTCAATCTGACATAGGTTTTTTTTTTTGGTAATTATTCTATATTTTGAACTTTTATTTTTGGGATGATGTTGATAAATTAACAGAAAAAAATCCCATCTTCAGGGACAAAGTGACCAGCTGAATTAAAATCAAAATCTACTGGATTTACAATGAAAGAAAACTTAAGAATTGTTTTTGATACAGAAATTAATAAAAATAAGAAAAATCAAAATAACAGATTAACAATATGAACATGGTGTGTTATATTTGTGTGTCTGAGTCTCCACAGTCACACAAGTGACACGTGATCACATTGTGACAATAAATACTACACAATGTGTAAACCAGAAATCCATCCATCCATTATCTAACCTACTTATTCCTGTGCAGGGTCATGGAGGTTTGCTGGAGACTATCCCTTCCAATCTCCTTCCAAATGACAGATGTGTTGTAGGCTGATCTATCATCATGTTATAAAAGATGAGCAGTCAGTGCTCAGCACTTCTATCTACACAAGTGTGGAAAAAAACCCAGACCACTATCTAGTTGTTGGTGGCGTAATTAAAGAGTGGCCCAAACAACAACAGTATAAAAATGGTGTCGGGTCTGTTCGTAGCTTATGTGCATATTTGCTATGCAGAAGCAAAGATCAAGCTAAAAGCTGTAAGACTGACTTCATAAAAAGGCACATCCCACAGAGGAAAGGTGTGCCCTGAATGGGAGAGGCAGACTCCATCTCCTAAAGCTGGCTGTGACATTACATGAAGACATTACTGAGATGGATTCTTTCAAACTTTATTCTTGGCATTTTAATCAAAACACATCACAGACAGATTATTAATATCTTGGGAAATACTTGAAGCTTTTGAGAAAAGGGTATGTCTTCTTGAAACAACAAAACAACTGTAAAGGTTGAGGTATGGCCTAATGTTACTTATGTGACATACAGTACAGGTAGGCTTGTTGCTCAGATGAAATTGCTTTTTTGTGAGTGTATGCAATATGTCTGGGAAAGGCTCTGCTGTCAAAAGTGGACTGTCAGAAAAGATAAATTGATCTGTCACTTGTTGAACCCATAAAAGTGTATGTGTTGTGTATCAAAAATGTATCATTTTGAAAAGAACACACTCTGAGCAGTTGAAAATCTGGTACAGCTGTTATTTTCAGTCTTAGCATACAGGGTACTTGTGGACAGGGCTGATATAAGTTTATAGGGTCACAAACAGAAACCTGATTATTCTGGTGGGACATCACTCGACTGTTAATATGTGTCCAGCTGGATTTAAATGGGTCACTTCTTCAACTACGAACCCTATGGACTGTCAAGAAAATATCAATGATGTATCTTCTGTAGTGGCCATTAAACTGAGCAGCACATGTTAATATTCTCACTTTTATTACACGAGGAACCCCCTCATTTCTCAGTAGTTTCATACTCAGTTAGTAGCTGCTTCCCAACTTCTAAGGTGAAACTTTTTCTGGGTGAAAATACTGTCAGCAGGAATCTTGTCAGGAAATTGAATGTTGGCTTGAGCTTCTGAGTATCACAGGAATAGACTCATAATTTCATCATCAGAAATACTGTCACTAGGCTGAACAAGCTGGGGACTTGCAGTTCAACTTGGCTGACACACTTTTTTTGATAAGCCTGGATCTCTGGGCCATTTTCTGCTCCACCAATCAATATTGTCCTGCTAAGGACTCTTTCCCTGGCACATTTTTCTCTCCTTTTTTTTTAAATCCCTGATTTGATCTGAGATCTGTCTAAATTTTCAAAAATCTCATCTCTCTAAATGATCCCTTTACCTTTACCATGGACCACTAGGCACAGAGGTGAATACCAGTCATGTGCACTTCAGGAATACTCCTCCAATCTGAGAGTTTTTTTGTTTTTTTTTTCTCTCAGCCACTATAACCCAACCCAGTCTGCTATTCCATTTGCAGCTCTTATTTTTAATCTCCATTTTATGCAGACATCTTAATGCTGTCCATAGAGCATTTCTCATTTTATAGGCCATCTGTATGAAAGTAGGCTACTTTATACATTAAGTGGCAGCGCCAGAACAGAAACCTGCAGGCAGTATGTTTAAGAGACAGCTAAAGCATTGTTTCTGTAAGTTACAGGTAACTGGAAGACTGCACTTTAGCTTTTGGTGGAACCTGAACCTTAACTGGAACCTCTTTACTTACAAATTTTAAAGGTTTCTTCTCCTTGCCATCCATTTTACTCCTGCCCTACTTCCACAACATGTTTTCCTCAACCCATTTGTACGTTGCCCTTAAGGAAATTTTAATTCAAACAATAGATAAAATAAAGTATAAGTTTGCTACTCCCACATGTAAACACACTTCCTGTTGTCATGGGTATTCCTTAAAACAGATGTCAAAAAATGTCACCTGCAGAAACAAACTCTTTCAAGTCACATAGGAGCCAAACCACCAAGAAAAATATTTCAAAAATATGTGATTTAATTGAAAAAAAAAAAAAACATCTGTTAAGCAAGAAAAGTGGTGAGGACTAAAACTCAGGAGACTTGGTGGTAGGGGTAACAAGGGAAGTCAAACAGCACAAGAAGAAGCAGACTTCCAGTAAAACATCAAGTTAAGTTGACAAAAACAGGGCACAAGGGATACAAGAAACAAGGAAAACAAAAAATACAGGAAAAGTGTCAAACTAAGAATACCTCAAGAAACATAAAAGGAAGTCCAACACCTCGACCATGACAAAATCTTAGTAGAAAATGTTGTAAAGAAAATCACATCATGGTATGAGGTGCTGTGAGGGACATTATTCTGAATTAGCATTCACACACACACATATGCTAATTCAGAATAATGTTCCTCACGGCACCTCATATCATGGGCTGCTCGTAGCTCAGTGGTTTAAGCAGGCGGCTCATGAACAGAGGCTCAGTCCTCCTCCAGTGGTCGCAGTTCCAACCTTTACTTGCCCACTCTCTCTGCCCTGGTTTCCTGTCTCCTTTACACTGTAAATAAAGGCTAGTGCTTAAAAAAGAAAAGAACACTGAAAAGAACACTACTGTGGCGCCATTCTGAAAAGCTGTAGAGATCAAATAAAAACTAATGGATTTCATTCAAGACATTATGGGGATTTTAATAGTATGCCATATCTTTTAACCCACCATACATTTTGTCCAAGGTTGAAATTTACAACCCAAACACTTCAGTGAAATACTTAATAAAGAGCAGAGCATACATAGTCATAAAGTAATTTTCCAAGATTTCAGGACTTACAAGCTATTTTTTTTCCTAAACTCAAGCAACTACTGTGTGTTAACGCAAGTATTTTTTTCCCCAACCCTGATAATACAAAGCAAAAAATTAAAAAAGTCCAAAAGTTAATCCTCTTAATCCTCTGCAGGGTCACGGGGATCTATCCCATCTCTCTTCGGGTGAAAGGCAGGGGTTCACCCTGGACTGGTCGCCAGTCCATCACAGAACCAACGTGTGTCATATTCTTTATATTCTATTTGAGAACAAAATATGGGTTTGAGATTTTCAGATCCTTGCAGTCTGGTTTTATGTATTGGGCTTGTACATACTATATGTTATATGCATGTTCCATAATCAGGAAATTATGACTCAGTTTGGATTTTGTTTTACATAATGTAATACTTTAAGCATGTTTTTTTTGTTTTGTTTTGTTTTGTTTTTTTGTTTTTTCAGATGGAAAACTTTTGGCCAACTTTTTATAGCACCTTTCTGGAAGCCATAACTAATCTTTTTTTTTTTTTCTTCCAGACCCACACATCAGGCAATAAAACAGGCCTGGAGTTCATTTCAGGGGTGAGATGCTGAATTTCTCCAAATAAAATTCCAGTTTTAGGTCCGTGGTTTACACTGTCCTGTCACACAGAAAATAATGAACTGAAGGGTGAAACAAACTTTTGGCTCAACACTGGGCTTAGAGCCAAGAAAGAGCTCAACTCCCAACTTAGACAATAACACTGATGACACAAAAGAAGCAGTTAATCATATTGCTAGATAGCCATGCCATTTGTAGTATGATCAGATCATATCATGGTAATGATGATATTATTCAATTATTTAAAAAAAAAAAAAAAAACAATCCCTGAACAAAAGAAAATCTATTTCAGTTGGCAATCTTACTCAAAGTTAGAATCCGTTAGACTTACATCAACTTAAAACATGATATAATAATAATAATAAACAATAAATAATAAGTGGTTTGAGTTTTTCAGCATTTAGAACTATGTTCAAAGTCTTCACAATTTTACAATGAGGTACATTGTGCTGAAAATCCTTCTCAATTTGTAGATGCAATTTGGAGATTCCTCTGTCCATATTTGCTTCTTACATGCCTCTTTAGATTATTTTTTTTCATACCCAATTATGTCACCTATCCTTTGCAAATAAAGCTTATTAGCTGCAAGTTGCTCCTCCGGGTATTTATTTTCAGTACTGCTTACTTTTCTTGCCTTTTGCTCCCAGTCTTCCAGCTTTTTTGAGATGTGTGGCTGCCATCAAATTCAAAGCGAGCTAATGCTTATTCATGAAATCTTAAAATGTCTCTCTCTCAACATTGTAGATGTTTTTTTCTGTTCTGTTTTAAATGACATATTGATTTATGAGACCTGCAAATCATTATCTTCAATCACTTATTTTCATTTTAAAACTTTTTTCAGCATAGGGTCACATTTCTGAAAGAAACCAATTATTTGTACTTTAGTACAAATGCTAAAGCCTAATTATATAGGCTGTAGCAGACAATTATGAGTCTTTTACAGAAAACCCTCAGATTCTAGAAAAAATGGTTGCATGGCTTTAGTCCATTTTCTAAAAAGGCGTCAAAACTCTGGATCTCAACTACATTTCTTTATTCTGTTGACATTGACAGATGATGGCAGCTGGGATGCAGGCTGTTCAAAATAGTTTACAACTTGTCAAAGGCAAAGAGAAATTCTATCACAGTTGACAGTCTACTCTGCATTGTAATTGATTGATGATAAAATTGATTAATTTCAGATTGATAATAACAGAGAATTTTTGACCTTTGTTGGGCCACATGCCATGGGTTACACAAAGAGCACATGGCAGGTTGAGACAAATGACCACTGAAATGACTTCAACCCCCAACAGGCTTTGCGATTTTTATTGTTTTACTACAAGGTGTGAAACTGATATCATGCCCTCTGACTGGCTGAGGACCCTCATAATACAGCAGGGGTCCCCAGCAGAGGCGGATCACGTCCCCTCACATAAATACCTGCTCCCTCCCTCTTCTCTCTCTCTGTCCTGCTCCAGCAAGGTAATTCACTAAAGGCCTACATTCCCCTTCTGAGAAGTTCCTGTGTGTTTGGGAGGACAACCACACGTCTTGTTGCTGTGACGCACCTACGGAGTAACCGCGACGTACGGAAGAAACTATGCGTACGAATCACCCGTGTGCCTCGGACGCGTGACCAGTGAAGTGGCTTCACATCGCTGCATCTGTGGGAAAACGACAGAGTTGCTGTTGCTAGTCACTAGGAAACATTCCAGCTTTGTTGATTTTACTCTGTCTGACCTCGTCCACCATCTTGGAATCCTCCTCACGCTACGAAGCCAACTTAGTTTATCTCTCACATAGAAACACGTACACACACATATGTACATCCATACGTCCCCAGCATTCATGTATGTATGTATATATATATATATATATATATATATATATTTTGACACCTTTTCCATTTAATATTTTATTTGCTTATGTTAGTCTAGTTGTATTTTTGTTAGTAGATATCAGGATCTTGATTCAAGTGTTTGTTCATCTTAATACTTGTTAATAAATTCTGATATATTTTAATGAGAGAAGTTGTTTGTGGTTATTTTACACAGTCTTGTAACATTTGCTGGTTGGAGAGGTCTGTGCTCGGACTCACTCCTTCTCTGTGGCTCTATAGCGCCACACCTGGTCACAGGCTGGTACGCATGGAACAACAGCCATTTTGAGACTGATTGTGCTGTTTAGTCTTTGTTTCCTGATTTATCAGGTGGTGCCCATTTTAATTTATTAACTTTGTTAATACATTTCTGGTTGTTGACAGCGATCCCTTAACACAGTTGATAATAACCCCCTTCATAACTAAACAAGCACGTTATAAGCACAACACAATTGGTGCACAGTGAGAGACTTTAAGACACCACTTATGTTGAGCACCTTATAGGCACATCCACTTTTAAGTTTCAATTCAGCATCATTAGAGCACTACACTGCTCTGCTGCCACCCTGAGATGCTTTCATCAAATCCAAGGCCAATCACAAGTCTTTAATTGGAACCGTAGGGTCCAGTAAGGAGGCCGAGGTGACAGTATCAGGTCATTCTTCTTCTGAAGTCAAGACGGGCTAGCTGGAAATAGATCCCATATCAGAGCCATGGCTTTACAAGAAGTTCTTTAAACCACTCAGGTCACACACATCCACCCCTCCAAACACATATGAAAAGAAGATAAGTGTGTAGATTTGTATTTACAGTTATATACAGTAAATGTGTAAATGGATGCACTCTGCATTAGTGCTCTTTCTAACAATACCGAGCATGTCTGGAACCAAAACGGGGCAAGGAGACACTGGCAGCAAAACCAGTTAAAAAAGTTATGAATACTAAAAATGTTGCAGCTTTTGCCCTTTTTTATGAATGCTGTAGTGATTTATGTTGAGGTTGCGCTGTTGTTTTAACCATCCATAAACTCAGGCACTGGATGTAATTACTCAGACAGCAGCTGATGGCGATTAACTGAGAAAAAGTGATAAAAAGAAAAAAAAAAAAAAAAGAGAAAGTTATTACACCAGGCCAGGTTAATTGTCCCATCTGGTATTTTATAAAACCATGAAAAAAAAAAATCCAAGACTGAGGAGGGAAATAATCTCCAATTAGACTTTGGAGAAAGTCTGCTTTCACACATCTGTTCCAAAGGGATGGGTTGAATGAGAACAGGTGAGCGTGGACATCTGATCGTAAATGGACAGAATAAGTGAAACCTATAACATATTTGAATTATTGCGGTAATGCATTAAGGTTTGCGCTCAGAGGAGTAGGCCAAGAAATAAAACTCAGTGAGAAGAAAAAATGAAAATATAGCAGCAGAACAGAGTTTGCCACACACTACAAAGCTGTAATATGTTTTCTTCCTGTTCACACAGATTCTTTTTAAATTAACTCAACCCAGTGAAACATCACAGTAATCTCTACACTTTAGGAATTCATGTTTATAAATCTGCTGCTCATGCAGATATTCTAATTTTTTTACTGTTGCATTATATAAACTAGATTTAGAGGACTAGATATTGGTAATAAGACCTAAACATGCCCCCAGAGAGAATGGATGATTTCATTATTGTGAGGTTTGACTAAATGGAAGTGAATGAAGCCAACACGCGACCCAAGGTAATATTGAGCAATTAGTGGGCAGTCTGGGAACAGGCAGGAAGGTCAAGTGGTGAATGTGGTGATAAAGTTGTGACATTGGCAGGGAACCCGAGGATCAGACAGCACAAGGCTAACAGAGTGGATGGAACTGAGGAAAAACATAAATAAATAAATCAAGTGTCAGATTTAGAGGTGTTAGTTATGGGTCACTTGACAGCACACATCCAGGAGCCTAATTTTATTGATGATTATCAAAGTACAGTGATCCCTTATTTTTCGCGGTTAATGGGAACTGGCCCCCCCGAGCCTTAATAATGTGTTTAAATATGTTTAAAAACCGCAAAAAAGTAACGAGGCACTGCAGTGAAACTGCAGTGAAACAAAGGCTCAACTGTGGTCTTTCTGTTACCTTCACAGCCTCTGGTCTCTGAACCGTAGTAAAGAAACCCCATGGTATTGTGCTATTTTTGGCTCATAATTAGCAGCTAACACGCTAACAACAACAAAGGAAAAATCTGGTTTTCTCTGCATGGAACGGGAACTTTATTCTGGCACTGCAGGAACTTGTAACATCACACAGGTTGAATTGTTCGGCTCCTGTCGGTTAACAGAGAATGTAAATCTATAAACGCTGGGCTGCTGTTTATGCTCACTCCACTTTTCATCTAATCCCGTTTTCGTTCTGCCATTCCACGACACACACACTACATTACCCATAAGGCCACCTTCTTAAAGGGACCAGGCTGGCTCACAGCATTTCTTCGCTGTGAGAGAACGCACACAACATCCTGTGATGTTTACACAATTTTTTTCTTGATTTTTTATTATATTATATATTTCTGAAAAATCTGCGAATAACTAAAACCGTGGAACTTAAAGCATGAATTGGCAAGGGATCACTGTATCAATAAAACCGACGTAGTTTTACTAAAAGCATGACTTCAAGACATAAAAGGACTGAATGACTTTTAATCTGCAGATATAGTAATTAAATGTGGATTGTTAAACTTCAGATCTCTTGCCTCTAAATCTTTCTTTGTAAATTATTCAATAGTCAATCTGCATTTTGACCTTTCCTGTGTTAATGAAACTTGGGGTGAATTCCAATTCCTCCCTTAACCCTCAATCTCAACCCTCAATCTCAAAAATGCGCGCTCCCGCTAAGGGCAAGTGCTGTCCCGATTCTAAGAACGTCAAGTTGAGGGACGAGTTTAAGGGCTGTATCGCCCTCAAAATTGAGATTTTCCAACACCACCCTTGGTAGTAAGGGCTACCCAGAAGGCATTGAGTAATTTATCCAAGACATCTTCGAAAAGGATGGTGACAAAAAAAGCTAGCTACAAACATAAGTATCTTCATATATCTTAAAGATATAAATGTTACGAGATCATCTTATTGTCTTTGTTTGAGACTTTTTTTCATGGATTAACATCGTTGCGTAACATTCATTTTTTTACTTTACGATGTTTGCTTCGGCGGCCCGCCGTCCCGGTCGGCTTCATGTTACTTGTATACCTTGATGTGTAGCGACGGAGGACTGAATAATGTATCCTCTATTGTGTTATTTGCTAATATTATTTAGAGAATATACAGCGCTCTTTTCAATGTTATTCATGGAATACAGAGACAACACGGGCTCTGATACATTTCAGTCTGAAGACCTAACTGCACTCGAGGGGTGTCGCATTTCTAAGTCACAAGCTAACCCTTACACTTACTTTCGAGGGTTAAGATGGAGGGCCACAAATTGAGGGTGAAGGGCAAAGGTTGAGATTGAGGGTTAAGAGAGGAATTGGAATTGGCCCTTGGTTTCAGCATGAAGATTATATATAAAATTTTGTAAGTAGAGGCGCTTTTTCCATGTAAATGCCCTAATCCGTTCCAAGCCCCCCAAAATTTGAACATACACTTTTTATAAATTATAAATAATACATGAAATTACGTAAAAACCTGTAAGAAATACATGTTAGAACTAGAAAAGCACTTGGAGAGCGCAGAACTCCTCCGGCGCAACAATTATCGAAAATTTGAAAGTGATCCAGAATCCAGGATTTCTTCCGGATCACACCCAAAATGAAATCAGTTCTTCCTTTTCACATTTCTGACCACTTCTAAAAATCTCATAAAAATCCATCCATAACTTTTTGAGTTATCTTGAACACAGACAGACAGACAGATAAACGCCCGCAAATACATAACCTCCTTGGCGGAGGTAAAAATTCTTCGTGTACCTGGGTTGCTGGGTTATGTTCATACAGACAAGGGGCTCTCCTAGCCAATGGGATGCCAGAAAGATGCTAAGCGATAGCCAATGGCAGAGCAGCTCGGACGCACCGCTTTTACACAGCCAACAAGTATGTTTACGTTCAGTAAACTCTGGGAGCTGCGAGTAGCAGCGCTACTGTATTTTTGCCTTTCATATCCTGAAATTTCTTTTGTCACAGGGGCAATATTTTCCTGTTGAGGCGTTTTCGAACCTGAAAATTTTGTATGTAGAGACGTTCCTAAGTAGAGGTACCACTGTTTATATATGTTTGTTGGATCAATTTCAGTTTGTCCATATAAATAATGATTGTTCCAGTCAGGAACTAGGGTCAGTTGCGGAGTACCGCAGGGTTGTGATGCTTTTGCATATGCTGCCTTTAGGAAACATCATTAGGGAACATAACATCAACTTTCATTGTTATGCAGATGAGACTCAACTGTATTAGTCCTTGCGACCACATGAAGGTAATCAAATAGCCTTACTGGGTGCATGGATTAAAGATGTGAAGACCTGGATGACTGTTAGTTTCCTGTTTCTTATTTCAGGTAAAATGGGAGTTATTATAACTTGTCCCAAGCACCTCTGATAGGTGCCTTTGAATTGTACAGTTAATTTAGATCACATTTACTTTGCCTCCAGTTCTACTGTCAGGAATCTTGGTGTCATGTTTGATCAAGACCTGCCTTTGGATTGGAATTGATCTCAACAGCAGCCAAAGAGTTAATTTTCTTTCATTTATGTAATATTAGTAAAATTAGAAACATCCTGACTTAAGAAGATGCAGAAAAAATAATCCATGCCTTTGGTCCCTCTCAGCTGGATTATTGTAATGCATTGCTTTCTTGCTGTTCAAAGAGTAGTGTTAAAAACTTCCAGCTGGACCAGAATGCTGCAGAACTAATATGGGAACTGGGAACTGGGAACAGAGATCACATCTCACCAGTTTTAGCTTCATTATACTGTCTCCTTGTTAATTCTAGAATTAAATATAGATATAAAGCCTTGGGAACGATAAAGCTCCAACATATCTTAAAATCATCATAGTTCCAGACGGTCCCAGTGAACACTCTGCTCTCTAAATGTAGGTTTACTTGTTCCAAGATTCTGTAGGTCCAGAAAGGGTGACAGAGCCTTTAGCTATCAGGCTCCTCTATTATGGGATCAGCGTCCCGCTTGAGTTCAGGAGGCAGACTCCCTCAATACATTTAAGATTGGGCTTAAGACCTTCTCTTAGAATAAAGCTTTTAAATCTATAGATATCCCATAGTCTTGCTGCTCTAGGCTGCAGCTTTCTCTTTAGTTGTTTAATGTCCTCCTGCTTCTTATTACGAATCTCTGAATTCTTTGATTTATATTTTTTATTTTTTAGAGTACTTAGTGCTAAGTACAGATGGTCTTAATACCAAGGGATTTTTTTACATTGATATATATGTTGAAAATTGATATCTTAATAAAATATTTATTCATAAACTAGACTCAGATGACTTGTCTCAAAATTTATACAAACCTACCCATCCGCTTCATCATAGCGTGGATATTGTTCTGAAATATTACATAATTGTATGACATAACAAAAAGTTTCGAAATCATTTAATCAAAGTTATGTATATATATATGTATATATATATATATATATATATATATATATATATATATATATATATATATATATATATATATATAATTTATTTATTTATTTTTATATATATAAGGGCTGGGCAAGTTAACGTGTTATTGCGCCAGCATTAATTTATTAATGCCAACATTATTTTATGGCGCATTAACGCATGTTGCTCATATGGTTTTGTTTTGAAAAGTCTGAGTCAGAAGACAATTGGCAGGTAAACATGCGGAAAAGCTAAAACGGACATGGAGAGCGGTAAAATCTGTGTACTTTCCAGTTTGGGTAGCAACTCAGGTAGCAATATTAGCAATTCTGTCTGAAAAAAGAAATTCTGGACAACAACAAAACTTTTCATCCCCTTTGTTCAAGATGATCGCGTCGTTCCTCCATGTTACATCAGATCTGCTCCATGTGTTCACTGTCCTGCTGTTTTCTTCCTGGTGACTTCAGTGCGGCTTCATCTAGTGGCACAGATGTGTAATGACAACAGAAAGTCTCATCTTTGATCATAAAACGGCCCCCATTTTTAAGAATATTACTTCTAGATTAAAATATCGTCCTATATTTGGGCCAATACAGTAGATGGATCAATGACTTATTCAACAGCAGATGGGTGTCCTGCAATGCTGGAAATGAGCATCAGAAGATTCTGTGCTCATCGGGATCTGAGGAGAAAAACACTTATGCTAGACGCAGAGCTGGAGAGAACTTGCATACAGCTGCTCTGCCCTGCCACCTTTAGGAAGATCTGACCATAATCTGGTTCTTCTCACCTCCAACTACAAGCCAATTGTTCAGCAGCAACCAGTGATCATAAAACTATCAAAACCTGGTCTAATGAAGCTGAAGATGCTCTGAAAGGTTGCTTTGAGGCTACAGATTGGAATGCCCTCTGTGAACCTCATGGAGACAACATCAACGCCATGACTGAGTGTGTGACAGATTACATAAACTTCTGTGTGGACAGCATCGTTCCAACAAGAACTGTGAGATGCTTCCCCAATAACAAACCCTGGATCACCAGAGACCTGAAAAAGCTGTTAAACATCAAAAAGAAAGCCTTCAGGGATGGAGACAGGGAGTTATTGAAGACAACACAAAAACAAATTAAAGCACAAACCAGGAAGTGCAAGGAGGACTACAGGAAGAAGCTAGAAAGTCAGCTCCAGCAGAACAATGTGAGGGATGTGCGGTCCGGAATGAAGAAGATCACCGGCTTCAAGGCAAAGGGGGACCAGACTGATGGAGGTCTGGACAGAGCTAATGAGCTAAACAGGTTCTTTAATAGGTTCAGTTCCCCCCCTGCCTCCAGCCCAACAGACCACACCCCCTCGGTGAGCCCACAGCTTTCCTGTCACACCTCCACTCTGTCACCCTGCAGCTCAGTCATGGACCAGAAACCAGCATCATCTTTCTCCACCTCAGAGACCTCCTCTGCCTCCCCCTCCACTCTCAGTGCGTTTACATGGGAGTTTAATTGCACTTTAATTCAGAATTAAAGTTAAAGCCGAATAAAAGTTACCATGTAAACACTTAATTCCATATGAAAATGTCAATTCCGAATTAAACTTAATTCTGAAGTAAGTGGCTGGTTTATTCCCATTTTAATTCCGAAGTAAATAATTCCACGGTCATGTATACACTCATTCCTGTTTAAATTAATTCCCGTCTTTCTGCGCATGCTCGTTCTCTTGCCCGTCTGTCGCGATGACGCTTATATTCCGGCAACACGCAGTAAACGGTGTTCAAGAGCAGAGACGATTTATTTAATAAATAGCTTGGAGGAACTGGAAATAATTAAAAGAACAGATGGCAGGAAACATAAAAATTGTGAACTTTTCAAAGCGGCCAGGTTAAATGAAGGATGTTTCGCAGATAGAGATGCCACCCAGGTCAAAAATAAGTGAAATGTTGTTGCTAACTGAGTTAGCTAAGTTTGTTTTCTTCCGGTAGATGTAAAGACGTCCGCCCCCCCTATCCAATCAGAACCCTTCCCAACCCCCAGACCTAAAGCGAAGTTGGATAAAGCCAAACAAAACGTGTTTTCCATGTAAACCTTAATTCGGAATTACTATTTTCATGTAAACTCGAAGGAAAATAGTTTAATTCGGAATTATTTAATTTCTAATTATTAATTCCGAATTAAAAAACATCATGTAACCGCAGCCTCTGTCTGTCTCCTGCAGGTCAAAAACAACTTGAGAAACTGAACCAGAACAAGGCTGCAGGTCCAGACGGATGACTTGTCTCAAAATTTATACAAACCTACCCATCCGCTTCATCATACCGTGGATATTGTTCTGAAATATGACATAATTGTATGACACAACAAAAAGTTTAGAAATCATTCAATCAAAGTTATACACACGTGGACAAAATTGTTGGTACCTCTCAGTTAAAGAAGGAAAAACCCACAATTCTCACTGAAATCACTTGAAACTTACAAAAGTAACAATAAATAAAAATGTATTGAAAATCAAATAATCAAAATTAGCCATCACTTTTGAATTGTTGATTAACATAATTATTTAAAAAAACAAACTAATGAAATAGGGCTGGACAAAAATGATGATACCTCTATAAAAGATTGAAAATTATTTGACCAGAGTGACATGATTAACTCAGGTGTGTCCTTTAATTGACATCACAGGTGTTTCCAAACTCATAATCAGTCAGTCTGCCTATTTAAAGGCAGACAAGTAGTCACTTTGCTGTTTGGTGAAAAGGTGTGTACCACACTGAACATGGACAACAGAAAGCGAAGGAGAGAATTGTCCCAGGACATCCGAAAAAAAATTATAGACAAACATCTTAAAGGTAAAGGCTATAAGACCATCTCTAAACAGCTTGAAGTTCCTGTGACAACAGTGGCTCATATTATTCAGAAGTTCAAGACCCACGGGACAGTAGCCAACCTCCCTGGATGTGGCCCCAAGAGGAAAATTGATGACAAATTGAAGAGACGGATCGTTCGAATTGTATCCAAAGAGCCCAGAACAACCTCCAAAGAAATTAAAGGTGAACTCCAAGGCCAAGGTACATCAGTGTCAGATCGCACCATTCGTCGTTGTTTGAGCCAAAGTGGACTTCATGGGAGACGACACCACTGCTGAAAAAAATCATAAAAAAGCGAGACTGGAATTTGCAAAAATGCATGTTGACAAGCCACAAAGCTTCTGGGAGAATGTCCTTTGGACAGATGAGACCAAAATGGAGCTTTTTCGTAAGGCACATCAACTCTATGTTCATAGACTCAAAAACCAAGCATACGAAGAAAAGAACACTGTCCCTACGGTGAAACATGGAGGAGGCTCAGTAATGTTTTTGGGCTGCTTTGCTGCATCTGGCACAGGGAGTCTTGAATGTTTGCAAGGTAAAATGAAATCTGAAGACTATCAAGGCATTCTGGAGAGAAATGTGCTGCCTAGTGTCAGAAAGCTTGGTCTCAGTCGCAGGTCATGGGTCTTCCAACAGGACAACGATCCAAACACACAGCCAAAAACACCCAAGAATGGCTGAGAGAAAAGCGTTGGACTATTCTAAAGTGGCCTTCCATGAGCCCAGATCTGAATCCCATTGAACATCTGTGGAAGGAGCTGAAACATGCCATTTGGAGAAGACACCCATCAAACCTGAGACAACTGGAGCAGTTTGCTCATGAGGAGTGGACCAAAATACCTGTTGACAGCTGCAGAACGCTCATTGACAAATACAGAAATCGTTTAATTGCAGTGATTGCCTCAAAAGGTTGTGCAACAAAATATTAAGTTATGGGTACCATCATTTTTGTCCAGCCCTATTTCATTAGTTTGTTTTTTTAAATAATTATGTTAATCAACAATTCAAAAGTGATGGCTGATTTTGATTATTTGATTTTCAATAAATTTTTATTTATTGTTACTTTTGTAAGTTTCAAGTGATTTCAGTGAGAATTGTTGGTTTTTCCTTCTTTAACTGAGGGGTACCAACAATTTTGTCCACGTGTGTATATTATATATATTAGGGCTGGGCAAGTTAACGTGTTATTGCGTTAACGCATTAATTTATTAATGCCAACATTAATTTTATTTGTGTGTTAACGCATGTTGCTCATATGCTTTTGTTTTGAAAAGTCTGTTACTGGCTGCTGCGGAGTCGGAAGACAATTGGCAGGTAAACGTGCGGAAAAGCTAAAACAGACATGGAGAGCAGTAAAAATCTGTATACTTTCCAGTTTGGGTAGCAACTCAGGTAGCAATATTTACAATTCTGTCTGAAAAAAAAATTCTGGACAACAACAAAACTTTTCAACCCCTTTGTTCAAGACGATTGCGTCATTCTTCCATTTTACATCAGATCTGCTCTATGCGTTCACTGTCGTGACTTATTCAACAGTAGATGGGTGTCCTACAATGCTTGGAAATGACCATCAGAAGATTCTGTGCTTGACATGATCTGAGGAGAAACAGACTTCTGTCAGACGCAGAGCTGTAGAGCGCTTTGGTTCATCTATATATGAGCTGAGTTTCATTCAGATTTTCATAATATTGCAAACATTATAGTATGTGATTCCAGCGCTGCCATGCTACGTGAACTGCCGCACAAAGCCATTTCTGTCCCGTGGCCTGTTTTTTCATTTTGTATTTTTTAACCAAGTCTAAAATTGAAATATAAAAAAAACAAGCATTTTTTCATTTTTCATTTCATTTTTTTTTTTTTTAAAAAAAAAGAAAAACAAAAGAAAATGCCACTTTTTTTAATTTTTAATTTTTGATTGACAATTGAAAATGGAAAGAATGAATGATACATGGACTGGTAAAGTTACAGAACTTTCACATGGACATTTTCATTTTAAAGTTCTCCCAGACGGAGGATTTGACAGAAACAAGGTTATTTATAATCATTGCCAAGTTGAACTCCATGTTAAAAGTTTCTGCTGTTACCTCAGAAAATAATTAATGTTTTGATTGAGACTAAGGATTTTGTTTGTAGACTTTTTTTTATTTTTCATAAAAAAAACAGGATGACATTAATGTCCTGGCAGTGGCAATAAGCTTTATTTTATCTGACATTTTTTAAGATGAGATTTACACTAAATATGTGTTACTGACAAGTGCTGATGTTAAAAGTGTTTGAACAACAAATGTTATGGCACTTTAGTTCATATGGCAGCAGAACATTTAAATAAAAGTGTGCTGAACTGTCAGCCCAATGGTCTCCTAACTTATTGAGTAATATATTGGCATCGTACTACGTGACATGAGCTATTAAGGATCATGTCTTATTGCATCAGTTTCCCTTCAACACTCGCTGATCACACTTCCACATGAATCACCAAGGAACTGTTTGTGCAAAACAGCTGTTTTAATCGCTGACCAGTCCTAACATATATATATATATATATATATATATATATATATATATATATATATATATATATATATATATATATATATATATATATATATATATTATATAAACAATCATAATACAATAAAGTGCAGCACAAAGTGCTTTACAAAGTCAAAATAGAGTCAATCCCACCCATTCCGCCACTCCATCCCTTCCCCTCCACCCCTAATCCCCATCAATGATAAAACATGTGTAATCACAGGTAAAAAGTAATTAGAAGTATGGACTGGGTTTGGCCGGGCACAGAAGAACCAGAGAGGGAACACTATCAACAACCTTGGGCCCCAGCACAACCCACGGGACTTCTGGCCATCACCACAGCAACCACATCCAGCTGCCACCCCTGATACAGAGGGCTCTCACTAAGGAAACACTGGAGTAAAAAAAAAAAAAAAGTTACTTTTACCATCAGGTCACCAGCATACCCAGAGCTGCTCCACTGTAAGAATCATGTCACGACAAATGTCAGTTTTAACTGCCAGAAAATATATAAGCATTACATCATAACATAGTTCTTTTGCCATATTGGCTTGTGTTTAACAAGGGGATGTTTGGAAGGAGGTTACAGACTAGCAAGGGTGTGTGTCTGTTTTGGAGCTTTGTGACTTTGTCCAACAACAATGCACAATACACCTGGAGCCAGTTCCTTGCAGTCTCTTTTCATGGTAGTGACTGTTGGATTGCTTTTTAAAAATGCAGCTGCTAACAGAGCAATGAAACCTTTCAGCAACACCATTATCAGCTGGATTGTCAAGTCATATTCTAGTATAATATATACCTTAGTTTGGCAGAAGTTAGGTGTTTTAGAAAAGTGCCCCTTAGGTCAGTGTGACCTGAATAATGCTAAGTTCTATGCATCTGTGATTTCTCCTCTGGAATGTGAAATATCGTCACTCAGATGTTAATTGTATGATTTTGGGACATGTAGCCGTCTGGCGAAGTTAGTCAAGGCTTCGTTGTTATTGAGGCAATGTGTTAAAAGTAATTGCATCTGATTTGCTCGTTGTCATTTCCTGATATCGGCTCATCCTGTGAATAAATAATTATCTCTGCTGTATACAATTGGGATTAAATCCACTTGCACTCTCATCCGTGGTCAAGTGTCTTGTGTAATTGTTGTATAACTGCTTCACTAGAAACTTACTCAATTCCTAGTAAAATAAGATACCCAATTATTATTTCTCCATTATAGGTAAAACAGCAGATGTGAACTGTGGGCCATTGTCTGTGATCTATGTGGTCTCTAAATGGACCATAACAGCTGAAGACGAATGTCGGGAATCAGTCGTGATAGAATATAAAAGATGGGTTTAGGCCACTTTGAGTAATAATCTGTCAATGTTAAGTCAAACCTGCAGGTAGGAGCAGCGGTATCAAATGGTCCTATTTCCTGACCAAGTTTTTTTCCATTGCACATCTGGTGGTGGAACTGATCTTGCGCCTCTGTAATGAGTGACTCCTGGTGGGAGGAACATGAAGTTATCCAAGACTGTACTTGTGAATCAGTTTTTGGCCACTAGCAGAGGTCATGCAAGCTGTTTTGTTCAAACAGTCTCTTGGTGATTCATGTGGAAGTGTGATCAGTGAGGGTTGATGGGAAACTGATGCAATAAGACATGATCCTTAACAGCTCATATCACGTAGTACGATGCCAATACATTACTCACTAAGTTAGGAGACCATTGGGCTGACAGTTCAGCACAAGAAGATAGATACTTTATTCATCCCAATGGGAAATCCACAAATTCTAGCAGTATCCACAAACTTAAGGCAATAGGGCATACAATAAATACTAAATAAAATCATATAGCAAAGAGTAGAAGACAATTTCAAAAATATTTTACAAAAACATGATGTAAACAAGAGGACCTGCAGGGGCTTCAATTAAAGAGGCCACAATGGTTAGTGTGGGTCAAATCATCTGCCATTTTATCTTTAACATATATAAAAACTAAGCAAATGAAAAACAAGAGGCTGGGAGACCAACCACTCACAGTCTCGGACACAGAATATAAAAGAAACAGAAAGCCCAACACACTTCAAATACAGACATCAACTTAATGTCATGTACAACCACAAATCAAATCACCCTTTAAAGTGGACTCTCAGTGTCACCACCACAGCAGCAAATGGAGGACCCCACCAGCCGCAACACTAGGAAAAGAGAACGGAATGTTAAAAGTCTAAAACTAAACTAAAACAGTAAGATAAATACAATTAAAAGTCTAAAATACTAAACTAAAATACATGGCAGTCAGTGCTGTGCCTCTGCACCTAAAATCCAGAATCAGTCCACAGAGCAGGAGAGTGAGAGTTCATGTCTTACCTGTTTTTAAACCAGCCTCTCCTCGGTCCCTGCCTTTTCTGATTGGTCTTGGTCAGCCTCTACAGTCACCTACTGCTACTTAGTAGTACTTTTTTTTTTTTTTTTTAGGTCTGGTGCAAGGCAGTGTTTATCATGAGGGTTATTGTGTATAATAGGAATGTCAGTGTTGGCTCCCTCCTCCTAGAATGGAGTTAACAAGCTGCATGAGGGCAGGAATGACCTCCTCAGTCTGTCAGCGGAGCAGGACAGTGACAGCAGCCTGTCACTGAAGCTGCCTCTGCCTGGAGATGATGCTGTGCAGTGGAGCGACAGGTGCCTGCTCAGCACCCATAGCTCTGCCACGGATGTCAGTGCCCACAACAAAGCCTGCCTTCCTCACCAACTTGTCCAGATATAATGCTACCTCCCCAGCACACCACCGTTTAGAAGAGGGTAGTCGCCACAACAGTCTGATAGAACATCTTCAGCAGCTTTTTTCAGATGTAGAGGGATGCCAGCCTTCCGAGGAAGTAGAGGTACACTGTCCTTTCCTGCACAGAGCGTCTGTGTTGCCAGTTCACCTTCCCACTGCACTCCCAGGTATTTGAAGGTCTTCACAAACTCTACACTGTCACCACTGATGGTCACAGGCTCTGGTTGAGGCATGGACCTCCTAAAGTCCATCACATTTTGCCTGGTCTTGGTGGTGTTGGGGTGAAGATGATTGAAGTTACACCACACGACCAAATTCTGAATCAGTTTCCTGTTCTTCTCCTCCTGTCCACTCTTAATACAGCCCACAATGGCAGTGTCATCTGTGAACTATGCATGGAAGAGCTGCCACCAGGTGTGGGCCCACTTCCATCTATGTCTGTTTTTTCTCTGAGGAGCAGAGGCTGGATGGTATTGAATGTGCTACGGTAGTCCAAAAAAGTAATTCTCACACCTCCACTGCCCCAGTCCAGGTAGAAAGAGGAATCGGTGTTGCATCTAGATGATGGCGTCCTGCACTCCCACCTTTTCCTGGTATGCAAACTGCAGTGGGTCGAGGGCATGACAGACCTGTGGCCTCAAGTGGTGTAGCAGCAAGGGTGCAGTGTTCTGAGCTGTGAAAATATTGGGGTGGTCAAACCATTTAAAGAAGTTGTTCAACTGGTTTCCTCTCCCAACATTGATGGTTCCATCGCCTCAGCTGCAGCTGGTGATGATGTTCATCCTGTCCCAGACCTTCGTCATGCTGTTCTGCAGCTCCTGCTCCAGCTTGCTGTTGTATCACTCCTCTGCCTCCCTGAGCTGGACCCTGGGTTCCCTCTGCATATGCTTGAGCTCCTACTGATCACTGTCTTCCTCTGGTTCAGAAGGCCCTTGATGTCACTTGTGATCCAGTGCTTGTTAGCATAGCAGCACACAGTTCTCTCAGGAACAACGTCCATACAGAAGTTAATGCAGTCAACACCTTCCTCAATGTTTCTGCTATGCAATCTCTACAGTGCATCCAAGTCCACTGTCCCGAAACAGTCCCAGAACCTCTCTGTGGAGTTTTAATGTGGACAAGTGTTTTATGATTTTTTTATTCCTCTTTTATTGAGTCTGTTTTAACATGTTTTTTAATATTGTGTGTAGTCAAGGCAAGACACCCAGGCAGTCAGTAACGTTTAGCACGCCAAAGCGTGGTTTTTACTTAAAGAGGTTAAAGTAGAAAAACTCACGTAGGCTCCTATAATGCCTACGGGAGGTTAATATGCACATCGAGCTGCACATCAAGCTTAAATGCAGAGTCCCAGTTGATCAGGATCAGCAATCAGTCTGGGACAGGAGTGGTGCAATCAGGAGTGGCTAAGGAAAATCCAAAACAGCCAAGACTGCTGTCACGCCATGACGGTTAGTTTGCTAAAAGTTGAGAGTTGCTTACAGAGAAAGTAAGTATGCTCTGAACTTTTTTCTGGCCACCATGTATGCATCACATTTAAAGCAGACACAATACTTCAAAATAAATACTTAAAACACATTTTAAAAATAACAAAAAAAAAGAGAATTAGCATGTGCAGTGATCACTTACACCAGAGGTGTCCAAACTCAGTCCATAAAGGCTGCTGTCTTGCATATCTTTGATGTTTCCCTGACACATCACACCTGTTTCAAATGAATGGATCACCATCAGCTTGTCATCCAGGTCTGCACAGCTCTGTTAACGACCCGTTCATTTGAATCAGGCGCGCTGAAGCAGGGAAACATCTAAGACTTTCAGGACAGTGGCCCTCGAGGCCTGAGTTAGACACCCCTGCCTTACACCTTGTGAAAGGCGGCTTAAATGAAGATGCTGATGCATTCATACATATGAATAGTACAGTTCTTAAAAGCTGGTTGATATTAAAAGTGATGATGCCTTTCTACATATGAATGTACAAAGTGGGCCGGGTAAAGCATTTGGAGCATGTTCATTATTTTGATGGTTTGGGGGAGGAAAGTTATTGCTCAGTCTTGTAGACTGCAGGGATGCTCTGGAGTCTCCTACCAGATGGCAGGAATGCAAAGAGGTGGTGGGAGGGTTGGGAGGGGATTACCATTATGTCAGAGACTATTCTGGCACATGAATCTGTGTGTATGTCAGATATGAAAAGGAGAGAGAGAGACACCTATGATTTTTTTCTGCTGCTCTCACTTTTCTCAGTTCCTATACCAGATAGTAATACTGTGTGTTGGGATGCTCTCAATAATTTACTAAGTAGAATATTGTCGATGGATGAAGGAGGATTCACTTTTTTCAGACTCCACAGACATTCGAGGTATTGCTGGGCTTTCTTGGTTAGCACTGTGAGATTGATGGACCAGTTCAAACCTGGAAGAGCAGTTGTGAGTTAGCAACTGAACAGTAGTGGGGTGAGCACACAACCCTGAGGGGAGCCAGAGCTCAGTGTGGTGGTGATGTTGCTTTCTATTCCGACTGACTCCAGGTCAGAAAGTTATGTGCCAAATTGTGGTAAAGGCATTTTGAAACCCAGTTCCAGTGTTAATTTTGTTGACAAATTATTTTAGACTGCTGAGATATCCCATTGATAATTATTTTAGTCAAAGACAAGCCCACAACTAAATAAAAACAAATGCATTAAGACAAAAGGTGTGAGAAAATGTACTGACACTTCGATCAACAGATAAAAACAAGATAAAAACTAGAAAATCACTTGGAGAGCGCAGACCTCTGCCAAGCGCAACAATTCCCCCATATAGCGATTTACAGATTATGATCAAATCCACCTTCTGGATCAGATCCGGATCAGCCTTTGAAATTTGATAGGGATTGACAATGGGAGTCAAATTTTATAAGTTTTGGGCAATAATTAACGGAGATATTGAGAAACAAAATTTTTGGCCCCATTGACCGCAATGTTATTGAAAATTTGAAAGTGATCCAGAATCCAGGATTTCTTCCGGATCACACCCAAAATGAAATCAGTTCTTCCTTTTCACATTTCTGACAACTCCTGTCATCAAAATCCATCCATAACTTTTTGAGTTATCTTCACCACAGACAAACAAACAAACAGACAGATAAAAGCAGGGAAAAACATAACCTACTTGGTGGAGGTAATAATTTGCTGACACGTGGTCCTATTAGAACTGAAGTAGTTATACAGAAAAGCCAGATTAGTTGAGAAGAGATCCCATCAGATCTAACCTAGTTTTGGGTTAAGGAGGTCATGTGCACACATTCAGCCAACCTCTGGGAATACTGAACAATGAGCTTCTATGAATATTAATTAAACAACAACCCCAATTCCCCCCCAAAAATAAAAAAAAAAGCTGGGACACTGTGTAAAACTTAAATAAAAGAGAATGCCATGATTTGTAAATCTCATAAACTCATATTTTATTACCAGTAGAACATAAAAAGAACATATCAGTTGTTGAAACTGATATTTTATCATTCATTTTGACTTTGATGGCAGTAACACATCTAAAAAAAAAGTTAGAACAGGGGCAGCAAAAGGCTGGAAAAGCAACTGATGTAAATTAAAAAATGGAGGAGTTTTTGACCAGTAATTAGTTTATTGTTAACAGGTCAGTAACATGACTGGAGGACTAAAAGGAGCATTTCAGAGGCAAAGCCTCTCAGATGTAGAGATGAGCAGAGCTTCACCAATCTGAGACATGCATCTAAAAATTGTGGAACAATTTTAGAAAATGTTCCCCAACATAAAATATCAAAGACTTTGAAGATCCCACTATTTACAGTACATACACACGTGGACAAAATTGTTGGTACCCCTCAGTTAAAGAAGGAAAAACCCACAATTCTCACTGAAATCACTTGAAACTTACAAAAGTAACAATAAATAAAAATGTATTGAAAATCAAATAATCAAAATCAGCCATCACTTTTGAATTGTTGATCAACATAATTATTTAAAAAAACAAACTAATGAAATAGGGCTGGACAAAAATGATGGTACCTCTATAAAAGATTGAAAACTATTTGACCAGAGTGACATGATTAACTCAGGTGTGTCCTTTAATTGACATCACAGGTGTTTCCAAACTCATAATCAGTCAGTCTGCCTATTTAAAGGCAGACAAGTAGTCACTTTGCTGTTTTGTGAAAAGGTGTGTACCACACTGAACATGGACAACAGAAAGCGAAGGAGAGAATTGTCCCAGGACATCCGAAGAAATTATAGACAAACATCTTAAAGGTAAAGACTATAAGACCATCTCTAAACAGCTTGAAGTTCCTGTGACAACAGTGGCTCATATTATTCAGAAGTTCAAGACCCACGGGACAGTAGCCAACCTCCCTGGACGTGGCCGCAAGAGGAAAATTGATGACAAATTGAAGAGACGGATCGTTCGAATTGTATCCAAAGAGCCCAGAACAACCTCCAAAGAAATTAAAGGTGAACTCCAAGGCCAAGGTACATCAGTGTCAGATCGCACCATTCGTCGTTGTTTGAGCCAAAGTGGACTTCATGGGAGACGACACCACTGCTGAAAAAAATCATAAAAAAGCGAGACTGGAATTTGCAAAAATGCATGTTGACAAGCCACAAAGCTTCTGGAAGAATGTCCTTAGGACAGATGACACCAAACTGGAGCTTTTTGGTAAGGCACATCAACTCTATGTTCATAGACTCAAAAACCAAGCATACGAAGAAAAGAACACTGTCCCTACGGTGAAACATGGAGGAGGCTCAGTAATGTTCTGGGGCTGCTTTGCTGCATCTGGCACAGGGTGCCTTGAATGTGTGCAAGGTAAAATGAAATCTGAAGACTATCAAGGCATTCTGGAGAGAAATGTGCTGCCTAGTGTCAGAAAGCTTGGTCTCAGTCGCAGGTCATGGGTCTTCCAACAGGACAACGATCCAAAACACACAGCCAAAAACACCCAAGAATGGCTGAGAGAAAAGCGTTGGACTATTCTAAAGTGGCCTTCCATGAGCCCAGATCTGAATCCCATTGAACATCTGTGGAAGGAGCTGAAACATGCCATTTGGAGAAGACACCCATCAAACCTGAGACAACTGGAGCAGTTTGCTCATGAGGAGTGGACCAAAATACCTGTTGACAGCTGCAGAACGCTCATTGACAAATACAGAAATCGTTTAATTGCAGTGATTGCCTCAAAAGGTTGTGAAACAAAATATTAAGTTATGGGTACCATCATTTTTGTCCAGCCCTATTTCATTAGTTTGTTTTTTTTAATAATTATGTTAATCAACAATTCAAAAGTGATGGCTGATTTTGATTATTTGATTTTCAATACATTTTTATTTATTGTTACTTTTGTAAGTTTCAAGTGATTTCAGTGAGAATTGTGGGTTTTTCCTTCTTTAACTGAGGGGTACCAACAATTTTGTCCACGTGTGTAATATCATCAAAAGATTCAGAGAATCTGGAGGAGTGGCTGTCCATGAGGGGCAAGGTCAAAACTGGATCTTTGGGCCATCAGTTGACCCAGCAAACAGGCATGATTCTCTCATGGACATCACTGCATGGACTTAGATTCATTTCCAGAAATCACTGTCTGCCATGAAATCTACAAACACAAGTTACAAAGACAACAAGTTTTTCTACAAAGAAGAAGCTATATGTGAGGAGAGCGGCCATCCAGCTTGTTATCAGCAGACAGTTCAAAAGCCTGCATCTCTGATGGTATGAGGTTGCACTAGTGTCTACACCGTGGGCAGCTGGAACATCTGGAAAGGATCCATCAATGCTGAATAGTACATAAAGGTTTTAGAACAACATCTGCTCCCATCCAGACAACGTCTCATTCAGGGAAGGCCCTGCATATTTCAGAAAGACGATGCTAAACTATAAACTGAATCCATCACAACAGCATGGCTTCATAGGAGAGGAGTCAGGTTGCTCTGGAGTCCAGACTTTTTACCTATAGAAAACATTTGGCATAAAATAACAAAAAAAAAAAATCCAAAATCAAAAGAGCTGCTAGAATCCTGCATCAGACAAGAATGGTGCAACATTAATCTCTTAAAACTCCAACAACTGGTCTCCTCACTTCCCAGACATTTACAGACAGTTGTTAAAAGAGGAGGTGATGCAACACAATGGTAAACATCAACCCTGTTCCAACTTTTTTAAAATATGCCGCTGCCATCAAAGACAAAATGAGCTAATATCGTCAATAAAATGGTAAAATGTTTCAGTTTCAATATTTGATATTTACATTATGTACTCCATCCATTCATCCATCAGTCAGGTCACGGGGGCAGCAGCTACAGCAGAGAGGCCCAGACCTCCCTCTCACCTGGCGGCTTCCACCAGCTCCTCTGGGAGAACCCCGAGGTGCTCCCAGGCCAGCTGAGAGATATAATCTCTCCAGCATGTCCTGGGTCTGCCCCGTGCTCTTCTCCCAGTTGAAAATGCCCAAAACAGAGATGTAGACTTTATGTACTCTTGGGACTAAAATATGGGTTTGTGAGATTTGCAAGTCATTGCATTTTATTTTCATATATGTTTTACAGAGTGCCTCAACATTTGGAACTGGGGTTGTATAATGCAGCAAAAAGTCAGTGCATAGAAGAAAGAAGAAGTGCAGCAGATGTTTTGTATAGCTCCTTTTTTTTTTTTTTTTGAAAATAGAGCACAAAATAAAAACAGATGACCTCTGCAATCCACATGAAGCTGCAGATCAGAAATTAGAAAATGTAACCTATTGTCAAAATGCATATGGCGTGAAGAATGTCATTTGCAGTTTATTATGAACACTATCTTGTGGGAGCAGGTCTACCATTCATTGTTATTTCCATATTGAGATGCTCTTTCCTGCAAAAGCAAGGTCAGGTAAGCGTATTATTCCATTTTGAAATAGTGTTGAATCAGCTTTTGGTGCTCAAATCTTAATAAAGTTCCTTAAAAATGTGAATGCATATTTTATTTCATTATGATGTAAACAATGATTTCAAAAAATTAAGTAAAACTTTAAAGAATGCATTAACATTTACACTTTATAAAACTAAGGAAGCTAAATCAATTCAGATGATTATATTATTACTAAAACTATGGTAAGTTTTAGTCAAAAGACTACAATTATGGATTTAACACTGGAGTTCTGAGTTTCAAAGACAGTTATAATGTTGGTTGCACATTCTGTTGTTTTTTTTGTTTTGTCCCCCCCAGTGTGTTAGCATCTGGTGCTGAGCAGCTAATGTTGTGTCTTCTGTGGACCTGTTGGTCTGATATACATATTGGTGGGAGTTCATCATTTAGGGCAAAATGTTTCTAGTGTGCTACCTGACCAGCTTCTCTATGATGGCTGTCAATGCTATGGGATGATTAGGTGTCTCATTAGGTGTCTCATTTCAAGACAACAGGCTGATATATGGATGTATAGAACATGTGTGTGAGGACATCTTTCAGGTGCTCCATACCTTCTACCCATTTAAGTACCCTTCCTGTTAGTTTGTCTGGACCTGCAGCCTTGCAGGGGTTAATCTGAGACAGATCTCTCCTCATGTTGCTGTGAGGGCTACAGCAATGCTCTGGCATAGTATTCAGTAAAGGTGGGTTGTCTGTGACCTCAAACCTCAAAAAGGTCATTCAGCTGGTTAGAGTGGGGCACAGAAAAATAACTTTTTTTCACAGACATGTGGTTTTGTAATGTTTTGTCAGACCTGCCTGCTCATTCTCTTTGAAAGCTGTGTCTAAGGGTTTTAGCAGAGTGAACCTCCCCCATCATCTGTAGTTTCTAGTTGGAGAGTACAGTGACTGCTCTGGTTATTGTTGCATCATCTATGCGCTGGCTGATATAATCCTTCAGTTTTTTGTACTCAGTGTGCACTAAGCGTGGTGGCTGTAGGTAGTCGTCTCTCTGAATGTACTGTATGTATGCATGCAGGTGTCCGCATAATAGAGATGACGTCTGATGGGGTGATGGTGAAAAGCTACTCGTGAAAGCTTTGTCCAGTGTGTTCTCTTTTCTACTTACAAGGTTTATATCCATCCATCCAACCATTTTCTATACCCACTTAATCCTCTGCAGGGTCACGGGGATCTGCTGGAGTCTATCCCAGCTCTCTTCAGGTGAAAGGCAGTGGTTCACCCTAGACAGGTCGCCAGTCCATCGCAGGGCCACATGTAGAGAAACAACCACTTACACTCACAATCACTTCTACGGGGATTTAGAATCACTAATTAAGCTAATATGCATGTCTTTGGACTGTGGGAGGAAGCCCGAGTACCCGGAGGAAACCCACGCAAGCACGGGGAGAACATGTAAACTCCACACAGAAAGACGCCTGCCGAGGTTCAAACCAGGAACCTTCTTGCTGTACAAGGTTTATATGTTGGTAGAATTCTGACAGGACTGTATGAGGTCTACATGGTTGAACTCTATTATGTTAAAAAAAAAAAAAAGTACAAGAAATACTGTAAATCACATTGGAGTAAGTACAGCATACAGATAAATTAAAGAAAAGCACAAGGTGTTAGGGTAGAATGAGCACTTCCAGCTAGAGGTGGGCGGATCAATGCCGGTATTGATATCAAACAATACTCGTGTAAAAAGGTTGAGACTAGAGCTTTTTTTCTTTCCCACAAGCACTGACTGCTGCGAAGTGCAAATTGTCTGTGTCTGACATGCTGTCACTGTGTCCTCCTTCCCCTCCCCTCTCATCTTGTCTTTTGACGTTGCACCATCACATGGCTCAGTGGCGTCCAGCCAAACAAGCACGCAGGTAGACTCAGCCTGGCCCCTCCCCCTGAGCCCGCCCACTCAGCGCTCTCTTACCCCCTCTCATCGACACACACACACACATCACGGAGAGAGATAATGGAGCAGAAATATCAAGAATGGCAGAAAGGAAAAGGAGAGCAGTTTGGCTGCATTTTAATCTCGAAAATGAAATAACAGCATGTTGTGTCATTTGTAAAAAGGCTGTAAAATACAGTGGAAACACTATAAATTTATTTAAGCAATTGAAAGACCATGTACAAGAAAACGAAGAGGTGCAGAAATGGAGAGAGTGGTCATCTTCAGCATAAATTCATATTAACTTTCAAAGTACAAGTTACTTATATCATGTGTTACTGGAGCCAACTCAAAAAAATATAATTAAGACCTTGATTTATCCCAGTATATGTTCTGTATTTCATTGAAAGGTGTTATCTAAGACAAAATAACATTAGATAATCCTTTATTTATCCCACAACAGGGAAATGTATAGAGTTAAAGCAACAGGAAAGTGCACATGGTACAAAAGAAATACACAAGTATTGAAAGATAAAATATAAAAGGTGGACTAGAAAAAACATTATGAACAGAATAATTCAACTCCAAGGAATATTTACACAAAAATGTTGAAGACATTAAGTTTGCTGAAATTCTATCCTAGCTTTTAACAAAATAATCCAAAGACAAAAATCACAAAAACAGTAAAAGGTCAGCAGTTTCATGGTAGATCAAAAAAAAAGTATTGGTATTGGTATTGGTATCTACAATACCAATTTACTTGGTATCTGATCAATACCTAAATTCCCAGGATCACTCACCTCTATTTCCAGCATGCGCTTCCAAAATCTCCCATGGGTTGAGATCTGCCACCTGGGAAACTCATAGTACAGTGTTTCAGAGGTGCAGTAACCTGTGTGAGAAGATTTCGGCTTTGAAAAGGCTACTATCATCAAGAGACACATGATTCACCTCAGGACAGAGGTAATGACTGGAAATACAACAAACTAGTGGCCAGTAGACCAGACTCTCAAAAGTGCATTCATGTTTGCAATGAGGTGTATGCACTGCAACCCTACTCTGTGTAATCTGTAAAATAACATCATCCATTGATTCTGTAAATCCCCTGAGAAAAAATGTATCTTCTGTTCTTCCTTAAATATCCTATAATACACATGTATCACTGTCACTGAAAGTGCTGTAGTTTGTATCACGAACTCTTTTTCAAAGTTACTTCTCTCTATATTGATGCAAAAGCACAACAAGGACTGGTAAGCATTTGTATTCATGCCAAGCATTAGATGTTTGTGCTTAGTCAAATCATTTCATGTATCTTGCTGGCATATAGCACTTGTTGTCTCTCTCTATTCATATTCATAGCTTATAAAGTCACCTAGCTGTTGCTTATAGGCTACCATTATTATTGTTCAGTGTCGTGCAATGTTTTTATATTGCTAGCCATTACCACTTCAAAACACACTGCAAATTTATCACAAATAAGTAGCTATAGACAGCTTTCATCAAACCTTAGAAAAAAAAAAACTCTCAAAATCCCACTTTTCTGAAGTCTTTCATTTAACAGTTCTGTGACAAGTGCCTCAGACTTGTCAGTGTTGATTGCTATAATTCAAAGAGGATAGGAACCTGCTTGGTGGAGGCAAGTGAGAGTCAATCACCTTGTAAGGGTGCTTTCAGACTACATGATCTTAGGCATGATTTGATGCACTCACGAATCAGCGACAAATCGGCAAAGGGTCAGGAGTTGGCACTTCATCATTATTAGTGAACAGCTCAAAAACTCCACGTTTTCAAGTCATTGCCTTCAGCTAACGGATATTTAACAAGTTAAATCCATTCCTGTAACCATATTCTTCCTCTTCTCTTTTTTTTTTCATTTGTGTTCTGAACAAATTGCACTGTTTCCCCCCTCAAACCATTTTCAAATAATGAACTTGTGTTTTCCATGTGGTTCGATGTGGTTTTAGACATGAGTGGGATGAATGATTTGCTATCAGTTCATGTTTTGTGTGACACTCCGTCAGTGATAAGTTACAGAATGTGAAAAGCAAAATGAATTCAAGACTCCTGATTATAAAAGAGCCAGTCTTGTAATCTGAACAGCCCAGAAATCTGCTGACTCTGAAAGTTGTATTGGCTGTAAGTGGCTTAAGCTAAAGCAGTGCTTCTTAATTAATTTTCTGACTGCTGCCAAGGGCTACATAAACGTCGTCATATTTCCTCGTCTTAACTTTCTGGTGACTTTCGTTTGTCTCATTATCTCTATCTCTCTCCGCCTTTTTCCATGGTGTTTCTTGAGGTGTGTTTACTTCACATATCCTGCTCTGTGCTGTGTGCGCACATGTCCATTTGAAAAAACAAAAACAAAAAACGACACAATATAGCTAATACTCCCTGTGTACACTGTGACAATGAGAGCGCCACTGCCTCCTACTGTAGTGCATGTGCTATTACACTTTATTACACTATGGCAAAAAAAAAAAAAAAAAAAAAAAAAAAGAAAGAACTCACATTCTCAAGAAAGAATCACATGCGCTCCCCCTGGCATCGCACCGTCCCCCTCCAAGGGGTCATAACCCACCATTTGAGAAGGACTTAGCTAAGGTGACATGCTTAAAGCAACAAAATAGGACCTGGTCAAGTGGCACATTATAGAAAATTGCAAGACTTTGACAAAACTCCTTGAAATAAGTTACTCAAGAGAAAAAAGACTGCCCTGTCCAAAAAAAAAAAAAAAAACCCTTTGGGAGATTCTCTTCTAATTGTTTCCAAAGGTAGAAATTATTCTTATGTTGCTTTCATTTTTATTCTTTCACAGCTTTGATCTATATCACCACTTTTATCCACACTGCTCTAAGAGAGTTTTGTGAAGAATTTAATCCAGTTTTCTTTGAAGCTAGTGTTTTGATTTCTCTGTTTCAACAGTAACACAGAGTTGCAAATTTAAAGCAAGAACAATTTTCAAACGTAATAAGGTGTTCAGCTCACAAAAGTTCACAAAAGTATCAGTGTGCATGCCGACGGTTCACAGAAATATTAAAAGGTGTTCAGCTGACAGTGGGATATTTTACTTTCACGATTGCAGTTATGTAATAGGAGGCAGGAAGGTAATTGTAATGTTTCTTAATTATTCAGTTTTCTTGAACTCAAAGATCACCTTTGATTATCATGGTTGGAATTTTCTTGTTATCTAGTCCTGCATTCAGTAATTATGCTTGTTTTGCAAGGTACAGATGACCTTATTACTGCTTTTTTCAGCTGATGGTATCTCACAATTTATGTTTTACTCTGCTTTCTCTGTATCAGAACTATATTAAATAACTGCAAGGGTCTACACAAATCTAAAATCTAAAACCTGGAGGTAAAACATCAGAAACCCCAAATCAAAAAGCTGGCATGATATGAAAAATGGTTAATTTAAAGGGGAAAAAATACATGTTTGTCTTGTCAACTTCATTTCATTTCATTTCTAAAGATAAATCTATTTTTTTCACATTTCAGGTCTGCAATAAACTACAAAACAAAAGCTATACTTTGTCATGACATTTAAAAAGCACTCTGGCATTGTCAATACCAAGTAATAAAGATTTCAGATGGTATTTTGTCCCATTCTTCTTAAAAACACAGGCATTTTATGTTTTACATTTTTTTCTCTATTGTGGACATGCCAACACTACAGCGAATGTCAGTCCAGAACCTGTACACTTTTCATATGCATATGAATATTAATCTTATCAATGGAGGTCAAGCCTTTGCAGCACACAGGTGCTGATCATGGCTGTACAAGAACAGGCCCTGAACACACTTACTTATATAAATTGAACACACTTAATCATGAATCTGGGCATGACCAGTCACAGAGATAGATCCACCAGCAGACTAATTGAGCAAAATAGGCCTACTGCCATCACACGTAGCAATCCCAGGTGATATCAGCATCAGGAAGAAGGAACACAAGAAGCTTGAGAAATAACAAGGGTTGAAGAAACAGCTCGAAAAGATGTGGGGTGTGAAAACAACCGTGGTGCCAATAGCAATCAGGGCACTGGGGGCTGGCGGACTTTGTCATATATTTGAGTTTGGCTAAAGCAGCCATTCCCAAAATTCAGAATACCAAGGCCCAATTTGAAATGTGAAAAATCTCTGCAGCCCATGCAAACCTTTAAACACCACTTTGATCAACATACAAGACTAAAAGCTACATTCTAATATTAGTGTAAGGAGTCAATAAATAAGGTAACACTTGTCACTTGTCATGTTAAGATGACAGTAAAATAACACTCAATTGGTTTGTTTTATCATTTCTAAACATTTTAAAATCATGTAATAAAATTTTTACAGTAATTTCGAAACATATTTTAAAAAAATCGAGGATTTAAAACATATTTATTTATTTTGAATGACCTCTCACGGCCCACCTGCAGTATCACGATGGCCCATCAGGGACC